>VZRX01006668.1:6357-34874 GCA_013398075.1 Notiomystis cincta
CCTTTGCTTCTGTTCTGAGGCAGGTAGCCCATCAGCATTTTTTTTTTTTTTTGAGTCACATATTTAATCCTTCTCATTTCTCCCTACTACAATTCTTGGATAATGTAGCAGGAGCTGGACCACAGAATGGTTAGAGTTGGAAAAGACTTCTGGTGATTATCCAGTCCAACTCCAAGCCAAGGCAGGGTGACCTGGAGAAGGGGACTTAGAAGTGCATCCAGGTATGTTTTGAATGTCTCTGGAGAGGGAGATCCATGACCTTCCTGGGCTCTGTTCCAGTGCTCTGATACCCTCAATGTAAAAAAGTTCTTCCTCATGTTGAGATGGAACTTCTTGAGATTTGATTTACAGCCATTGTTCCTCACCCTGTTGCTGGGAACCACTGAACAGCCTGGACTTTGAGACATTTACAGGGATTAATGACATCTCAAATGCCTTTGAGATATTTACAGGCATTAATGAGATCCCCTCTCAGTCTTCTCCAGGCTAAACAGGCCCACATCCTGCAGCCTCTCCTCATAAGAAAGAGGCTCCAGACCCTTTCAGGTGTATCAGCCACTCCCCCCAGTTTCATACCATCAGCAGACTTGCTGAGGGTGCATTCTATCTCTTCATCCAAGCTGCTGATAAACAAGTTGAATAAGGCTAGACCCCAGTATTGATCCTTGGGGAATGCTGCTGACTACAGGCTTCCAACTGGATTCTACTTCACTGATCACAACCTTCTGAGCTCTGCCATTCAGCCAGTTCTTGATCCACCTCACTGTCCATTCATCTAACCCACACTGCCTGAGCTTACCTATGAGATATTGTGGGGGAGAGTCAAAGCCTAGCTGAAGTCGAGGTAGACTACATCCACTGCTCTCCCCTTGTCAGCACATCCTGCCATGCCATCACAGAAAGCTATCAAATTGGCCAAGCATGACTTCCCCTTGGTGAATTCATGCTGACTCCTCCTCATGACATTCTGTTCTTCTGCATGCTTGGTGATGACCTCCAGAAGGATCTGTTCCATCACCTTTTCTAGGGTGGAGGTTTGGCTGACTGAACTGAAGTTTCCCAGGCCCTCATTCTTGTCCTTTTTGAAGATGGGGTAACATTGGTCTTCCTCCAGTCATGGAGCACCTCTCCTGTTATGCTTTTTCAAAGATGATGGAGAGTGGCTTAGCAAAAACATTTGCCTCAGTACCCGTGGGTGCATCCCACCAGGACCCATGGATTTATGGGTGTTAGGTCTGGCTAGCCAATCTCTAATCCAACCCTCTACAAAAAAGGGAAACTTCAACAATCAATATTATATAAAAGCAAATTCTTTAACTTCTAAAATCTAAAACTACTTCTGTGATGAAAATGTTAGCAAGAGTGGTCAGTGCTACAGAGCAGTCTCAATAGGTGGAAAGACCATCAGTGAAACAGACTTCTGTACCCAGAAAAAGGCCCTAAATCTGGGATACAATGAAAATATAGAAAAGGTAAAAGATGGAGAGAATACTCTTTTTTTGGTGTTTGTAGCATGAGAAGCACATGGCAGTTAAGAAGAGGTCATGAAGTAAGCTTAAAATGTGCACTAGGCATTAGGTGTCCTTACTTGTTACTTTTTTCAAGCAGTTCATGCCTAAATTGCAGAAGTCTTTCAAAGGATCTCACCCAAAAGCACATATGCTGTTTAAGGGGATGGGACACTCATAGAAGATGGGATTCAGTCATGTCTCTGAAGGCTAATGGGCCAGAGAAACCTTTGCATTGCAAATTCAATAAAACACAACTTGTTCAAAATAGGAAGTTTTATTGAGTTCTAGATATCACATACTTCTTATACTCTTTCCCTAAATATCTGCTCCTGGCCAGATCTGAGGTAGGATAAAAAGTATTTTGTATGGATATTTGACCTACATGTACAGATCAAAGGCTGTAGCTAGAGAATATAGCTGGAGAATGTAGTCAGAGAAAGCCTGAGCCATGGGAATTTTACTTCAGTGCTGCAGATGCATACCCTAAATTTGTAGCCTCTGGATCCAATAAAACCAGTTATTTCCCTCAAATTTTTTTTTTTAAATAAAAATATGTATTTCCGCTATCAGTGGAACTAGTGATTTTTGATTTCCTCAAGGGTTTTACCTCCTGGTTAACGTTGAACTTAGAAAAATTACTGGCCATTGTTGTGGCATTATTACAGATAAGATCACTGATGTCTAACCATACTTCAGTCATGGCAGAAGTAGTTATTTTATTTATTCTGTTGTTAACTTGCTCTTTTTCATTACTATTTTGCTGTCCTTTTAACATCCTCTGCCCTTGCTTAATATAATAATCTGTAGCAACTGCTCAGTGACATATTTCTACCCTGTTTTCTTTTCTTTGACTGTTCACAACCACTAGCTGGACACCTAAGAAATTTCAAACATTCTGAAATTAATCTACCCTAACTAAACAGAGATTTTGATCCCATCACTCTTAAGACAAAATAATTCAATATTAAATGATAACCATTTAAAACAGATTTGTATGTTCAATTTCATTGACTTGAATTATGCGTTTAAATGATTCTCAATATTTAGTAATTATGCCTTTTTGACTAAAGCAAACTAATATACATAACCAATACTGGCAGTGAGTCTGTCACCATTTGTTTTCAGAATTAGCACAACATTGAAAATATAGGAGTACCCTAAATTTCAGCTATATGTTTGCTCTCATCAAAGACTCAGAAATGTTTAATTCCATTTTAAGAAAAGCTGAACAACATATAGGAAAAGGAAAGAAACAATAATTAGTCCTATTTTCAATGCACTCTCAGGCAGATTTGGCCCAGAGGTTTTGGTTCTGCAGGGATGTGATTTCTGAAGTTTTTTCCTGCCTGAACTGAGATGATTCTATCAATTTATGAGAAGTTAAGCTTTATAAATGTAATTTATTTTACTCCTATGTTGAAACCAAAGAGGTAAGATTACCAGACAGTTAAATGTCTTGCTGAAATAACTGCTTTTGGTAAAAATTCTTCTGTTTATTCTGGCAGCTTTATTGGTGAATAAATACTCAGCTGGTTTTGTACATTCTTGACACAGACATATATATTTGCATAGGTACACTAACAAGGTCAGCTGGCTCTAAATGTATAAAAGACAAGAAAATATTATGAATAAAATCCTCTTTCAGTGATAATCTCCTTCAGTGCTAAGTACATGACCTTTAATAGCCAATTTTCCTCAGTTACACTATTTCTTTGCTTATTTTATTTGATTCTTCATGGTCTCCTGCTGGTCCAAATGAGATCTTCCCAGATATTTGAATCACTACAACACTGCATTTTAGGTACTTCCTGTAGTAAAGTGGAGTCATGAAAACAACAGCACAAAATTATCTTATTTTAGCCTGGGTCCATCTGAAGTAGAACTTAGATCTTGCTTGAAGTAACAAGAACAATTTTGTTCAGAAGGATCATTTTAGCACCTTGTTGGGCAGTGATCACAGTCCACCAGAGAAGAGAAATTTCATAAGGTTAAAGAATCAAATCCTTTTTCAAGTCTGAAGTTAAATGGGACCACGTTTAGCCTTGTTTTATTAATTAAATAATTCCAGAGCATGCAACGATATTTAACTATTATTGCAGTCACTGACATATTTGGGAACTATTTATTTCAGTAAGAAACAAAAAGTGCTTTGGCATAGTTTAGCTGGTCAGGCCAGCAAGCTTGTGAAAAGCCAAAACTGATGAAAACTGCTGTGGTCTTGCAAAAGCCAAGCCAAGCAAGTAACTCCTTGCAATTAATTCTGCCCTGAATTAATTATGTGGATAAGGAGAAGCTGTCTCTGACTGTCTCATTCCTTATTGTGAACTTGGGACCAAATGCAGTGGGTGAAGCCCTCTCCTCCATGGCTTTTTGAAACATGAGGTGTTCTGCTCAAAGAACAAACTTAGATGACTGCTTTTCTTAATACAAGGTTGTTATGCAACCTGATTTGTTGTTTAGGATTTCTTATCCAGACTTCAGTTTTGCTCGTTCCTACCCCTTCACAAAACAGTGATGCATGTAATTATTCCTTGCTTCGACTGAGGTGCTGTACTCATTTTGCTTATGCTTCTCACCAAGATTAAAAAGAGAACTTCAATAATTAATGAGACACAAAGTAATCTATTTATCTCTAAAAATTGTCACCAAAAATAAGCAATATTGGCAGATATACAATATGGCATTTAAGTATTACAGATGTATAGAAGAAAATCAGGCTTGCTTCTATTAAAGGATGACCAAACTACCTATTAAACTTTCTTTTATGGAACACAAGGATGTCAGTCTCACAGTGTGATCTAAAATTTCATTTAATCCCCTTCATTTGTTATATTCATCTTATTATATTGCAACAATCAAGAAAATAAGATACATAAAAAACTTCAAAGGAAATTTATTGCTAATCCATAAAAGAATTTTAAAAAATAAATCATGCCACCAATCTGAATTGAATGTGTTGGCTTGACAGTGATGTGAGTAGAAGTGTAAGACAGAGAGTGGGATGGCAATGACAGTGGTCAGCAGGCAAGGGAAGGAAGGGGGAAAGCACACAGACTAGTGTGGGAGAAGTGAGGAAGCAGGAATAACAGGGGAAGAAACATCTGGTCTCAGATTTAGAAGCAGAAAGATTATAAATCCCTCATTAAGAATAAAGCATTCCTTTTAACAAGCTTCCCCATTTCTTTCTACATATTTGCCGCTTTTGTGTACTTCTGTTGCTTAAAATAAGTGTTCACAGCTATTTCTTGTGTACTTTATTTTTAGAGAACTAGCAGCAGATAGGATCCTCCTTACACACATATTTCTGAGTTGCTGCTGCAGGTTTGACTGTTCAGCTGTGAATTCTATGGTTTGAAAATTTTCTGCTTTGACACTGCTCTTTTAAAGAAAATCCCATTACTGAAAACAGAGATGCTTGCAAAAATTAGCCAAGGGCATTAAATGAAAGGAATTGCTGTTTAATATTTTTCTATAAATAGCAAAGTGTTTCTCTTCTCAAGAGACCAGCTGATGTATCTGTTTAAGAAATACACACCTATTGGACAAAAATGCTGAATAAATAAATATGATAAATATAAAAATAAAAATATATATATTTCAAATTTGATGTTTAAAGGATTGGACTGACATTTCACAAAAGAGCTTTTAACCAGTCACAGGAATTGGACTTGTTAGAGAGAAGGAGTCCCCAGAGCACCTATTCAGAATCATTCTTCTAGGGCTACTTGGAGCTAGGGTAGTTTCACACTAGATACTTGCTCTACAGTTGGTGTTCCAGGAGAAACTGCTACTTAACATTAGCTGCAATGGATGAATCTAAAAATACAAATATTTTTGTGTCACTGGTAGTGCACTGCATTTTAGGAATTAGGCTGACATCAGCAGTCAGACAGACAGACATATCCAGTGACTGTGTTCAAAATGGTAATGTCAGCTATGAGTGACTCCCACAAGATTTCCTCAGCACTTTCCCTTCCTGCAGAACACAGTAGCACTAATAGTGAGGTGGCAAAAAGAACAGAACAGGTAGCCTAAGAGTACCATTTGTTGTGTTTCATAAGAAGTAGTTAGCTGCCTACGTGACAGTAAATTGTTTATATTTCACTGAAGCTCCAGGACTATTTTTCAGACACTCACTCAATGCAGGGGCAGTTCTCCCCTAGGCAGCAGTGGGGTCCAGTCCCACAGGCACTTCCTAATCCTCAAT
Organism: Notiomystis cincta; assembly: GCA_013398075.1. Taxonomy (NCBI): domain Eukaryota; kingdom Metazoa; phylum Chordata; class Aves; order Passeriformes; family Notiomystidae; genus Notiomystis; species Notiomystis cincta. The sequence goes on from VZRX01006668.1 coordinate 12,076, forward strand.
AAAACCTTTCTGACTTTTGCTTTTCCCCCTTGCTATGCATGGATGGCCCCTGTCAGCATTGAGCCCAGCACCATGACACTGCAAGGCAAGATGTTCACACTGACAAAAGGAGATTGTAGTGCCTAGCAGGAATCCTCACCAGCCAAAGGTGTCTGGGGTCAAAGTTTCAGTGATATTTACCTCAGTGTGATTAGAACTATATCAATTTTCCAATTAAAATTCCTGGTTTTAGAGTTTTTAATGCCTGCTTCTGCCCCTCTTAGCATGACCGTATGAGGTAAAACATCCAAGCTCACACTTTCTCCTGCTAAACCAGTATTGCATGTATGTACAACAGCTGCATATAGCAGAAATTTCTGAAAGTAGATTCTATCCTGCCATCTATAGCTTCCTCAGAAGTCTATAGCTGTTAAAGGATGGATCAGAGGAGTTCTGGAAAGATAAATAAAAATCTCTGATTATTCCAGGTTCAGCCCCAGCAAAATCCATGTCACACAGCCACTGGCACTCCTCCTGAGGGAGGGTTAAAGAGAAACAGACTGATGCAAACCCTTCCTCAAAGCCAGGAAAAATCCATACACATGTGGAGCAGAATTATTTCCCGGCTTTGAGAAAGTGAGGAGAATAACATATTTGCAGCTGAACTTCAGAGCTGTAACCTATACCACGTCAGAAAATATTCCAGATCTATGTGTTTCTATGAGTCAGGAGAGAACCATCTACCAAACCTTGGCAGATTTTTGGTCCAGATCACATAACAGATCTCCCAGAGAATTCATGATTGTTTGAAAGCAGTGTGCCTCTGCCATCTCCCAACCAAATTTCAAGGCTAAACTTTTAATTGTTGCTTGCTAACAGCTCCAGTGGCAGGGAGTGGTACTTGGCACATTTAATTTGCTGGTATCAATATAGCCAGAGGGTCTGTGAAGAGCGTTGGCAGAAGCATAGCAGATTTGAGACATCATCTGAACTACTGTGATTCTTTAGGCTCATAGGGATTGTAATACAGACTGCCAGTAATTATACATAAGAAAATGTGAAATATGGCTTGAAAGCATTCTACTGATTTATTCCAAAATCTATATATATTGATTATAAACCAGAGGAACACAACTCTAAAGCAAAACAAAGTAGAAGTCCAGTAATTCTGCAGAGATTTTTATAGCATTGTAACTACATATCCCATATATCATGCTCATATTTTTAAAGATAAGATTTTAATTGTACTTTAGCAATGAATTATACTCCTACAAACATAAAGAAATAACAAAAGGAGCAATAGGCTTGCTAATACTTACAACTTTAATTTTCTACTAAAGGAAAATAAGGTCATTAGTGAGCTCAGAACATTGTCCCTCTGGAGAAAAATAAACTGGCTTAATATTTTTGGAGCTGCTTAAAGCATAGCGCTACTGTATTTCCCCAAAATTAAAGTATTTTCATTTCATTGTGCTGAAGAAATAATCCCTCAAGTATTTATAATGCATAGATATATAATAATTGGTAATTTTGTTTAATAGTGCGTAGAAAATAAGGATAATGGATTTTTGAAAAGTAACCTTAGGCAGCTTCAGGGACCTGAGGAGGCAATATGTAGCCAAAAAGTTTGAGTGGCTGCTTAAAATTAGCTTCCTGGTTTACACAAGATGTAATAGGCAAAGACTTGGTCCACTGCTCTTATTTCTCCATTTTAAAAGTTTGCTATCCATGTTGGTAGCTTAACTGTTTGTACATTACAATCCTTTTTCATTCACAAGCACCTCAAAAAAAACCCTCACTAAATGTGACGGTAGAGCAAAAATCACAGAAAGGACAGAACCAGAAGAGAGAATCTTGAAATGCTGGCATGAAAAAAAACCAAAAGCAAAACAATTAAAATGTGCAAGCAATTTAGAATTCAAATACAAGACTGGGAATGCAGGTGAAATAAGGCCTGAAAAAAACCCAATCATTAATTTCTTCATGAAGGTGAGAAGAGTCACAGAAAGTAATTTCATAAATATGTTTTCAAAAATAAATTGCTATCTTGGAGACATGTAACTACCTTCAATTAGGTCAGGAAGAACAAGTTATCAGATAATGCCACAGAAGTTTGCAGATCATTGCATTCCTAACAAGAATAAAGCTTTTGAAAGATCCTTCTTTAATCTCATAAAGCAAGAAAAAGTAAGAATATAAAATATTTCAATCAGAGTTTTGTGTTATTGAGGGTAAATATGTAGCTTTGATGAATCTTTAGGCTCTGCATGGGATCAGATTTTAATGGGCCTCAATAGGCCAGGAGTGAAAAGTGGCACTAGAAGAGGCTGATGTAAGGCACAAAAATGCAGTGAATTAGAAGCCAGTGCAGTTCACTCAGCCCAGACTGCATGTTCTGGCAAGGTAAAAGGGAGGATTGCACTGCAGAAGAGAAAATCAGCCTCCCACACAGGCATTTACTCCAGTAAGTGCACAAAATACTAACATCTTAGCCTCCTTGGCAAGAGACAAGCACCACAGTAGCTGTGGAATAAAACACCATTAAACACCATTACAACATCTGCCTTTAACTGGAACTGCTGTAAATGTTCAAACCAGAACATTGCCAAAGAAGCAAAGATAAGTTTTTTTGCAGAGAGGAAGCAGCACAGCCCAGAACAGCCACAGGCTGTGTAAAGATGGCAGCAGCAATCAAGGAAGGTTCTCATCACCAGGAATGATTTTAGATGCTTCAGCATCAACAGCACTACTTCACAGAATTTGTTTGGGAAACTTTCAAGGTTGGATCTACCTTATCTAATTTCAGGCTTATCCTACCTAGAACTCTGAGATGGTTCCCCCAAGTTACTCAGGCAGTCAGTGCTGGAGAAATACCTAATCCTAAAAATATAATTTGAATCCTTCTAAATGTCTGTTCTATGAAAATATGAACTCCACCTTAGATGTTAATTTCTTCCTATCTTTGCCTCAGCTGCAAAAGTCCATATGAATCTCTCAGATGTAGCTTAGGTGAGTTGTCCAACATTAGTTAAATGTATTCTAAGTCAGGCATCAACAAGCACTTAGTAAGACAGAAACAGAAGACATATATAAATAAAATGAAAACGCAGCTTAAGAGAACAAACTGAATAAAAATAAATCAAATTAAAGTAGTTTAAAGCCTAAAAAATATAGAAAGACAATACCATGACAAAGAAGAAATCAGAATCCTAAGCTCTCTGTGAAAATGCATTGCCGAAGAAGAATTGTCCAATTTATGCTGCAAGTTTTGCATAGGTTTATTTATACTGAAGAAGTAATTATATCCTGCTTCTGGATTATTATCCCCATTATTACATTAGTTTGCTTCAAGAACCTGAAATAAGAAAGCCAGTCTTCACTGTTGATATCTAGACTAGACATGGATTCCAGCTTTGACAATGACAGGAACAAAATCACAAGTAATTGTTAAGAACTTAAATATTTGGTGAAAGAAGATAGTTTTAAGTACATTGTTTGCACCTCTATCAGTAAGTGGGAATCAGATTCATAAGGAAAATCTTGGTGTTTAGGACCCTACAGTCACCCTAAAATCTTGCCAAAATACTCTTATGTAAAAGCATTGTAAGTGCTACACAGGTTTTGAAGGAAAATATAAGTTTGGGCCAGCTGCTACAGACTGCATCTGGTGGATCATTAATCTTGCATGCTCTTTGTATAATATTGACTGTGAAAGATTCTGTCATACATCTAGCAGGGATCAGGCATTTGTCTTGATAACACATAGGTGGTAGTACACATATACCCTGCAGGTATAAAAGAAAAGTGTAGGCTTCCATCTTTCTTTCATGAGCGGGATCTTTATGATTGAAAGGTGATCTCACACAACTGAAGCACAATTTTCTGCTACCTGCTACAGAATAACCTGAGTTTCAAAGCAAACAGCTGGAGCTGTCCTCCCTGCTGGGCACCAGCAGGTAACCGAGCGAGTGTGCAAAGTGCGCTGGTGAAGGCCGTGAGCAAAGAAGTGTCTGAGCAGCTGCCTGCCACTAAAAAGGGCAGCTTGATTTTGTTAATAATGACTTAATGATTAAAGGAGATTCTAAAATATTCTGGTTGTGATCTGTGTGTCCCCCTAGCTCAATCAGTTGCCAGAGAGGGACATTTAAAATGGTCTATCCAGCCAACCTTTAGCTATCTCAGGCAACTCTCTGGAGACTGCAAACACCAGACTGTATCAAACAAACACCAAATGTATCAACTTCTGAGGAGTTTCATACCTTTGGCACTTATGTGTCTTTTCTCTTTTGACTACCAAAATGGCTTGGATAGGCCTGGAATAAATACCAAGCTTTTAGAAGGTCGAAGCAGGCTGAAACCTTGCCAAAATAATACATAATGTCAAAATAATGTGTAAAACCCTTTCAGGGATGTTGCTTTTTCTACAGCAAAGATATGTGTATATCACACATATAAGAATTATATCCAAAAATGGCTTCTTAGGGAGTTACTTATCTTAGAAAATTTGGCATTTCCCGGCATAGTGATAAAGAACAAAGGAAGAGTTTCGCTAAAGGCAAATCCTATTGTGAAACAGTTAATGCTCTAAAATTAAAAATCCTGACCACCCCAAACTTTTTAGTTGTACATAATCCTCAACGAATGAACCAATTTAGAGAATAACATTTCCATTACATTTTAAAGAAATTCTACATCCCTGGATTTTAAAATTCTTTTGACTAATAAGAGATACCATACAACCATGAACATAGTCAAAAACATCAAGTGAAACATTGAAACATTCACATCAGCTTATACTCACTCAACTTTGAATATTGAATATGCTTTGAACCTTCCAACTTTTTACACTGATGTGAAAATTTGCATCTCTTAGTAGTTTCAGTGGAACATAACATTAAAAGGTACCATGAAATTGGATAGCTTGACAACCTGTAAATCATGAACTATAACCTTCACTCTGTTTCTTCTCTTTTTGGTCTAATAATACATTTTTGAACTAAGCAGCACTTGCATTTTACTACTCAGTGGTTTTAATCTGATACTTTAACTTTGTACCATTTTTTTCCAGGATAACATATAGTAAGAGATTAGAACAAGCTGGTGGACAGAGAAGGTAGAGAACAGCTAAAGAATTTGAAGGGAGGAAGTGTGAGATAGGGCTTGTGTTTTTCTTTCAATCCTATCAAGCTTAGTGTCAAATTTGGTCTTACTGTTTTAAATTGTCTCTGTCTTTCTATTTACTGTACCAACTATGGCAGAGAGGAGCTAAATTCAATGATGTATGGGTCTCTTGCAGTCCTAGAAAACCTTATAGAAAGCATTCAACTTTAAAAATAAACATACAAAAAATGTGAAAGTACTCTCAAATGTACTCACAGTTTTTTCACTGTATTTAAGAGTTCTTCAGTTCCAAATATTTAAACAGAACATCTCAAAACTATTTATAATTTCTTGATTGTGTCACAAGTATCAGAAAGAGAATTAATTTATAGTCTCAGAATTCTTAAAGTCTTTACTCTTCTCAGTCTGCTGTTTGTGATTGCACTCCCTATTCTTCCCAAAGGTCACCTGTTTGCTGTTTACTTTCATGGAAATACAAATACGGACTGGTCACACATTTACAATAACTATATCTCATCTTTCTTTCCTAATTCATTCTGTTTTCCTCTTCTTGGCCTATTCTCTGGGCAGTTCAAGCTTCCTCATGCATCAGCATTATAAAACTAAAAAAAGCAAGTCTTTCACAGCACTAATCTTACTTGCCTCTTTTTGGTTTGTTTGGTTTTTTTTTTCTTATCTTAAACCTTCTAGTATTCTGAACATTACTTTAGCCTTCCCAGTTCTGAGTGTTAGTAATAATCTCTTGATGGCACCTATCCCAGCACAAGTAAAGGCATCCTGTTGCTGAGACACTGAGCTTAAAATGAATTCACATTGATGGTACTTTATGATTAGTTTTTTTAGGCCATTTTGGTGATTCAGTCACTGTTTCTGCTTCTCTATTTCTGTGTTTTTAAGTGATTTTCTCAACATAAAATGGTTTCTTTATACAAAACATTGAAATATTTGAACTTGTTATCTTTTCTTAAAAAAATTAATACTGTACTTAAAACACTTTCTTATATAAATTTTTATATTAATTTCAGATCATTATATTCTCCTTATCTATTCAAATATTCTGTTACAATAGGCTTTAGAGTTTTAAAAGTTACAGACAACAATTAATCTGGTAATAAATTATTTCATTAGCTTTATGAGGTATTTTACATAGGGAGGAGCTGATGCCTCCAAGATTAATAACTTCACCTTTGCATTAAACATGTTAGACCTAATTTTGTAGACAGTTTCTGCTGACCCAGCCCCCAGTGTATCAGCACAGATGCCTGAAAAGGTAGTGCCTGCAATCACTTCAATACTTGATTCATACAGAACGTGTACATTATGTGCGTTGCAATAGAAGTACAATATAAAGAAAATGCAGAACCCTTGGATTGTTAGTTTGTTCTCCAGCAGGTAAAAGAGGACCTGCAAAAAGCCCCAGACATGTGACTTACTGGTGGGCAGTCATCTTTGTTTGCTTCAGGGTTGGATTACAGGTCAGGAATATAAAGGCTGCTTTTTCTATTCCCACCCCAGGTGTATAAAGCTGCCATAAACCCAGCTGCATTTATATTGAAGGACTGATTATCTGGAAATAATCTGCAAGATTCTTTGTGACTTTTATAGATCATGTGAACAAGAAAAACAGAGATACAATAGCATCTATTTCAATTTACTGGATAAAATGAGATAATCTGAGTTTTCCAGTCAAAGTATCATTTTAATGTCTATTAAAAAGCTTGGATACACTTCACAACTTTTTTATCCCTCTGTTTAACCTTAGGGGAATTGCCACGTTGGTAATTTCCAAAAATGCATTAGTCATTCACTACTAATGGAGTTCTCATCCCAAGTCAATTAAGTGCTTACTGAAAGTTCTGCCAAGAGTTTTCCTCCCAAGTCTGTCTGCTTTTTTTTAAGTTTCCAGAGCAGAATTTTCCCATATATTTTTAAAAACATTTCTATGTATAGCTTGGGATCTCCTATACACTACATTAATACAAATAATTAAAATCAAATCTTAATATCTACATAGATTATAGTTGTTTTGTGGAATGTGTCTGTTCTTAGAGCTGAATAAAAGTTCGCAACTTTGTTTACAAAAGAAAAAATTAAACTCCAACTATAATTTTAGTAACAGAGGTATTCATTCCCTTACAGTACACATTGTCCCCATAGGACTTTAAAAATTAAAATGATGAAACATTTTTGTAAAATATATTGAATACCAGCATACTCTTCAAAACTGACATGCAAAAATTTCCAGTGAATATTCAGCAAAATAGTGGTCAATTGCTTCCATATTTTCACATCTTTTATCTTTCATGTATGTTCTCACTCATTATAGACCTCATTTGTTAAACATTACCTGTCCTTGAAAAAAATTATAAGAGAATGTCTAAAGCAGTTTGAACAAGACACACACTCAAACAGCTACTTGAATTTTTTTATTTGTTTTTGCTGAAATATTTCAACTATCTTACAACACCAGCTGCACATAGAAAAATGAATTCTAGTCAATACATATCAAAGAATTAAAGGTTTTGAAATAGAAATCTTGTGGAAGAAAACCATTGAGAGAAAATGATTGTTAATTAAAAATATTCATTCGTGCTGTGGTGTGTATGGTGTTTTCTGCCCCTGCCTTTGTGTCAAGTATCACTACAAGATGTTTTGCGTATTGTCTCACAATCATACTCGTTATCACAGAATACAGGTAGCTTTGAAGGAAAACTGTCCCTAGGCAGAGACTTCTGGTGAATTTCTTAATGTAACAGAGGAAAGAAATCCTGGATTCATTCTATTTATCTAAAACAGGTGCTCACACTTGGCTTGTGAGGGAATACTTGCAGAAGGGTGTCCCACCTGGAGGCGTGTTGTGGATGCCCTGTCCCTGGAAGAGTTCAAGGCCAGGTGTGAGCCTGGAAACCCTCATGTGGCATCCCTCCCATGGCAGATGGGTTTGGAATTACATGATCTCTAAGAAACCCTCAAACCCAAGCCATTTATATCCAGTGGGGATCCAGGCCCTCATGCCCAAATGATGGAAACTATTCCCACAGAGCAAAGGACCCCAAGAACGGTTCTCATGCATGGGACTCCCAAATTATGTAAGAGGGGTAGGGAGCAGAATGACAGCCCTGTCAGTTTTGAGGCTTCCTTGGAAGAAAAGAAAATGGAGCTTTTGATTCTTGCAGAGAACAGGTCCTGTGAGGAGCAGCTGAGGGAAATGGGGTGGTTTATCCTGGAGAAAAGGAGGCACAGAGAGTTTGCTCCCTCTGAGTACCCGAAAGGAGGTTGTAGCAACGTGGAGTCAGTCTCTTTTTCCAGGTATCATGTGATAGGAAGAGGAGTCCTCAAGATGTGCCTTTCACAGAAAGGGTTCTCAAGCACTGGATTTCCAGGCAAGTGGTTGAGTCTTCATCCCTGGAGGTATTTCAAAGACATGTGGACATGGCATTTAGGGAAGTGGTTTAATGGTGGACCTGGAAGTGTTAGGTTTGCTATTGAATTCAATAATATGAAAGGTCTTTTCCAGTCTAAATGATTCTATGTCTCTAGTTTATGACCTCACATTCTGCATTGCAGTAGATGGGTTTTCTCTGATGAATGTTACCAGCAGCAGGCAAGACTCCTGCTGAAGTTTTTCCTCAGATCTATACACCTGCAGAACATAATTTATTATCCAGCATAGGGGATAGCCTTAATATATTAGAAACTTAGCAAATTTGTGAAAAGTAAACCTATTATACACACCCAGTGTGTGATTTGTGAACTCACAACTTGGTCAGTTCAAAACAAATGTTTACTAGAATATGCAGACAAATTTTTCCACACCAAGAGATGTCTCCATGTCAGGCTTCATCACTTGATACCAGCAGCAATGGGAGAGGTTGTTAAAAAAAAAAAAAAAGGTAGCAACTGGGTTTGTTTGTTTTGCTTTCTTCTTTTAGTGTGAGAGAAACATATTTCACTCTTCCTTATCAGTGTTCTAAAAATTGGTTAATTTAGGTTTAAAGAAAAACAGCAAGCCTGTGGGACATGATCAGATCTAGAAAACTGCTCCTCAAAGTTTGAAGCTTAGGAAAGTGAAGGGCAAGGGAAATATGTGCTTTGAGACTTCATTGCAGTTACTGCTTTCTGCAATGAAAAATCGATTTTCAGCAGACCTTTCTGAAACACACTACAAATTTTGAAAATGTAAGGAAGTCCATGGATTTTACTTCTTTCATTTAATTTTCAAATCCTCAGAATTTATTTAAATATTTTGATTTTGATTGACTTACAGCATATCCCTGCACTTTGAGGGATCAAAATACAAAGGGGTTGGATGTTTTTATGCACACCAGGGAATCTGTGCACAGAAGGTCAGATATTACAGATGTTCCTTACTTGAGTCTCTGTGTACCAAAGGGGAAAAGCAAACTCCCTGTAAATCTTCTCTCACACACAAATATTTATACTGGAGAGCAGGCTGAAATAAGAGAAAATCAGACATGGTTTTTAGCTAGGTGACTATAAGATTTTAACAATTCTAAATCCATCAAATGAGATAGATTTAAAAAGACTGCAGTCTACAGATACAGAGACAGACCTACAATTCATGTCATTAATGGATACTATATTTATCATTAAGCATCTCCACTTGTAGTAACACTGAGAAAAATGTTATTATGCTGCCAAAAAGATGAAATACTATCAGCAGCAGCAGAAGCAGAGGCACTATCCCATGTAAAAAGAAAAAAAAGAAAATACAACCCCCCTAGTGTTTTCTCCTTTTTCTCCTGCCTATCTCCCCTACAAAAATGACAGTGTTTTCTAACAAATATTCTGCCACAGCAACAGACTGTGAGGCTCAGAGATTGCACATGCATTCTCCTTTTTAGTGCCAGTTTTACCCATAGCTAAAATTATATGGACCTGTATATGTCAAGGTGCCATGCATTCACCAAGGATGAAGAGGACAAAGTCCTTGGAGGGGCTGCAATTCTCTTTGTCAACTACCCTGGTCAGGCAATGGGAGCTAGATGGGAAAGTATGTCCACAGAAAATACTCACTTAAATCACAGAAGCAATCTCACTTGGGATGATTACTCAACTATGCTAGCCAATATGATGACAGCTCATGGTGTATTTTTTTAATATCCAGGTTTTTTAAATTCTACATAGTTTAGTGGCCTATTTGTAAATTTTTGTAAGACACATTATTTTGGTTTATTCAAATTAATACAGTACGTCAGCAGAGGCAGAGTGTGGAAAATGGAATAATGACAAGTGGTCATTACAGTTTAAATCTAAATTGTAATTCCACTGAACTGTGATAATGTCAGTAAATGAACACTGAAATCCAAAACTATTTTTCAAAAATTACATTGGAATTCCAAAGAGGAGCCACCTGTTCATACTTTTTAAACCATGAAAGACCTATTTCAAGATAAATAGCAGAGAAATTGTAAGAAATGTGAATATTAAGTTAATTACCTGTAACGTTATACCTACACCTTGTTCAAGGGCATCCCCACAGAGACACAGAAGTCACTGTCCCTCTCAGTGCTTGTCAGGCCACACCTGGAACACAGCGCCCAGTTTAGGCTCACACTGTGCAGAAAGATGTGGACCAGTTGGAAAGGGTCCAGAGAAGGGCCCAAACAGTGATCCAAGGACTGTAATTTTGTCAAGGAAGGTGTAACTAGATGATTCTCAAGATCTCTTCCAAGCTAGGATTCTATGATTCTATGAAAAGAGTAATAGCACAAATTAGACACAAGCCCTCACAATTCAAAACATAATTTGCAGATTCAAATAGACATCAATGGTACACATAAAATTGGGCTTGCAAATTAGAGACTCATTTTGAAAATTTGTCCCACTTCAAAATCGATTCACTGATTGTTTTAGTGTTCTAGATTAATGAATTTTAGTAGGATGGTTTAATATTATTTGTTTCTAATATTGAAGGAAAATATCAGTTTCCTCCAAAACTTTTTGATAAAAAGAGAGTAGCAGCTGATCATTGGATTCAGATTTTAGTTTTTACTTCTTAGTGATCTCAGTGAGGCAGAAGATGGATCCTTTAACAAATGAGAACAGCTTCAAATACAAAGAAGTGGGTTAAGGAAAAATAACAATTTTAGCTCTAGTTTGCTTTAAAGTTATTAGATTTAAGTGACCCTGAAACACAAGCAGGGAGAAAAAATCATGAAGCAGGTTACCACATGTTGGAACTATGGCTGAGCTTCCATTCTATGATACAATGGAGAAATAGGATTGACTATGATAGATGTCTTTACATTAGAGGAAAAGCTGGGGCCGTGGGTTTTGGTTTTGTTCTGTTTTGTTTTAACAAAAGCATCTGACCTTTCTATAAGAAGACAGTCTTTGTGTCTTGAACTTCATGGATACTCTGAGGCTTCTGTTATGCTATAAATAATACACTTTTGAGAACAAGTTTTTCTTAGTTTAAAACGAAACAAATTTTTTTCTAAGCACATCAAAGCACTTGGCCTTTGTTGATATCAACTCTTTCAAGTAAAATATTTATCTAATAGGTTAATTATGAAAGCACTAATTATTCTATATTTCTGTAAGGCAAACTGTTTCTGTCTGGAAAAGCTTTATAATTCTGACCTAGCAAGGCATTTCTGTCAGGAACTAAAAATTAACATACAAATTCACTGAACCACTAGCAAACTTTGATGTTTAAATTCTTTCTGCTATGAAATGGGATGATCTTTTATTTCATGAGTAATCTTTGATGTTGGCAGTTACATAAATAAATTAGGAAAATCCCAGTGACAGGAATAGTGTTGATGAATTACAGTATTGCACGAATAGTTTCTTAAAAGTGCAGGTGACTGGCTCGCTCCAAATAAATATATGGTTCATGTAAATTCTTGCTAAATTAACGTGGCCAGGTAGGCTGCCTTATCAGTACCCTATAGCTACTGCACAGATATATGGGGAAGTGGTTTTACAGACATGATTTTATAGAAGGTGACTTACATTTCTTTGAAGTGATGGTTTCTGTTTCATTCTTTGTGGCATCATATTTTTAAACTTAAATACAGGTTGCAGACAATACAGAGCAGAGTAGCAAGATTGTTCAACATCCTTTTCTCTTGTGTGGTTAAAGTCCCACACCTCAACACCTTGACTTTGCCTCAAGCATTTTTATTGAATTATCTAATATTTATAAGCCTTAAGTAACAGAATCAATTCATCTCATGCATGAAACACTGCAAAATAGGAGATGGCTCAGGGTCAAATACTGGTGAGCAGACAGAAAACAGGCCCCTCTTTTCCAGAATTTTCTTCCTAATCAAGAGGAGGGCACAGTTTTGGCTTTTAGGTTCGTTAAGTTTTGGAAAAGCTTGTAGGTTTAGTAATCAAAGGTCTTTGCATTGAGATGATGTTAAGCTTGAACTGTTCTCACTCATGTGCTCCCCACACTGTATTGCTCTGGTGAATCTTCCTTTCTGCCATAGAGGGAAGCAATAAGCAAATTTTAGGATCTTTTCACTTTCTCAGGAGAGAGCTGGAAGGAAGAAAAAATACATCTACATTAGAGTTTAAGTTTGGATTCACTTTTGAAGTGCATCTCCTGACTTACCATGCTTGGGTTGGCACTGCAGAGTGAACTCTCAGTGCTTAAACTGCCTTTGGGTATTCTTCTAGGATAATGAGGATGTGTTGTCTGGAAATAAATTGAAAGGCTGGAGTATTCAGCTCAGGAGGCCAGACAAAAATTACTCTCCTTGAAACATGCATTGTGTAGGCATAAGGTCCTCACACCTGTTCTCTCTTTCTGCATCATATTTTTGAACCATACTAATTACATAATTGCTTGGATAGCCATAGCTGATAAATTCAAGGCATGATGGAATATTAGAGGATATTTTGGGTTGGTTGTTTGCTTTTCAAGTCTTTCATTTCCTGGGACATACTCAAATAATTTGTCTCAAGTTTTGATTTAGGAGGGATTTACAAGCAATACTGCCTTTGGAAATGCTGTTCTATCTGCTGCCCTAGCAGATCATTCCCCTTACTAGGTAATTTTTAACATTGATTTCTTCATGGATGTGCTCTACTGCACAAGTCAAGGGGTAGTACACAAAGGAGGGATGTGAGAGTTTCTTAATCATCTGCTATACACACACAAAATAAATATGTTCCTCCTTCAGTTTTGAATGAATCATATTACTTTACCTGGTGATTCATCCTATTTAACACTATTTTTTCACTCCTAAATTTTAAACAGCCTAAGCTACTGCCTCTTCTCTTTATATAATCTATTACTGATTTTTTCCCATTCTCCCAAAAATGTAAGATCTCAGGCACTGCCTCAGACCAGATTAATTTCTGTACTAGTAAATGAAGTAAATGTCTTGACCTAATTCTGTTGATTATGTCCTGAAGTTAGTTTTATTTCTCAATATTCCTAGTTTGTCCCAAAACACTCATCTAATAAAAACTAAGCCTAATTATATGAGGGAAAACAGTGGAAATAGAGGCAATAAACTGTTTGCCCACTAATACTTTAGAAGTGACACTTTCCTAAGTGAGATTTCTTTGTTATTCTTCTTTAGCTCTCCTTGCATTGCAATGTTATTTCCTCAACCCTCCGTTACACATCAGACAAAAATTCCAACTCAAATTTGATGTTTTGTTATTCTGTATTAATACCTGAATTTTAGCCTCCTTTCTTGTTCTTTGTGAGAGCCTGGATCTGAACTTCACTTTGTTTGGCACTTTGAAATGTGGTTGGAGTCTCTGGATCTTCTTGAATATTCAGTAACCCAGATTGTTTCTTGAGTTCTATACTCTATACTAAAACATAATATTAAAATATCCTATACTAAAAATAATATTAAAACAGCTCATTTTTAAGTTCAGATTCCTTTTTATTGATGCTGATTTTCTCTGGTCATAATTAACAGTGGCATCTTCAGGGCCAAAAATATACTTGAGCTTTTGAAAAACACTTTCTATTTCCATAACAAAAATAATGCAGGTACACATATCATTGCATTCTTTTTAAATATTGCAATAGAAAACTAAAGCAGTTCCTTAATTTATAGAACCTAAAATAGAATAGTTCACTTTCAAAGGAGAAGAAACAAAAATAAATAGAATGAAGAATGCTAGAAGCAAGTAAACCAACAAACAAAAGAGTCCTGTCAACACTTTTGCAGAAATACTTTTTCTGCTTACTATACAAATAGCAACCCATACATTCCTCCTTCATTCTTTAGTAGATAAATTCTGAGTAAAAAAGAACCCTATTTATGTTCATTATCTTTTGTCCAAATGATCCTCTTGCATAAAAATTAAAAATGTATCACCTTGGTGAGTGGAGAATTCTTCAGCTGATTTGTTTACAATGTATAGCCTATTCATATATATATGTAATTGAATTGAATTTCAGATCCACCTAAAACCATAAATTCCAATTGGTATCAAAAATAGGAGGCTAACAATTGGTAAGAAGCTGCAAAAGTTAATGATGATTACAAGAATAATTAGAAGAATTCAAAGTCATGACTGATCATTTAAATTCCGTATAAAACATGACATAATAGTTATATGCAGATTATTTTAGCTAAGTGATTGCCTCTGCTTAATAAAAACTAGATCTGAGTGTATGGAGAAGAGGCTGTTGACCTGATCAGAATAGTAACAGCATTTTTACCCAAAGTGTGACATTTACAGCTGGACCTGCGTCTCAGTGAAGCTCATTGCAAACTCATTTGGACATAGATGTTAATAAGTATTTAGAGCAAACAGCTCACCTTTGACAGAAAAAGTAGCAATTGAATCATTGGCTAGTTTTTTTGTATTGTCTTTCAGTACATTAGAACAAAACTGTTAAGAAAACCTGAAGGAAATGAATGGAACAAGTCTCTTAGTGAATGTATTAGTTCATGAAGGAAATCACAGAAACATGTGCATGGGGGAACAAGTATCAGGGTTATAGACACACTTCTTTATACTGATTAAATTTAGAACTTCTGCTGTGATATGCACTTAAAATTGTATCTAAGCCCTACCCCTACTACATAAATCCTACCTGGGATTTAGAAAACTCACATAATTTTACATTCCTCATACAGGGTTATCTGTAGCATATTAGATAGAGGTCTCATACTTGAACTGGTAAAAGTCGAGAACATAAACTCATTTAAAATACTCTAAATTTGAGCAAGCTCTTTCTTCCTGGCAGTATATCAAAGTTATATCTACTTTAAATAGTTTTGGTTGAATAACTACCTTCACTGAGCCACTGAGGTCATTTGGGACATACTGGGCCTACAGTATTTTTAATGCATCTAAACCAGATGAAACTTGTTTGTATGCAATTTATTTTGGTAGCTCCACACATGCATCCCCCAATTACTACTAGTACAAGACATTCTAGTGTCTTCAATTAGCATTTAGTTTTTTGGTCTTTACCTCACTTTGAAGAAAAAGCCGGTTCTCCATAATTAGAGCCTCTCCTTCACCCACCAAATCAAGACTGAACTGGGTCATCCATGTGTGCTTGGGTGAATGCGAGTGTGAGACAGAGTGAACCTCCCAGAAACTTCTTCAGAAATTCTGATTCATTTATTTTCTCTTCCTTTTCCCCTTTTTATATTTTATCCCCTCTATAGAGCTTTAGGGTTTCATTCCTTATCTCTTTGAGCTTTCATGTCTACCCTATAAATTCAGTGCTACTCTACTCTAGGGAAGAAGCACAAGACTGCTCCTTGGCCAAGGACATTTAAAAGTTCTTCAGATTACTCCTCATCAGCAGCACAAACTTCCCAAAGCTCACTCTCGGCCTCCCTCTCAGATCTTCAGCAAGTCTTCTCAGCAGCCTTTGCCCACGTTGTCTCCATACGCCACCACTTCGCTGCATTAAGCACAAGCAATTTGTTTTGGCTTAACAGAACACTCATCATATGCAGAGCCATGAATTTATTAGCGGTCTAATTAGTGTCTTGGCAGCCTAATACAACAAAGACATATATTAATCCAGTTACAATGATACTAACACATGTATTCCAAATTATCCAATTATTGCTAATCCCCACTAATTTTATTCTGTCAGTTGTATGCTGACTTTCTGCAATCTACCCCTGTCTTTTTGTGTTGTGCTTACCCTCCCCATGACCTTCAGGACACTAAAGCTGCCACTGTGAGCCTCATTGCAGAAGAGAAGGGTTTGCACTGAGCCACTAGTGACCTGAGTTCTTTGCTGGGAAGTTTGTTCTTGCTGTTCTCTCTGCTCTTGGGTCTTCTTAGGGTTATTTCATACAGGTCTGTTAGATTGCCCTGCCTCCTCCTATTCCCCTCAGGTTATTTACACAACAACAACTCACTTTTTCATTGCTACACTTTCTGAGGCCATACAACTGCAGTCAGGGGTCAACTAATGCAAAACCTATTGCAGTGGGCAATAGCTTCCTATGACATTTTGCTGTTACACACCCACAGTAAGACACCAGTGAAATGTCCTGAAGTCAGTTGTTAAGTTTATTAGAAGGCCTGTGGTCAAAGGTGTAAAAAAATTCCCTGTTTGGCTTTGTTTAGGTTCACTTAATGCTTGCATTTAATTCCTCTGTAAAAAAAGGAAATTAGCTTAATCAGCACTTTGTCCAATCTATGACTATGACAATATGTAGAAATAAAATAAGATTAAAAATAACTTGGCAGCTAAATGTCTTTGAAAAAAGTAATTTGGTATGAATATTTGGCATATTTTTTCCTATATCTTATAATACACAAGAATGACTGCAAACCTTAGGAGATTAAAAGCTAGAGGAAAAACTAGTTTAAAACAATTAATATTTTGTATTGCCAGTACACAGAGCAGTTACAGTTTTGTACTGTTATAGAAAGATGAGAGAAAAGGGATACTACCACTGCAGTGGACATTTTCTTTTATTTCATGTTCTATTTTGCATGGGGAATATTAAGCATAGTCTCTCCTAGCATTTTCTGGGCAATAAAACCAGCAATAAAATTCTTACTTTCTTCTAATTGTCTGCTTTATGTTTTTTCTTAACAAAGAATGTCTGTCTCAAATGAAACCCTCTGAAAATGAGTTATAAATGGATTCAAAATAGGGACAGGACAGGGTAGGGTAGGGTAGGGTNGCAGCTACTTGATCAATTCAAGAACTATATTGTACTTTTGTTTCTGCTAATGAGTTATAAATGAAGCAACAAATCCAGAAAAATCTTGCCCATCTGTAATGAAATTATTAATACATAAGGCTATGGAATTTTTGACAGAAGTTGGCCATGAATTATGTACTCTTAAATTCCTATCTGATTTATTTATTTGTGACATAAATCACAAAACATTGCCATGGTTCATTGATTATAACTCACCAGTGCTTTGATTTACAATCAAGTTTACTTTCTTTGTGAAACACATTTTTTCTTAATTAAATGAGTCTTAGTTTCTTGCATATATTTATTGGATAAGAAAAATTTTGGTGAAGTGAAGCACAAAAAATGAATCTATGCAAAGAAACTATGTGATATGATAAATAGC
This sequence comes from Notiomystis cincta, assembly GCA_013398075.1. NCBI lineage: Eukaryota > Metazoa > Chordata > Aves > Passeriformes > Notiomystidae > Notiomystis > Notiomystis cincta. The sequence continues at coordinate 29,695 of VZRX01006668.1, forward strand.
TCACAATGAAGCTTATACATTGGTTACCAAATGTAATGAGCAGAAATCAATGTGAAATGGAAAGCTGAAAAGAGCACCACATCCTATCTCACTGAGACAGGCACTTCCCAAGAAGGAGGGATTTCTATATTCTACTGTCTCTTCCCAGAACTGGCAACTATTTTGGTGCCAAGCAATTTCTGGATAAAACTGAGTAATGACAGCAGGTTTCCAGAACTTATCTCTTCCTCCTCTTACAAGCTGAATACTTGTTTGTGCTTCCTTTGGCCATGAAATACCATATTCCCTCTCGCATATTGGCAGAGCCTCCACAGAATGTCTTGGCACACTGCTGTCTGCAAAGAACCAGCACACACAAAATACTCAAGTTTGCAGAACATCAGCTCCTCCGTTTGGTAATACAAGGCAGATTTCAAGGACAGGCAAGAATGAGTATTTTATCAGAAGCTGCAAGTAGCAGCACAAAAATCCTCCATGGTTCCACAGTGCCATTTAGCCAATTGCTTGCACTTGCTACTTTTCCTTAGCTGGTGATAAGCACTGGAAGTCTACATTGATGTTTTTGGTGTTATCAAAACTGTCTCATTTTGAATAATATATACTGATCAGTTCAATGTTCCTCTATAAACACCCACTGGGAATATATCTTTTAGATGTCTAGTCACTCAGTTACCCATTTTTGGTCATCTTTTGTGATAACTTGCTCAGGACAGCAGTGACGAATTGTTCCCTTGAATAGCCTGGGATGCTGAATTCCTGATTGATGCAGTCCATACTCACTCCTGTGACAGTCAAAATAGTACTGGCTTGCCCTAGCCAATCCTTAACTTTGGCAGCAGGGTGCCCTGGTAATGTGTACCTATGCCTTAATAAGGGGTGGGGAAAGATAGTTCAGCAAACTTTTGAAGTCTTTCCCACGTGCTGCTCAAGCTGCCTGCCCCAAAGGATGAGACGCTTATTTCAGTCACCCTTTCTCAGTGAACAGTTGTTCAAGGAAAGGTTTTGTTTGTTCCTTTGAAATACAGAAGTCTCTTCCTTTCCTTTAATGTTACAGACAATTTTACTGTCTCTTTCCAGTTTGCTACTGCCATATGTACAGTTACAGATTTTTACCCTATTCAATGAACTGAAGAAGTTTCTCAGACAACTTACAGGGTATCTGACACACATTACAGTTTTGGGAGAGCAAGGGAATGTTGGTCTTCTGAAGCAAAATAACATATCTGTGAAATTTTAGTGATTTACCAGTGCATATTTTAAGAAGACTCAAACATTACTGTCCTCTGATAGGCTGTCCAGTTGTTGTTTTCTGTAATTTGCCCCTTACTCCTGAGTTTGACATAATAAAAGTGGCAAATGGAGAGCAGATTGAGATAGGGATCTAAGGCTGATTGTCAGAATACAACTATCTTCCTTACTCCTCCTAAATTGGAAAATACTGGTGGCTAAAAGGCAGCATCCTCATCAAGATAGCAGCAGTTTCCTTGGGACATTTGGCATTTTTACAGTGCTTTACCTATGACTTCCAAGTCAAAAATTTATTTTTGTAGTTGGTTGACTCTGACTGAACTCCAGGCACCCACCAAAGCTGCTCTCTCATTCCCCTTTGCAGCTGGACAGGGGAAAGATAATATAACACCGAGTTCATAGGTTAAGATAAGGACCAGGAGAGAACACTCACCAAATACTGTCACAGGCAAAACAGATGCAAATTAAAGAAGTTAAATTTATTACTAACAAAATCAGAGCAGGATAATGTGAAGTAAAATAAGACCTTAAAAACATCTTCCCCCCACCCCTCCCTTCTTCCCAGCTCTACCTCCTCCCCCCCAGTAGTGCAGGGAGATGGGAATGGGGGTTATGGTCAATTTATCACCCATTGTTTCTCCTCTCTCCACTGGCCTGCAGGTCCCTGACAGGAGCCTGATCCAGCATGGGCCTCCCACAGAGTCCACAGACTCCTCTCAGGCATCCCCCAGCTCCAGTGTGGGTCTCCTCCATGAGCTGCAGGTGAATCTCTGGCCCTTGGTGGGCGGCAGGGGCACAGCTGCCTCACCATGGGCTGCACCAGGGGCTTCAGGGGAACCTTGGCTCTGGTGCCTGGAGCACCTCCTGCCCCTCCTCCTGCACTGACCTTGGTGTCTGCAGGGCTGTGCCTCTCACATGCTCTCACCCCGCTCTTCTCTGGCCACAATCACACCTGCACAATCACTTTTCTTTTTCTTCTTCTTCTTCCCTGTTACCACCAGAGGTGTTACCACCATTTCTGACTGGCCCAGCCTTGGCCAGGGCCCGTCCATCCTGGAGCTGTCTGGCACTGGCCCTGCTGGAGGAAGCTTCTGCCACCCTTGTAGCCTCCCCCTCCCCCCCCAAGCCTGGCCATGCAAACCCAATATACTTTAAAAAGTACTCTTTGTTTCCCCGTATCTTTGATCTCTTCCCACAACACAAAATTAAATGGCATTTATCTTGGTAGCAAAATATTATGTGTAATGAGGTTCACAAAGCAATTAAATTTTACAAAAGGGCTTCCTTCCTGATTAATACAGGAAATATTAACACCTAAGAACTAAAATGACATCTGCAAATTTTGGAGTTTGTATTAAGACAACAAATTGACTTCAATAGCTTTGGGAAGGTTTTTGTACAGACAGAGCTATGTTTTAATATCTGCATATCTACACTTCCCGGAAAACCAAATTATACTCTTTCATCCACTACTCTGGAAAAAAGTCTTTATCCTTGACATCTTAGTAAAATAAATTATTTATTGTTTTAGTGATAATAGTCTTCTGTTTCCATTCTCTAAGCCAGGTATCATCTGTGTGTGTGTGTGCTTGTATGTACATATGAAAAGCATATGTATGAAAACAGAAGGAAATATAGACAGGTCTGTAATATGAAATCTTCCAGGTTCAGTTTGCATCTGTTTTCATGCGTGCTGATTTTATGTAAATCTTTTGCACAATTTGCAATTTTCCTGTTGTAAGCCAAGTCAGATCTGAATGAAACTTCTAGGCAATTATCTAATGTAACAACCTAAAATAATGAGTTTGGCTTAAAATCATCTTACTGAAAACATTCCACATTGTCTTGAACTGCTGTCTCTTTGCATGATTACTTTCTTGATATTTTGTAGATTTTTATGATATTTTCAAGTAACTGCCTTATTCCAAATTATAGGATTTAATGTAATCCAGAAAAACAAAAACTGTCATCACTAAAATAGCTACTTGACAGCTAGCTTCCATTTCCTTTATTTCAGAAATGGCAAAAGTAAAAGCTTTTGCAGGATCAGAGATGCAGTAAAACTGAAAAAGTACAAAAAGAAGAAAGGGAAAAATGCATATAGGCTTTCAACTAATAATAAACTGGATGAGACATCAAATCCTAAAGAAGATCATGGTTTTCTTAAACTATTAAGCCTGATCACCCCTTGAAATAAAGCATTAGATGAGGCTATCACAAATTGGCTTAGATCAACTTAAGTAAAAAATAATTAATTTATTTTTTTCCTAATCCTTCCCCAATTTATGTGTACCCACTTACATTCAGCATAGCAATACCATAGGAAAATATAATTCGGTGAAGCACACTTGTTAATTCCAAAAAGAAACTGACATTAATAGTTCCTTGGCTGTCTGATTCTATCCAGTTTCTGGTGAATTGCAGAAATCATTTAAGTAATTGTCAGTGTTAAGATATGCCACTCAGGAAGTCATATATTGCGTACAAGGATTAATTATATCAACTGACCAAGACTTTAAAGTTTAAAGATTACAGCTTGTAAGTAAAGAGAAACATTCTAGGAAGTAAATTCTTTCTATTTTACTTATCTGTCAGTCATTTCCCATATATTTTCTTTGTACGTAATGTACATTTCATCTGTACATTACAGATACGCCATTTATATTTACACTAACTTGCATCTCCACTTTTTAAATCCCCATTTATGTACCATATTTATGAAGAAGAACCATGAAAAGTAATGCTGGATGTGGTAACAAGTCTGTAGTCCCAGGAAAACTCTTATCCATACCAGCAAGTACTCGTTGGGACTGCTGCTGTTATTTGCTGGTTCCAGGCAACTCCAATGAAACCTGGAGCAGGTAGATAGATTGGGGCAAACTGGCTTGAGTACAAACTCCAGTTCTTTAAGACATGCATCAAGTCCTTGCTGCGTGCTGAACTCCACACCCCTGTGCATGGCAAAGAAAACAACTCAGGCACAGGTGGAGGGCCCTGAGCAGCACTGGAAAACAAATGAAACCCCATAATCCCACAGAGCAAACTGCCCTCTTGTCCACCCCTCCCCATCTTCTCCAGGGCTCTGGTATGTATGAAGATCAAACAGTAGACAGGGATGATGTCAGGTATTTTTTGACCAGGGAAACCTAGGAAGAGAGGAATTAATTCTAGAGTAAAATATAGCAGTGACAAGCAATATTTTGTATAGATAGATAGATAGATAAAGATGATACATGTTTCTTTCCTGCTTTACTCATGCTGGTTTAGCAGGGGGAAAAAAATCCCAACTCTAATAAAAGTAACTTCGAAAAAAGTCTAGCCAACACCAGTCACATTTTGCTACCTATTTGTGCACGGCAAAGGTAGAGGCTTCAGAAGGGAAGAGGAATGTCTTTTCAAATTTATTTTAGGTAAGCAAATAGAAAGGTACGTGCATGAAGCACAGATTTTTAAATCAACTGTTAAGAAAAATTAAAAGCCTTTCCTTCTCTCCCCTTAAGAGTAGAAATACATGTCTACTAATAAAATAGTATGTTAAGGACCAGGATGAACTTCTCTGCCTTAGGATCAGCTTCAACATTCCTACCATTGGATTGCAAGAAGCTCCCTCAAAACTGATAGTCTGGGTCACAGACCATGGGTAAGAATTGGATGGAACCTAAAAATGCATGGAAGAGCAAAATCCCATGGCAATGTTTAGGATTGGGGACTTTTCCTGGCCATGCAATACCAAAGGTACCAAGAATACTCGAGGGATGTCAAACTACTGTTGGTTTTGATTCAGAGATCAGCGCTGGAGCGAGGCCCAGGAGCTTTGCTGCGCGGGAGGGAGGCCGTGTGTGGCTGTCACTTATGACCCAACACGAGGCGCAAGTGCCCGCTGCGGGCACGGACAAGGCGGGGGGGGCCGCGCTCGGAGCGGCAGCATCCTC
>VZRX01006670.1:0-16136 GCA_013398075.1 Notiomystis cincta
GCTATTATTGTTTTATTTGTATTCTTCCTCCGGAAAAGTAGCTACTGTTTACAAAGTATCCACAGTAAACCCAAACAGTGGGATGGAGACTGCGATTGACTAAGTGAAACCTGCCCTAAGTGTGCACCCAAGAGATCAACTGAAATCAATTTGTCCTGCAGAGGTAGGTGGTTATACATCAGAGCTGAGGAAAATCATACTGGAAGCCACGGGAACACTTTCAAGCCCGAAAACTGTGGGTTGCCTATGGCATATGCCCTTATTACTGAAGAGTGTGTGTATGTGTGTGCTTGCCTGTGAGTCATGGAGAGACAGAGAGTGGAGGAGAGAGAACAAGAGAAAGGGGGAAGGAAAAAAAGGAGGAGAAAAGAAATCACTAGAGACACGCAGATGCAAAAGCACAGTTGTTGTATAAAATTATTTTGGGCTTTTCGTACAACTTACATAATTCTCAAGTAGAAGAAAATAAAGCTGTAATTTATGCAGTTCTCCCTAGCAAGTAAAAAAAAAAAGTTATTTTTACAACTCCCTATATTGATTTTATTTTTAGAACACTTTCTAAAACAAGTGGAGAATTCAATCCTACTCTCTGAGGCATGTCAATTTTTGCCCACATAGTCGATGGAAAGATTGAACCCTAAGTGCAGATCATGACATTCTGCTGTGATAAAAGCTGTTTCTATTTGCTTTAACTCTCATGCATAGTGGCAAATGCCACCTGTGACACATTGGTATAAGTACAACTATCTTTATTGCATCCTGTGATTGCAGTACACTGGAAGTTTTTTCTGAAAGTTACCTGACTCTCTCTACTCAGACAAATGAATTTTCTCTAAGTGTTTTAACACAAGAGAAGGTAATCAAGTTAAAGACACAGACAAATTTCACTTGCCAGGGCTTTTTTCAGAACATGATACCAATTAACAAAATAATAATATATATCAAGAGAAAAACAGTCTGTGATCTACTTTGGAATGTGTTTTTTTCTAACCCTGTTCAGGAAAAGCCTTGAATTTTTGCTTAGATCCTCCTTAATCGTGCCTGTAGGCATTGCTTAATCAGTGCTATGGTAAACAGCCACTCTTCCAATCACTGCCCTCCATGTTTTTGTGCATTTAAGGACAAGTGTATATTAATAATCAAGATCTGGCCAGAAAAGTGTCCTTCAGTCTACTCTTTTCATTGCCTTCCACACACCAGCATCTTCTTGTACTGTCAAGTGAACCTGTTCCCACTATTACTTAAGTTGCTGTGGCTATGAAAGCAGAACCAGAAATTGCCAGAACCATCTAAATCAATGAAAATGAATTGCTTCATAAACCTGAATATGTCTCATGACATTTTCTTTCCAGAGGTGTGGGTTACAAGATTGTCAAGCTGCCAGTGGTGTATTTCTTTCTGCCTGGAGTGAGAGCCCAGCTCGGGCAGCACGGTAGCAATCTGCCTTCCCGTGACACCTTGAGCAGCATTTCCAACTGCCTCCTCATCTTCCAGACACCTCCTGCTTCAGAAAGCTCTTCACAGCCTTGGACCTCCCAAGGAAGCCTGCACACCTGGTTTTTATTGACTTTGGTTGCTGTCACAGCTATTACTTATTAGTCAGCTTTTTGGATGGGGAACCAGCTCTCTTGTTTGTCTGGCCCAGGTTCTGCTCTCCATGCCCACTGACCCTCAACTTGGTGCCAGCCCCTGTGTTGAGAATTACATGGCAGGAACAAACTCTCTTCTTCTCTAGCCATGTTGGCAGTCCAGGTCCTTGTCTGCCACAAGGATGAAGAACTGTCAGGTTCCAAAAATCCTTCTCGCTCCCTCCTCTGTGCTGCAGCCCACGCTGGCCTAGTTTTGAATCATGCTGGAAAATGGATATAAGCAGCTAAAATTTCCTTCCTGTGCAAGGTAATATGCCCTTTCTAATATTAATATCTAGAGGAACCCCAGATCTTCAGCAATTTAATAAATCCAGATGAGTACTAAAAAATAGCGAGGATTGACAGGCCTTCGAATAATTATGATGAAAAATAAGTGAAAATGTCTGTTAAAATTTTGCCAAGAAACTATTTTTGTCCTCAGGCAACATTTTGTGACTCTGCTTGCATGCCTCAGTGTGTTTCCTTCCAAGCTGGCTATATAGTTCTATAGATACAACAATACATATGCACGTAAGCATTATCTATACATCTCTTGTTTGCCAAACCTGATGTAATTTATGTAATTATACACATAATGTATTTTATCCAAATACACAAAGAATATTTTTTTCTAAATGCCACTTAGTATCTAGATTTAACTTAAACCACTACTTAGTCTATCTTCCTTAATAGGATACTAAAAAGGAATTTTATGACAACATTATCAGTAGCATTTTGCTGATAATTAGAATAACAATAATAATACTGAGATATTTCTTCAGTAATAATGGTGTTATTAATGAGATTTTTATGAAAGACAGACTTCTTTAGTATAATTATGAAAATTGATCTTTTTCATTTTACTTATTCACTGAAATCAGATAAGTGGCTTAACTACATGTATTATTTCTAATAAATATTCAAAAGAATGCATTTAAACAAGGCACCTCATTCTATTCTTGCTCATATTCCTTGCATTTAAATAAAAGTGTAATTGCTCTGCTTTTTTAAACTGCTAGTTTGGATTAGCTGTCTAACCTGTACAGTGTAGCTGTTTTCTGTTTGCATTTTTAATAGCTTTATTACCATTTGGTGAAGCCTTAATTTCTCACTCCCTTGAAGAGTCCTGCCTTTAAGTCAGCTCTACAATTTAACCAGCAATAATCTGTCAAGATAAGATAAAGACCTGCACCAGATGAAATGCAGTATTTTTGTGTAGCATTCTGTCATTGTTAAAGGAAAGATCTGAGTATGTCAAAATGTAACACCTGAAAGTTTAATAAACTTTGTAGCATAATTTTACAGTTCACATTTTAAAATAAATTGTTCTAGAATACATTAGCTTGTTCACTAGTGAAATCAGTTAAATATCTATATAAATATGTTTGGGTGAAGGGAGCCAGCAGTTTCTCAACAAGGATTAAAGTTCTTTCAGTTTTCAAGCCTCAGATTAAGTCACTTCTGAAAATCCTTGCTTCAATTCAGTTCTATTAACTCTGCAGTTTCCCCGTAGTTCCTTCATAATATTTGGCCTTAACATCACTGCAGAGGTTCATTCAATATTACAAACATTCTATTTTTCAGAGTTGCTAATACTGAGGCAATTGAAGTGAAGCGTACTTAACTCCTCGCTTTCAGGGCTTGTGCTGGTCTTCAAGTATTCCTGTTTCTCTCCACATTCCTCTTTCATTTATTCATGCAAGTAATTTTATTTTTTTTTAATATATGAAGATGAGGTCCTAAATCCATGTTAGTGTTAAATAGTAACTGAACCATGTCAGGTATGTATGAACTAATACAGGACAGAAGAGTGAAGAATGAGTTTCTCGGTTCTACCTCAGTCAAACTTGCTCTTCCATGTGTGAATGGCACTAATGCATTCCATCTTACCAGGAATATTCAGTGCAAATGGCAGAAGCATGGGGTCTGTGAGCTACTCCTGAGCCCATGAGAGTAGATACAGGATCAGGTACGTGATCAGGTACAGTAGACACATGATGAGGTACAGGGGAGGGAGAACCAGAGCACTGTGCATGCACATTTTTGGGCAGCCTTCTGTTCAAATCCTGCACCTCTCTGCTCCCTGGACAGCTCAGACTGTGCTGTGATCATTCTCTGTTCAACCCAGGGAGGGAGGTTCCCCAGGAAGGAACTGTTCTGTGCTGCTCACATGAGAAGGGCCTCTACAATGTGACCTTTCCAGGAAGCCTTAGGATTTTACACCAAATATTTTAGATATATATCTATTTTTAGTAACGGCACTCTTATGAATACTTTTTCCTTTTTCTTTCCCCATTAAATAAAATCTGCAGTAAACTACAAAGCCGGTCCTGGTATCTGTTTGCAGGCATTGAGCTCAGCTCACCTCTTGGCCTCAAGCTGTTGTCTCTTTCCTCAATGACAAGTCCTCCCCTCTGAGGTTACTCTCCCAGGGCAGCTTTGCTAAAATGTAGACTTCCATGAAATGGTTCCATTTTGATGAATCATCATTTTGAAGTGAAAAATATCTGCTTTGATGCCAAATTCACCAGTCTGTTTAACTGCAGTGTTCCACCTTCCTGAGCTAGTGTTTGGAGGGCTCTGAAGGTTTGGCAGCATAGATCCTGTATTAATTGCAAATACCATAGTACAGTGTATTTTCATTTCTCACAGCCAGTGATTTAGGTACTGCAAGGCATCATTGAAGAGACTTTGATTTATGAGAAACAGGCCTGAGACTGCAAAGGTTGTTCATAATTTAGCTCTGCTTTGACATAAACTTGGTGATTCTGAGGGCCTTGGTTATTAGTTATGAGACAAAGAATCTGATTTGCAGAACAGACAGGGAAGATAGTTCTGCAATAAAAACATCTACTGTGTGATTCATGAAACACACAGCTGCCAGAAATTCTGCTCAGTTTTAAGGTTAAGGCCATAGGTCTGTTCTGTACTGCTCACATGAGAAAGGCCCATATGATGTGGCCTTTCCAGAAAAAGCACTGAGATACAAACCTCACATTTAGGAAACAGGAGCACAGAAAATTAGTCTCCAAAGTCTATTGTTAAGGTCTTAAAAATATTTGTGACTTAAGAAATATTTACCAGTGGTTGCTAATTCATGGCAACCATGGAAGGTAGCTCAGGGATAGCCCTTATCCTTATTCAACAAACAGTATTTCTTTTTCTGCCTGGATATTTGGGAGTTGAAAATGGGAATAAAGGCAGGCCATGAGCAATGTCCCAACCCCAAGCCTATAAAAAATCATGGGAGAGCCTGCAGTGAGCACAACCCTTAGCACATGTTGGATGTCTGTCTGAAACACACTTGCTCCAAGCACGATCTCCATTTAACAAAGCATGTAATCGTATTCCTAAGGCCACACTTGTGCCTAGGGCTTGATCAGTGTCTGAAGGACTCTTTGGAACTGCAAACTGACATTCCTGTGCTCTGAATCCCTCTGGGAGATACAGTTTAGAGCAATGGAAAGGGTTCTTTGGTGACTGAGATCAGCCCACAAGACTACAAAACACAGGGGGCAAAAGAGCATGTCTGCCAGCATCAGGGGCCAGAAAATCAGCACCTCTTGCATGAAGGCTTAAAGCTGTGTAAGATGTCCCCTCTTACTGCCATGCTAAGTGACAGCAGTAGTGTGTGGAGGTGCTGATCCCTGACCATGGTGGGAGGTTGCTGCTCCAGCAGCTCTGGCTGTGTGAACAATCCTGTAAAGCGCTTTGGCAGAAAGCAGCCAGGTTAATGCCAGCTCATCCAGGCTAACCCAGGCAGCTTTGCCCATGCAACAGCAATAATGGTGACCTCCAGGAACAGGTTGGTGACACCCTCCCCTGACACAGCTCTTTCCACAGTAATCAATGACTTTTAACCTGATTATCTTTTCACAGTCTGAAGTGAGTCACGGATGCAATCATCTCTTCCTACTAGGAGCCCAAGCCTACATTGACCTGGAAAAGCATTTATATGAGCATGAACCAAGAGAGAAGAAAGGGCAGGCAGAGGCTCCCTCTGAGCAGGAGAAATGGTGCACCTGACAGAGCTGAAGCCAACTGGACTCCAAACGTGCCTAAAAGCCTTCCCGAACTACAGCCTCACAGCTGCCATCTCAAATCGGTCTCAAAACAGGATCTCATAGCCCATGTTTGTGAAACAACTCTCCACAGCAAAACAACCTGAGCTTCAGACTAGTCCATGCTGGAAACAGATGTTCCTTTGAGGTTATTGTGATGGATTCCATGTTTCTGCCTCTCATGCAGTTTTCTATTTTTTAAGAAGAACTACACCTCATACGTGTGATGTGAGATCGTGTATCAATGAAAAGCATAAAAATTATTCCAGCAAAAGGCTCTGGCTGGAATAACAACGGAGAAGCCAAGGGGCTCGTGGTTCTATAACAAGTTCATTCAGAAAATCACAAGGCAATGTGACAGCTGGAGTGAGGAAAGACTTGTGGCAATATTTTTTTAAGAATTGCATAATGAAAAAATAATAATAAACATTAACAATGTTTTTTGGTTGGTTTTTTTTTTCTTTTTTTTCTTTTTTCTTTCCCATGACATAAACAATGGTACTCTGGTCATAAGCCAAAACCTGACAAAGGTCCAAGGTTGAAAAGGGTTTCTTTGAGCCTGTCTTCCTGGTATAATTATTGTAGGTTCAGAGGAACCAGATCTGGAGTGTTGTAAAACTCAACACAATGAACTTGACAGACAGCCAGATTTCTGTTTTCAGCCAGTTTAGGGTTACTATAATCTCATTATTATGCTTGAAAGACGACAAGTAATAGAATCTCAGGTAGCTGTTCTGTCTTTACTCAGCCGCATCTTCTCTTTTATGCCAATTTCCCTTGATTACCTGAACTAGTGAGGCTCGGTTTTCAACCACTTATCTTCCAGCAATAATCATCTGATCAGCCTTACAAGGTTCTCACTGCACTCAACGGTTTTAATGGGTCAAGCGTTAAATTAACCCTTTAACCATACCCCAGGAGAATACAAAACTTATTAAAAAACAATTTACTATTCAGTCATTGTTAACTTTGCAGAGGAGAAGGAGTTCTTTAAACAGATTTGCTTGTTGTTCCATCCACTCATACCTTGTTTTGCTGTATCTTTACCCTTACTCACACATGATTTTTTTTTAAAGCTTCTTAAGAGAACATTATTCTGATTTCTTACTTGCACAGAAACATAAAATGAAGCCACAGGAAAAGCTTTGTGTATCCTATGTTCTATTTTAAGGCAACTTCTCACAAAGGTTAAATTAATTTTTCCACGTATGGAAAAACGTCTTCAAAAACATGATTCATGTCAATGTTGCATCTTGGGCAGAATTGTAAGGGTGGTGAAACTTATGGAGCCATCTACACGATGGGAAGGGTTTGTAGCTCTGGAATGGGAGAGTATTTGTTCCAGCTACAGCAGGGAAACAGCCAAGCAAGAAGTCATTTACTCATGGAGATCTGTGTTGGTGTGCAGGGCAGTCAGCAGCTGTGATGCCACTCCCAGCTTCCCCAGAAAAATCTGGATTCCCCTCTGGGAGGAGGCTGGAGGCAGGAGCTCAACAATGTTCTCTGGCTTTATACTTCCCAAGGATAGTGCACAGCCAACAGAAATATATCTTTTGCCTTAACTCACCCTAAAGTTGGGGAAACCAAGGGATGTGTGAGAGGATGTGGCTCTGAAGCAGTAACCTTGCCAAAGCTGCTCCTTGGAGCAGTCTGCAGGTCAGGGAATAACAGCTTCAGGAGGGGCTTGAGCAAGAGGCAAATGGCATCAGTGGCTTTACTAACCTTAGTTCTCTTGCAGAACTAGAGATCCCTGTACACAAGAATGGCTTTAGCAGAGCAGGCTATCCACAATACTGAAACTCTCCCTTTCAGCAGAGATCCAACAGCAAAAAAGAGATAAAAGTAGAAATATTTCATGTAAACCAAGGTGAGAAACAGCCTCAATTTACTAGTTATTATGAATTAAGGGAGTTGTACATCACAGTGCTACTTCTTACAACAATACATAGCAGAGATGCCCAGGATGTAGATCTATCTTTGCTATCTTCAGCCAATTCTTACTCACATAAAATTCTCACTGCAGTTCACAGGGATATTGCCAGGAAATTACTTGAATGAAAGACAGAATTTTTTACAGAGACATCTCATACAACACTTTCATCACCTTTAGTTTGTACAATCCCATCTGGTCTTTGATGACAATTGGAACTGCTTAAGGGGCTTTACTCACTCAGGTTAGTAGTCATCAAAGGAATATTAGGACTATAAAATCTGCTGTGCATGTTAGTCATTATGTGTCTGTATAAAAATAATGTGGTGATTTCAGTCTGTTTATAATATATCGGTCCTTTACAGTGGATGAATGGAAAGAAAGAAGACACGATGCTTAACCTCTAGATGATGTGATGATTTTGGGTACATGGGCTTTCAAGAGGAGTCTAAGATGAACCCCCAGGCCCTTACACAGAAGAGGGATGGGCCAGTGATGAGGATATTCAGCACAGCCATCCCGCTGGGCAGGGCACTGCCAAGAGTCAGCCAAGAGAAACACTAGGAAGAGAAACACATCTTGGGGCTCAGCCCTCTGCAGAACTTCAGGACCTTACTGTGGTCTGCAGTGAAGGTGACTTGTCTTTGTACAACTCCCATGGTGTGGCACGTTTCTTATGGAAGGGTGGTTCTATTCCATTCATCACTTCTTCTTTTCAAAACACAGACATTAGAAAAAACCATGGTGGTGACTTTTCTACATCATTCCTACTGGGCAGCATCTTCCCTCAGGAGAACAAGTGTCAGGTTCAGTGACTCTTTTAGCCTGCAAGTGTTTAGTCTCAGATGTCTTTTCTACAAATTTTTGAGTCTCTAGTCCACAAAAATATAATCTTCATGCAAAAGAAGTTCTGCCAAGAGGTATTTCCTCCCAGTAATTACTAATAGGACATGAGTGTCTGGTGTGTTACATGTGAGTGGTGTTTGGGAGTTGCACCTTCAGTCACTTTCTGTGCAATCTCTAATGAGAAGTGCCTGAGACCCACCAATACTGTATACATATCAAAGATGGGATTTCCCTGAAGAAAAACAATGGAAATATAAAATTAGATATTTTTTTCTTTTTTTTTAAAAAAAAGAAGACACAATGACGAATTACCACAAATTAAACTAAAAAGAAAAGGCAAGATTCACTTTCCAAAGACAGGCACACAATGTCACTTGAAGGCATTTTCTCTAGTCTTTGATCAACCACTTTAGATGCCAGTGTCAGATGTTGGCAGACACGTTAGAAAGCCTCTGAGCTACCTCTGGAGGAGCAGATGGAGGCAACTAGATAGGTATCCTGCATGCCTAAAATAACAAAACATTTCCATATAGGCAGCTGAATCCCACACCTATTGTTTTGCCTTTGATGTCAGAGATTAATATTTTTAAAAAATATTAAATTAATACCTTTTTTTTCCCCATCAGTTTCCATCTAAGAAAAAAACAAAACTGTTCCCTCTTCATCATCTTCTATATTCAGTTGTATTTATGCAGATCCTCCTACAAAAAAATGAGCACGTTCCTGTAAGATCAGCAGGGAGTAGATGTTTTTTATGGAGTCCACATCTGTATATGAAAAAAAATGGAAAGGAATAATGAAATTCAAACTAGTTCTGAAGACAAATAGAATCTGTTTAAATTTGAAAGGAAAAACAGATAATTTCCCTTTATGGAAAGGGACATAAGAATTACTAATAAAGTGAAAGGGTAGATTTGGGACAAAATAAAGCAAAAGAAGGAAATGCTATGGTTTAGAGACCTTTATCAATGGCAGTTCAGCTCTGGGGAATATGGAGTGAGACTAGCCCTGGGGAGGAGGACTGGGGGGTGTTTGTGGAAGAGAAGCTCAATATGACTTGGCAGTGCATGGTCCCACCTCAAAATCCAGCTGCATCCTGGGCTGCATTGAAGAGTCGTGGCCAGTAGGGACAGGGGGGGGATTCTGGCCCTCTGCTTTGCTCTGGTCTGGTGGGACCCCACCTGCAGTTATGCATCCAGCTCTGAAGCCCCCAACACAAGAACTTGACCTGTTGGAATGAATCCAGATGAGGCTACTAAGATGATCAAAGTCAGGCTGAGAGACTTGGGAGTGTTCAGCCTGGAGAAGAGAAGGCCAGGGAGATCTTGTAGCAACCTCCATCCAGAAAATCCCTAAAGAGAGTTTACAAGAGAGGCTTTTTACAAGGGCATGTAGTGATAGGACAAGGGGAATGGCTTTAAACTGAAGAAGGGTAGGTTTAGATTAGATATTATGATGACATTTTTTACTATAAGGGCGGTGAGACACTGGAACAGGTTGTCCAGAGTAGCTGTGGATGCTCCATCCCTTGATGTGTTTAAGGCCAGGTTGGATGAGGCTCCAGGCAATCTGTTCTAGAGGAATATTCCCTGTCCACAGCAGGAGTGTTGGAACTAGATGATGTTTAAGGTCACTTACAACCCAAACCATTCTATGATTATGTGTTTCTGAACAGCCACACTTCAATATAATGGAGTGATAGACAAAAATAATATATAACTTCTCCTCAATGGGCTAATGCTTTTCCAAGCTTTCTGGAATATTCTTGGGAGCATCTTATCCAATGTATGCCCTGTATTCATGTGACCCAAAGACTCCCTTTGTAGAGAATGGGAAAAGACACTTCTAGGGACTGTTTTCTCTGAATATTTTTGAACACATATTTTGAAGATCAACTTTTGAGATAACCTGTGCCCATGAAGATTGTGGAAAAGGGAGCAAGTCATAAATATTTGTAGGTCCTTGGTCATATGAAACTGCATAATTAACAACATGTCAACTCCATTCAAAGCACCATCTCAGTCACAGAATCAAAGAACAGTTTCAGTTGGAAGGGACCTCTACAGTCCAATCCCCTGCAATTCATCTTGATCAGGTTGCTCAGAGCCCCATCCAATCTGACCTTGGATGTTTCCCGGGATAGGGCATCCACCAGCCCTCTGGGCAACCTCTGTCTGTGTTTTCCATCCTCAGTGTCAGGGTCTGCTTTTCAGTGAAATTTCTAAGTAGACCTAATGCTCTCTTGGAAGACCATTAAGTCCATTCAGTTTCCCAAAAGGCATAAAGTGCTTGAAACTTGTCAAATACAAGATTCTTCTCCAAAGAATACCACGGTACAGGTCTGCACTAACTTGGGGTTAAAGGCCAGCATCTTATTTCCTTTAGCTCAAACAAATTTCCCTGTAATTTAAGGGAAATGGCCTGTAGTTAAAGGATAAAAAAAAAAAGTGGCAGTAAACAGTATCCAAAAACTACACTAAAAAGTGCTCCTGAAGAAGCAGTGATTTTCTAGTATACAGAGTGGCTACATTATAATAATACCTAACATGGAATCAGTATAAAATCTTAGCAATTTTAAAGTGTTATCAAAATAAAAACACATTACAGTAGACAGTCTGCAACTCAGGCATTGTATTTCTGCTTTTTAAAACTAATTTTCTGCTTTATGCCCACACGGAACTTTATCAAACTGAAAAGGTCTTCTATATGTCAACAGCATTTCTTATGTTTTCAAATGGGGTGCAAGCACTTACCTACATAAATATATTGTAATTCACCTTGAAAAGCAAAAATGGATTAAAGGAAGTTTTTTTAAATTTTATTAAATCCTTCCATTGTTAAGACAAAGCTTTTAGGGATGAATAACCTGAAAATAAACAAAACATAAACAGACAAATAATTTTTATGAGTGAGGCTGATGACAAATTCCATTCTAATTACTGAGCTCCCACAAAGATCAAGTCTTAAAAAATTGCATGAATTTGTGAGTGAGAAGACAGATTTTAATCTATTGTGTGCAGTGTTTGCATGGTGAACATAGAGATATTGTATAAACAGGCAAAGTCAAGGAGTGAAACCTGGCTCTACTGAAGCTAGAGCATTATTTCCAAAGTATAAATTCTCATATTAAATGTAAACTCTCTGAAAGCTGGCTTTTGAGATTAAAATAGTTGGCTGAGATGTTTTATAGCTACAGGACCTTGAAGAGCAGTTTGACTCTTCCCTAGATTGGTGTCTAGAATAGATAGCTCTGTTTCTCTCCATTGGTTCTAGCAGAGACAGACATCTGGCTTAGGTTCTATGTCTAGATGGCTGAAGACAAGGGAGATGAAGTCTGCTGCCCATGAGGGGACCATTTGCTATCAAGGTAATGTGAGTAGATGACAATTTCAAAAGCTTGCAGTGGAAGTTGATCCATCTTTGGATGATGTTGGATTCTTTCTATGTATTTGGTAGTCTATTACAAACTTTAACGAATCAAAGAAAACTCTACACAACCTTTCTGTGTTCTGCCAGACACAAATACCCAATGACTCTGCTGACAGAGAGGTGGCAGTGGAGAAAATAGATGGAGTTTTGCCTAGATTTTAAGTATGCTATTCCTTAGTAAAACCCTTCCAGGCAGTGAACTCAGGAGATGAATCATTGTTGTGGGACACAGGGATGTCTGCTCCTCTCTTGCTGCTCCTGCTGACCTCCTGTGTGGCCTTGGGCAAACTGCTCCACCATCTGTTTCTCCACCCTCCTTTGTGCAGGGAATGGCTACAGGCCATTTTGCAGTCAGATGGGAACCAGCTGTCCCCATGCCCTGACCCAAAATGGCATGACCAAGATGATGTGGTGCCAAGTCTGAGGTAACATACCTAGGACTTCAGGAACACTCTCCAGATCCATCTTTGTGCTTTGTTAGACATGGTGAAGCCACTTCTGCCCAGCTTGAGGCACCAGCAGAGCACAAGTCCAGGCAGACTTATCCATAGACTGAAAGCACCTGCTTGCTCATGTCTTTCCTCCTCTGAGTGGAGAACACAAAGGGAGCTCTAAAGGGTGCCCATGAGATCTATGGTACTGACTGCATGTGTGTCTGTAGGTCTGGCCAGTTCATGCACCCACGGGGTAAGGAGGTGGGATGGTGGCATTCCTAATCAATGCTTCACTTCCACAGAGAACCAAAGAAGGTTTTAAGTAACTACAGAGATCAAATTTGAAGTAATAATATGAATGGAGCTGTTGTGTGTGTGTGTATACCTGTGTAAGTACCTGTGTGCATACCAAAAAAATATTTAACCCCCTTACCTGACGTGATAAAACAGGAAATTTCCTTACCCCTGTCTTTCCCTTCACCACTGCTTTCACGTACAGATTTTGGTTCAGTCAAGGAATACAACCATTTTGTATTTGAAATTAGTCAGTTACCTACTTATTACTGTGAATGAAAAGGTCACAGAGGTACTGGAATCTGAAGCACTGCTACAAATAGTTACTTAATATACAGGAATCCTGTGCTTCTCAGCTATTCATTCAACTAGCTGGAAATGTTCTTAGAAATAAAGAACCAGCTTAACATAAAATCCACTAATCACAGAAGAGTAGCCAACCATTTTACTGCAATGACTGTGCACTCTCATGCTGCACTCCAGGCTTGCAGTCTTTCGACATGTTTTCAAATATTTAAAACAGTGTGAAAAGAATTCTGCTGGGGAAGATTCACAGGCATTGCATAAACTGGTCCTTAAACCTTAACAAAACTTCCTATGAGGTAGATGCTCTATACCTCTTTCCAGCAGAGCATGATGCATTATCCTGTACCACCAAGCAGATGCCCTCAGGTGTCACCTCCCAGCAACAGGTTTATTTTTGGGGCATGAGGGAGATTTTTGGTAGGAAAGCTGGTCCAGCTCACTGAGCAGAAAAGAGCTCATTGTGTCCTTTATCAGCCTGCCCAAAGCTCCTGCTTTGGCTCACACAGTTGGAGCATGTCTGGTATAAAAGCCAAAGTGAGTTCTTCTTGTGTGAGGTACACCAGAGGGGTTGTTGGTGTGGCAGGCTTAGAACTGAGACGAGAGTTTGTGGAGAAGAGGATAGGAATTTCTTCAGCTTGAAATACAGGGTGAAGTTCTGAAAATCCATCCTTTGGGTCTGCAACAAGACCTGGCACAACCCTGCTATTATGAATATTCATAATCTCCAAAACCATGCTTGTTTAATAACTGGGCTTGGATCTAGGGCCTGTAAAAGCAAGTACGTGCCACAGCTTGATCTGAGGCTCCATGCTGACAGATGTAACAAGTGCATGTAATTTATGTTGCTGTCATTGGTCTAAATGCCAAACTCTAACGTTGCTCATTCTTTCCCTTGAAAATATCTGCAGAGGAACTATTGAGAGCAAGGAATGAATCACTCTTTCCCACAATACCATGCCTATTGCATTTGTCCAAGATAATCCAGAAAATGTGTGGAGTTTGGCTTCTTTTCCTTTCAAAGTCTCAGCCCTCTCTTTCTCCCTGCACAACAGACAGGCTATATCTACACCTCAGCTCTGGGATCCAGGAATATGTGCTGGACAAACCTTCAGTATTGGCAGTCAGGACAACTTGATACAAGGTTCTCCCTTTGGAGAGTGAGATGTTTTCCTCCAGTGTGGTGGAGAGCATCAGAGGGTATGTAGGCCAATTTAGCCCAGCCACAGACTTCCCAGGGCTTTGAGCTGTGACCTTGGCAGTGCCAGGCCATTTCCAGGGAGCTCCCACCACACATGCCATCATCTTCCCAAGACACAAACAGGTGAGTCTGTCCTAGCTGCACATGCAGCCAGTGTGTGTGCACCCCAGAAGGTTTCTCTGTAGAACAGGGAAGCAATGTCTCCACCAACCCGAAAAACAGAGATGCAGAAACTGAAGAAAAAACAGGAACAGCAGAACATCAGACCTGCTCTCATGTATCACACAGGTCTCTGCATTTCATCCATGAACTCAGCCAGCCACATCTGTCAGGCAGGTGTTGACTACATGGCACAGGTGGAGGAGAGACACCACAAGGCAAGCAAGGGAGAGAAACTGTGACTCTGCTGCCCTGAGGTCTGCAGGAGTGGGAGAGCACAGACAAGCAAGCTGTAACCCAGCTCCAAAAGGCAGCAGAGGCTCAGCAGCATGAACCCAGTGGTATTGTGACACCACCACCACCACAAACTACAAGATTAAAGCAAAGTACATGAATAGAAAAAGCCTGGGCACTATCCAGCCATTCCTCTGGCATGACCCCCATACAGAGAAAACAGACTTTGCAGAAATTAGGCTGAGTGGTAAGGGAAGTACTCCTCTTGCCTATTCCCCTGCAGCACTTCTGGAGAGGGAGTTTTGTTCTGGGAACAACTCAATGCTCCTAGGTAGTAAACAGGGCTACAACAAGATCCACCCCATTTTGGAGCAGATCCTCCTTTCTTTCCAAGGGGCTGCAAATGATTTGCAACAGGAAAAAGCCCAGGGAATAGGTCTCCTCCTATCAAAATAGTCCTCTGATCAGCTGTGACCTGCCCATCAACTGGGCACCCCATCCTTACTCTCACCCAGCTGACCAGAGGGTGTTTTGCCTTTACAAGATGGAGTGCTCTGCAGGACTTCATAGGGGAGCTGTGGGGACACCCGAGGCTATCAAAAACTGAGGAGATAAATCATTCAGCTAGTCAGCTTTCCCACCATGAGCAAGATTTGTCTTCCTTTGCAGCTGGTCTTGTGAATTCTAGTAGTGAGAAAATGTAAGACATGAGCAAAGTCTGCTGAGCTAAATGGTTTTGTCATTGCTCCCCTTCCCCAACTTAAGCTGCTGTGGTGACATAAATAGGTGCCCTTACTTGGATAGGCCAGCTCTGGAACAAACCTACAGCCTTGTAAGAGTTGGACTTTTGAGCTATATTCAACATAAAATCATCTATGCCACTTTTGTAGGGGTGTTCACACTTTCCCTGTCAGGAAAAGAAAGGCTTTGCAAAGTTTACTCACCGCCTCCTCCATTTCCTATCAAAACTTTGTTCTGGTAAAAATGTAGGTTGTCATAAATTTTATTCTTGCAAAATTTACTCTTCAGAAATCAAATTTTATACATAAAAAAAATCAAAATAAAAAAACCCACCACCACCACCACCAAAAAAAGAATATTATTGAGCTTTCCAATAGAGATCTGTGATTTTAAAGTTTTGAGAGCAACATTTCCACACAACATAAATTTATTTGGAAAATAAATCCATCTCTTTTTGAAATAGTTAATTACCTTGGTAGATAAAACAAATGAAATAAAAGATTTATGGATCCCTCTTTCTCATGGGGAAGGAGAAAGTGATCTGTTTGCAGGAGTTATATTTTCAGGCACTTTGCTGAGACACCCCAACCCCCCTCGGTTGCTGACTGTAAAATAAGAAAACTATTACCCAGCTGGGGTAACAATAGGCTCCCACAGTGCTTTTCTGCTCAGCCCGCAGCTGCCAGTGAAAGTGGAAACTACAGCAGCAGGATAACATTCTTTTCTTACAGCCTGTTTCTATGGGCAAGGAGCCCTCCCACTGCTTCAATGTATTTTCTATGCAAAACTGTAGAAGAAGTGACATTTTAAAAGTTTTGACCTTTGTTTTTTTTTCCCCCTCCCCCCCATTTTTTTCTTTTGCAAGACATAAGAACA
>VZRX01006670.1:16278-42866 GCA_013398075.1 Notiomystis cincta
TTTTTTCCCCCTCCCCCCCATTTTTTTTTTTTTTGCATGAACTAAGGCATAAATTTTTTAAGCCATCTGACAGGGTATGTGTTAGGAACAGCAATAGCCATTACTATAATAACAAAATGTTTCAAAATTTGAAAATTCTATATTGTGTGCAGCATACTGATAACCTTTCTGGAGAAAAAAAAATAGTGATGAGAGATACAGAACTCTTCTGGTTACTGTCATAGGCAAACAGATGATTGTGGCAGATCTCATACACCTTTGCAAAATAGTGTCAGTGAATGACACCTTTTCATTTACTAATTTCATATTTTAAGGCTAAAATTTCAAAGCATTTTGCAGGCAAATATTTTTTCCCCATCCTTCTTCAAGGAAAAAGAAATAGCCAAATTTATTAAAAGTGCCTTTGGAAAAAAGTGTTTACAAGAGAAAAATAGTGGACTGAATAATGCTAGTGAACAGTAGTAAATTAACTACATATACATATATCCAAATTATATGGATCTAATCTGATAAAAATTGTCATAGTTGCCAATTAGTTTACAAATATAACAAAAAAACCCACTTACTGATTAAAACATAAAATAACACACTAAACATCAGGAAATTGTAAAGGATGTTAGTGATGTAAAACATATTTTCCCGAACACAAGCAAAATAAATTAAAACTGTTCAAGCGAGATGGGGAGGGGGAAGGGATGCCCATGAGCCATTGAAGTGAATGAAGAACAGACTCTAAAAACAAGCCTGGCAGGTTAATCCATGTGAGAGTCTTGCATTTACCACCAATTCCCTCTGCTAGCTACCACTGCTATTCCCAGCTCACCCTAAAGCTCACCAGGGGCACTGGTCCATCTCTCTCTCTCTGGGTCTGACCCCACATTCTTTTCATACCCAGCACTCTTCCCATCATACATTGAAACCAGTGGAAATTTGACCAGTGCAAATGATGGCAAACGTGCCTATGGAGCAGCAGTGTTCTGAAATAATCAGTTTTAAAAGCTGTTTTAAAATTCATTAAGATTTGGAGGAGAAAATAGAAGAATCCCACGTTTTAAACTGGTGGCTCCACTGGTGGATTGATAAAGAGCTGTAAAGACTTCTTGGTAACCTGAGTCCTCCATCAGAACAAGATAAAATCATCTCTCACTCTACAACACACACACACTGTAACTAAATCCATCATTAGCAAACTACATCATTCATCATTAGGCAAGAATCTACTATAAATTACAATGGGTCCATTAAAAGATTGGGAAACCTAACAAAAAAAAAAAGTGCAAAAGCAAAGGAAAAAAAAAGCTCTCCCAGGAGGGTCTGTGACAAGACAGAAAATTCTTTCAAGTCCCCTTTATCTGTGCCTGAGACACTAAAAAATCCTAGGACACCCCTTGAATTTCACATCCTGTACAAGCCATCTCCAGGTAAACAGGGCAAAGAGGGTCCTTATTTCTACACAAATTGCATGGCTTTTTGTTTCCCTGGGCAGAACATGCCCAGTAGATTTTCAAACTCGAAGTTGCTCTTTCTGGTGTGTGAATCAACAGCTTAAAAAAAATATTCAGAAACGTTTCCATGGCAAGCCTGCCACCAGGGAGCCAGGGACCAGCAATAGTTCTAGGGAAGTCACCAGGGTACCTGCACCTTTTCTGAGGGCTCCTCAAGGGTTGGGGCACAGAGCTCTGGAGTAGCTCCCAGCCCCTGCACCCAGGGAAGGTGGTCTCCCTGCTTTGGTGGGGGTGCAACCAAGTCAAACCAAGTTATAATTTCAAAAGTGTGTCTCTCGTCATCCACTGTATTAATAGTTATTTGCATGTTTCCTGGGTTCTTTGCTGCAATATGTGGGTGCAGGCAGAAGAATTCTAAAGGATTTTTAGGTTGATAGTGCTTCCATTATTCAGGATAATGTGCTATCCAAGGCAGGCAGCTATTTGGGATAAATAGCCTATCCCCATTTGTCCAAAATAGCCAAATGTCTGGCATGAGTCATGCCAAACAGGCAGCTGCTCGGCAGGAGCGTAGTACTGGCATACTAAAAAGCAGAAGATATTGAAGGGGCAGAGAGAGCTAAAGGTGGCACCAGTGTATAGTGACAGAAGGTTTGTGGGGTCAGTAATGCACAGCTATCACACTCACTAAAATGACACCATCATAAATAGCAGCGTTTGTCTGCAGTTTGTGCACAACAATTTCCATGACACCACTCATCTCATGAATACTATAAACTGACCAAAACCAAATATCTTAGAGGCCACTGTGTGGGAAGTGCTGGCAGGTATTAACTCTGGAGCACACAAATTGCAAGAGAGATACCACCCTCAGCATGGACAGGACAGTTTTGGGAAACTTTAGCTCCTTTAGTAAATGTGCTGCTCTGTGATTTGCAAGCAAAGGGCATCTCCTCAGCTGTCTGAGATGGATTCCTGAGAAGCAGTGGCTTTCACAAGGAGCAGCACAGATGTCACAGGGAAGTTGGTGAATAAATTTACAGATGAGTGAAGGTCTCTGTGTCCTTAGCTGGCTCCCAGGTGAAGTCTTGTGCATGCAGACTTGTGAGCACTGTCCATACCCCTGCTGGGGTGGGACAGGCACCCTCCTGTCCTTTCCAGCCTGCAACGTCTCTTCCTCTCTCAGCATCACCTAAAAACTGATAATTCACACAGCAGATATTCCTGTGAAGCAGGTAATGAAATTCATTTCACAGAGAAAGAAACTGAAGCTGTAAATTTTGTGCCATACCCAACGTGGCAAAGAATGCAAGGGACAAAGTCCTGAATGAAAATGGTTACTGAGAAAGTCTTCTATGACAAGAATATCCTTTGTCATAGTCACCATGATGCAAGCTCAGCAGGTGTCATTTCAAATTCAGTATCTTGGCCATCTACTTGCCTTTTAAAATAAGTGAAAACAGTCCCTGGCATGTAGTAAGCTTCTTGCCAGACTTTGGAGTTCTCTAGCTTACATTATCTTTAGCACATTTAAGTGCCAAAAAAAAAAAAAAGGAAAANCTTGCCAGACTTTGGAGTTCTCTAGCTTACATTATCTTTAGCACATTTAAGTGCCAAAAAAAAAAAAAAAAGGAAACTGGGTAAATGTGTAGTTAGTCATGCTTGTAAAAATGTCAACGCTGTCAAAAATATTTGTGTGAAAATCATAAACAAAATCTGCTGCCATGAGAAGTTTTTTGGTTCTTAATTATGGGACAAAATGACTTCTTTTTCATGAAGACTTAAAAAAAAGAGAGCTAACACTGTGATGGAAATATTGGCACAATCTTGACTCAGCTGCTTCCCTGGGGTAATAAAGTTGCTCCCAGAAAGAAGAGGATTATGATCTTCACAGAGCACCTTAAAAATCCAGCTGGTATGCCAGGCTAGCTTAGCAGGTTCCTAATAGGATGTGCAATCTTGCACTTCTAAGCACGTTTGGAAGGTTTCAGGTGCTTAAAGGCAAGAGAGGCCTGGTTAGCAGTCCTTTACTTGGCATTTTCGAGTGGATTTCTGGAACTGCAACTCTCAGATTCGCACACTTGCTTATAGAGGCTGGATAAGCATATTTTATAACCTAAAAAAAAATAAACAAAAGCAGTAGGTCAGCAGACCAAATCATGTAGGTCAGTGGAGAGGAATACCTATAGCTGTGGCGAGGTTTGTGCTCACTGACCTGTGGGAACAGTTGGTGGTCCCAGTCCGTTTCTGAAGGACAGATGTTCTCACCCGCACGCTGCCACAGGTGGCAATGCTGGGGTCAGCAGACCCCATGGGCACATCCCAGGAATGAGCCCCCACAGAGAGGGTTCACTGGGGCCAGGTACTCTGGCAGGTCCTTTGGAGAAGTTGTACTCTTCCCCCTCTCTTCTTTGTGACTTTGTAAAAATGGACTCACACTCCTGCAACCTGTGGCTAATTGCTAAATTTTCAGTGATAGTGAAGTCACAAGGAGTGGAAGTGATTATTCGATGGCTTGGTCACTTGGGGACTTAATTTTCAAACCATGCAGTGAGCTCAGGCCTTGCTGTCTTCTCAGAACAGGATCATGTATGTTTGTGCAAGGTTGTAAAGTGTAAGACTTGCAAACCAATATTGAAACCAACAGAGAGCCAAGCCATTTAAGATTCTTTTTTATGATTAGGGTGGTGAACATTGGAACAGGTTGCTCAGAGAGGTAGTAGAAGATCCAGCCCTGGAAATATTTGAGGCCAGATTGGATGGTGTTCTGACTAACCTGGCTGAATTGAAGATATCCCTGAGTATTGCAAGGGGTAGAAACGAGATGACTTTTAAAGGCTCCTTCCAACCCAAATCATTCTATGATTTCTCTTGTCCTGAGCTGCAAATATAGCTTGTTAAAACTAATGCCCAACTGTACTGCTATGGCAGAATCTGGAGAAATTACTCTGAAAGGTCTGTCACAAACACAGCATGGAACAAGTTACTAGAAAGAAGCAAATTCCAAAAAGGGCTGCAGCAACTCATGCAACATTTCCTGCTGAGCTTTATGGTTCCAACCTTTTACAGAAATGGTTTCCCTCTGAGTTCAGTACCAATGTGCTATACTGGAAATGCAAAAGGTTTCTTGAAACAAAACAAAAATTCATAACATTCATCTTGTATTACTCCAGTCCATGTAAGTTGTTATCTTCTCTCATAGAATTTCAGATTGCTGTTTGAAAAGGCAAGGGAAAACAATCTTATAGTAATACTGACTAGATTTATTCATGGGAGTTTACATTACCCTATTTTATAATTGAAAATCTCTGCATGGAATCGAGATACAATCAAAATTCAAGTAATATTTTACATATCACAAAAGGAATAAAACCTGAAGCAGAAAAACATGACATTGGATGAACAAAGGCTATGGTGGCTCACTTCAATCATGTCTACCTTCTTTCCTCCAAAGTTCTCCTGAGAGAGTCCAAGTACCTCTTCCTTGCTATCCCCATGAAAACAAGCTTTTTCTGGAACAACAAAAAAGATCAGACTCTCTTATGCACTGTATTTAAGGCTTACTCTTAATCAGATAGAAGAGTTTAAAAAATATTCCGTGCTCCCCCAAAAAAAGGCATAAAACAAGAACTGGGTAAGTTTTTGCCACCCATTTTTGGTTTGTCTTGTGAAAAAAGTCCATTGTTTTAACAATAAATAAGAGCAGATTTGCTACAGTGTTCAGTGAGCATGAGGACTAGGGGAAAAGCAGATCAGGAATAAATGGATTAAAGGAAAGACAGGCTTCTAAGCAGAAGGAAAAAATATTGCCTGGAGAGTATATTGCAGTGTTAAGTAAAACAGGCAGTAGTCTGTAGTAGACCTGCCTTGGGCAAAGGGCAGGAGAGGAATGAGAAGTACTTTGTACCTCTGGCTGTCCTTGCAGAGGGAGAGGAAGGCCTTGAAAGCACTGTCTGCTTGTCAGGACTTTGACCAGCAGCTCTTCCCACCCTCTGTACCGCAGAGAGTCAGCAGGAGGATGCTCTGTCATCAGGCCAGCACAGGACAAGCCACTTATGGAATAAGGCAGCAAGACTGTCATACTAAAAAATGCCATCTGCTTTCTGGCCTGTTCCTAAAACAGTACAAAAACACATTTCCAATGGCTCACACAAGGGTGCCTCAACAGGCACCAGAATTTTTTGTGTCCCTTGGGAAATGGGCTCTTCCAAGGCCGTCTATTTCCAAGGTTCCTAGAGCACAAAGACAAGCCAAGCGGGTTCTTTTACATGAAAAGTAGTGAGAAGTTTGACTCAGCCTTGTTGAGAGCATCATCAAAATTCAATCTAAGTCTGATAAACTCTCAAGGTTTGTTTTCTATGTACAGGCTCTCAGCTCACTCTCCTCAGGTTGTTGTGAGACAGAAGAGGGAAGCAGATACTCTTGGCTCTCTGAGACATCACTAAAATATTTCCATAAAACCTTGCCACCTTCCATCAGTTTTCTAGGACCCTGAACATATTGGCTCTTCCTTTCTTTGCTGCTGACATTTCACAATCCAGAGGTTGGATCCCCTCTCCTGGGCCTGAGCAGAGCACAGTGTCACAGACATTACTAGCTCACACTGATGCAAAGGATGAGCAGAGAAGATGTGTGAGATAGGACAACGTGGAAACATTTCCTGATAGGAAGGGTCAAAACCATCTCACTAGTCCATCCAATTTCCTGGTGAGTCCATGAATGAGGCTGTTGCCCTTATCTTTCCTGTTCTTCCATTGCTATCTTGCATCCAGCCAGGATATGAGAATAGGTGCCTGGAGATACAGTCAGTCTCTTTGCTGGACCTGATTCCTGCTAAGAACTGTAAGGCAGTTCTCCCAGGGCAATCCTGCTACTGTGAAGTGTAGTTATCCACCTTTATCCTGTCCACAGCTCTGAGAAGCTGTTGGAGCAGTCTGTGGGACTGGATGAGATCTACCCAAAGGTATGGAGGGGGATGGTGAAAGAGCTCACCAGGTCACTACTCAGTGTTCACCAGCAGTCTTGGCTAACTGTAGAGGTCCTGGTTGACTGGAGGTTGATCAATGTGATGTCCATCTACAAGAAGAGCCAGGCACAGGATTCTGGGAACTACAACTCTCAGCCCAGCCTCAGTTCCTGGGGGGACCATGGGGCAGATCATCCTGAGTGCCATCATAGCGTGTGTAGGACAGCCAGGGTGTGTCCAGCAGCACCAGGGCAGGGGTTGTCCCCTGTACTCGGCACTGGTGAGGCCTCACCTCAAATCCTGTGTTCAGTTCTGGGCCCCCACTGCAAGAAAGACACCGAGGGGCTGGAGTGTATCCTGAGGAGGGCAACAGAGCTGGTGAAAGGTCTGGAGCACAAGTCTGATGAGGAGCAGCTGAGGAAGCTGAGGGTGTTTAACCTGGAGAAAAGGAAGCTGAGTAGGGACCCTATCACTCTCTACAGGTGTCTGAAAGGAGGTTGTATTGAGATGAAAGCCAGCCTCTGTTCCCAAGTAACAAGCAATAGGACAAGAGGAAATGGCCAGGGGTGGTTTAGATTGGATATCAGGAAAAAAATTCTTCAGGATTGTCAAGCACTGGAACAGGCTGCCCAGGGAGATGGTGGAGCCACCATCCCTGGAGGTATTTAAGACATGTAGACAGGGTGCTTAGGGGTATGGTTTACTGGTGGACTTGTCAGCACTAGATTAACAGTTGGATCTGAAGATCTTAAAAGTCCTTTTCAACCTAAGAAATTTCATTATTCTATTCTATTCTAACAGTTTGCAACTTTTCTTGGCTGTGTTACTGTCAAAGTAGATACAGGAGATACCTATACCTAATGCTAAGATTCAATGAACTCTCAGCAAGAATTAAAATCCAAAATTAAAATGGTATCATTTTGCAATAAAGTTGCAATCTGCCTCTTTGGAAATTTCTGAATCTCTGCTCTATTCAACAACGAATTTACTAACTTTAATTTATGTAAGGCACATAACAAAAGACACCAACAAAATGTAGACATCTGCACCAAAGCTGTTTTGCTTTGCCTTTTCTTTGTTGTAATCCTAGTGACCTATGGTAGCTGTCTAATTCAGGTTGAGCCAAGTTACTGCTGGGAAGTGCTTACATCTTTCCATTGAGTCTAACAGGGCAAAAGAAGAGGTGGACTAGTTCACGTGTCTCCATTGTACAAGTCTTGATTTCAGTCATTCATATATAAATTTTAGTTACTTAGTCCCCCACAAGGGTCTCTATGCAGTTTAGGGGATTCCATTAAAACTATCTTCACATGTGGGGCAAACAACAAAGGTAAGGTGGTGAGTGAGTGGTGTGAAACTTTTCCAGAAACAGGTTCAAGCTCACTTCAGTAAATAGTTTAGGATGGAAATCAGCCTCAGAACAAAATGCAGAGATTGCTTGTTTGGCATAGCTTTCCCACAGTAAATAATAGATACAAAATTAGCTAGTGAGGGAGGAAGGGAAAAAAATAAATCATTTGCTTTCACTTGCAAAGCCTTTAAAGCATTCAGAACAATATAAATCCTGAGACAGACAGAGACTGTCCTCTACAGATGGGCACTGGGCATCTGCAACAAAACACAATCATGACCCTACATATAAGTTTCTGTGAAGGGCCATTAGATGGGAGACGGCTCATTGTGTGCACATGTGCTTGGATGAGAAAAATGAGTCACTCCCAACTTTGGATCAAGCAGGTGATGTAAAGGATTGGCAGGGAGAATGATGCAGACAAAGGCTCTGCTTTCTGAAAAGCACTGAGTCACATCCTAGGAAAAAGCATAAAAAAAGAAAGCAAAACTGGATGCAGCGATATCAGAGAGTTGGGAGCAAGGGTGAACACACCCACTTCTGCTATAGAGCAGGTACACTTGTATCCACCTAGAAGCCCAGACTGTATTTTGTGGTGTCTTCTGTAAGGCCTTAGAATTGAAACTTTCTGTCTGCTCAGGAGCAGCTCCATTAGGAGCAGGCTTTTTTGTAATTTCACGTGTCAACACGATGTACAATTTTCTGGAATGACAAATTCTTCAGTAGTCACAGGGCTGGTAAGAAGTAGGCTGCTGTTAAGGAGAGCCAGGTTCACCATTTTTCCAAAGTTTTGCTGTCCTTCTTAGCAATATTTCTAACTTGGTATCAGTATAAGGATAACCAGGAGCTATGCCATTACATTTTTAATTTAAGGGATGGACTGTTACAAACATTCTAGGATCAAAAAAAGCTATTAACACAGTGAACTCTTAATTCCCCTGCTATGTTTTACCTAGATTTTAGAGCAGCAGGAAGGCAAGCAGAGTTTTATAGCTCTAGGCTGTGGGGCAGCCATAGAGGATCTGGCCTGCCTTTGTGTTGAGATGCTCAGGTACCCTGCTCTCCTCCCAAGTACTTTTATTACCCTTACATCACAGAACCCCTCTACTTACCACGGATAGTGGACATTAATACTGTTAATTTCACTGAATTAGAGGAATTCAGCTTTCACATTGTAACACCTTTGTGTTGATTTTACTAACCCCTGTCCATTCACAAGATTGAAACAAAAAGCTGAAGACATCTAAGCTAGAGCAAGAGGATAGCCACCAGCTCTATCATCACCTTCTTGGATGTGGCAGGGCATTTAACTCATTAGCCCTTCAGGGGACTAGCTTCTGATATGAATAACAGATTCAGAAACCTGATTTCTGAGCTTGGGACCCCTCAAAGGAGGCAGCAGGTGTCTACCCTTTAAGGCACAGCCAGAGTAATTCTGCAGGACAGCTTCTCAATTGCTTTACAAGCCTCTCTCCCTATGCACATATAACAATTGATACAGCAGATGCTCTGAGAGGTGAAAGTCACCAGGAAAATGAATACAAATTAAGTTAAAGATTAAGTCGAGAAGTGATGCTCAGACAGCATAAATTGACTCAGTTATATTTTAAATTTTTTTGCGCATCCAAGTCCTGTTCCCTCAAATCTCAACTCAGGTTTCATTAACGCTTCGTGATGCCCTCAGAAGACCTTGTTGCTTTGCATCTGCTCTGGCTTTGCTTCTGTGAAAGTAATTTTTGTGTATGGTGGTGAACAGATGTGAGCAAGAGATAGATCTGGGTAGATTTGGGGATTGTCATTCTCTTGACACTCTTCTGCAAGTTCAAAGAGGTACTTGTCACTCAACCCCAGCTTTTGGGAAGAACCATTGGCCAGTTTTGGGACACCACACATTTTCACTGGGCTCTGACAGCTGATCTTTGAAACCTTCTGGAGGGACCAGGCTGAAGCCTGAGACCAGAGTGACACATGAGACAATTAACACATTAGACCTCCCCATCCCCCAGTGAACTTTTGTCGGCCTGTCCTCTTCCTGAAAGGAAGGGGGAAAAACATCCTTTTTGTAGTGGCTGCTCATTATATAAAGCAAATCGAGAGTGAAGGGAGGGAGCAAAGAGATGGCACAGAGCCCGATAAGTGCACCCTTAAATCTATAATTAAAACCAAAGGCAAGTTCCCAATATAGCCAATCCAGTTATATAAGATCTTACAAAAGCTTCACACTGTTTGCTGGGTTTTGCTTTATTACTGTTCCCTCTCCTCGGAGTTCACTTCAGGTCAGTAGCAGATGAGGTATTACAGTCAGAGTTTATGGCAGGGTAGAAATCTAACAGTGCTCTGTTTGTAAAGATATGCAAGTGTGCACCCAGAGGGAAAAAATAATCACTGGCTCTACTTGAAAGAGAGAACATTAACGGTCACTTTGGAGCTCGGTTTAGACCACCTCTAGCTCCGGAAGCAGATTGCTAGTTACTAAGAAATTACTTGAAATGATGTCCTGAGAGTCTCTGAAAGGCTGCTCCTTGTCCACTGGTCAAAGAATTATGGTAAAGCTACATGTGAGACAGGAAATCAGGCTGGATATGGCCTGCTAGCCAGCCAGACTGAGGAATTTGGGTACAGAAGTTTTCTCAGAAAGCCCATGACAAGTCTGTACCACCACAATTTTTCATGCCTACTAAAAGCATCCTGCAGGAAAACACAAGATCAGCTAGAGTATTTTAAGTGTAGGCAGCTCACTGCAACTGTACTGAGAGTAGCTACTTCCATGTGGGAGTTGGAACATGTATCAGAACCACTACACTAAATAGTGTGCAAGCTAGGTTTCAGAAATATAAATAAAAAGCAGTTATCATTATTGAGAAAAGCCACCACTGCTGCATCCTCCTCTTGCTTTCTTTAAAACAGCAGTAGGCAGTAGCACTCCTAAAAGCAAAGGTTTCCTAGGGCCATGCTGAAACTAAGCTCTTCCTCCATGTAAACCCCCCAAAACACAAACCATGGAGAATACACTGAAACACAGTACAACCACTCAGCAGTAATCACACACTGCACAGACATCCATGTGTTTCTGAGGCACAGGATTCCAAAGGCAAGGAGAATATGGGAGCCAGAGGAAGAAGGTAGAATTGTGTTCTCCACTTTCTGGTTAAGTGACAAAGTTTAGGCACATTCAACACTCATTAGTTAATGCAATTTGCTGAAGTCCCAGGGTGGTAAATGTCCTCAAGAACTTGCCTGGAAGAAGCTGATAATTTCTGAGTATAGCACCAACATTCACATATCAAAACACCTTCATGTTCTAAGCCCCAACTATATTTAATGTGTCCCACAAAAATAGAAGTATGGGAAAAAAGAACACTTTAAAAAAAAATCCTAAAATATTACTCTTTCTTCCCAGTGACAACCAGGAACGCTACTATTTTTTACCAACATCATAAGTACCAGAAAAATGGAAAGAATTATTTGCAGGAATGTTTATGAAATCTATGACCATCTTTTCTTTGCAACATGAAACCTCAAGGAAATACACCTTTCAAAGATTAAGGCTTAAATGGTATGTTAATTGCTTGAACTCTGAGCTGTGACAGTTCTCACCTTGCAAATGTTGTATGGAAAATCACCATGGACAAAGCTGCATTGCTGAGGCAGTATAATTAAAACAT
This sequence comes from Notiomystis cincta, assembly GCA_013398075.1. Lineage (NCBI taxonomy): Eukaryota > Metazoa > Chordata > Aves > Passeriformes > Notiomystidae > Notiomystis > Notiomystis cincta. The sequence continues at coordinate 27,706 of VZRX01006670.1, forward strand.
GATATCTGACTGGGTTCAGTTCCAGTTCCTGCTGCATGGCTCCATCAGAGGATCTTTATGATTAATAACTGACAATGTCAGGCACTAAAATGGTTATCCAAAGAGTATTTTTTTAAATTGCACTGGTTTGAAAGCTGAGGCTCAGCTCTGCAAAGACCTGTGTGGGAGAGCTGTGGGAAGGAGAGGCTCAGGGATCCTACTTTCCTCATGTACCCACCAGCTCTCGTGGCAATGTGGGTGCTGGCAGAGCTCCAGTCTCACAGTGACAGAATCACAAGGTTCTTCAAAGAGAGATTGGTCTTTCCTGGGCAATGGTTCTACAGCTGCCACACAAATTGTCAGCTCTGGTGGTAAGGCAGGAGGAATGACTGCTTATCCTTTGGAAAGCTTACACATGATGCAGAGGCACTCTGGATCCCAAAGTACAACTACTCACACCATAAATACAACGTTTTCACGATGTTCTGTGGAGCCATGTCAGATATATGGGGCATAAGTGAGAAAAGGGCTCATTAAATTTCCCTGGGGTGTGGTATCAGCCCAGATTATACCTGCTGGCACCAATCGAACTCACAACCACCACCAAGGAGCTGTCTGCAGGAAGGTTGACATCTCTGTATTACAAGGGAGGATTGACACTAAAATTAAGGCTCACATGGTTACTATTTTCATCATAAGAGTGTGACATGAGCTGTTGTTTTCTGAGCAAAGACAATGATCAGATTTTGTGATGTTACCACAGAATCACAGGTTGGAATGGACCTCCAGGGATTATCTTGTCCAACCCCCCTGTTCAAGCAGGGACACCTAGAGCAGGACCATGTCCAAACAGGTTTTGAATACCTTGCTGTATATAATTTTTAATATCTCCTCATCTATATATCCATGTATATAATTTTTAATATCTCCTCATCTATATATCCATGCAGTCTTCCAGCTGTATATTCAATAAGACAACTAACAACAGTAAGAAGGCATTACCAATTTACCAGGTAACACTCTCAGACAAAACATCATTTTTACCCAGGGAAATAAGAAAAATGGATACAACACAGGCTCTTCACACTTGACTATGGCTTCAGAAGACTATGGCTTCTGTTTTCAGAAGGCCACCACACAGTGCCTAACAGGAACATCTGTAGGCAGCTTGTGTCTGAATGCAATGCACCACCAGCAGTTCCATGCACACAAGCTCTGCTCTTGTGTTTGTCTAGAGTGTTTAAACCATTGCCCTCAGTATCCCAACATCTTTCACATGTTCTTACAGACAGAAGCTCAAGGAAAAAAGTGCATCTGACAACTTTTTCACAGCCAAAAAATGGTAAAAATCTGTGCAAATCTCATGAAAAGAATCGGTGTCTGTGTCAGTCTTATCTTGCCTTCTCATGTGACATCCACTCTGAGACCACAGGGGAAAAAAGCATTTGATGGTTCTAAGTGTCTGTTAGTTTTGTGGTGCTTTTTACCTAATGAAATCAAGGTCATCAAGCTTGAGCTCTAAAAGATAATCAGGTTCTGGTTGGGATTGACTTGACTCCAGGATTTTATTTCCTTGAACATATTTGATAATCATTAGTCTATCAGCTTGGTAAAATAACCTCATTGTGTCAATGCTGGAAGTAATTGACTGGCTTTCCAGGGCTCAGATAGTCTAATAAGTATTTCATTGTTGATATTTGTTTCAAAACAAATTTGCACTGTCTCATAGATTTTCAGCTTCAGGTGCCATGGCTTCTCCTCCTATAATATGCTGAAAATTTTGTTTCAGTGCTATGCTGACATCTCATTCCCTTCTTGTTGCCTTTTTGTTGTTTTACATCATGAAACAGCACAAATTATTTCAATAGGCCATTCAAATAAGGTACACAACATGTATATGACAGATTTCATGTGCTGTGACAAAGGCATGGAAAATGTTATAAATCAGCCTCTGATTACTCAGTACAGTAACAGTCTCTTTCTCATTAGTCATCTGCTAACATATTTTTTTTCTTTGTTTTGATTTCTCCATGTTTCTCCATGTTCTCCACTGTTTCCTTTATTTTCACCTCCAAGGTTTCCACTTTAGATAGATCAATTGATAAAGGAAATACCAAGTTTGGTTTCACTTTCCATTTATGCTATTTTTTTTTCTTAATGTTTACAAGAAGCTTTTCCTCTATCATTAAACAACCCCCTCAGAATGTACATGTCCAAAGTTTTGCTTAGTAACAGTGAAAAGAGAGATCACTATGGCAAAGTTCAAAGTCTTTTTCAGGTTTTTTTCTGTTCTTTTTCAGATGTGTAATCACAGAAAAACTGCCCATGACTTTCAAGACTTTTTCTGTTTCGGAAGATTTCAAAATCTTCTCATGTGCCCTTTCTTTTTTTTTTTTTCCAAAAATGCATTATGGAAAAGTGCCTGGATATAAATAAATTGGTCACTGAGATAAGGAGTAAGTAAACATCTTCTCTTAAATAACTCAATTAAAAAGATTCTTATCATACTGGTGCTATGCACTCTTTTAGAACTGAATTTTAATTTCTACTTGTGAAGAACACCATGAACAAATGATTCAGCAATGCTCCTGCACTTAACATACTTTTGAAATGGGCTCAAGAGAAGAGCTACTCATGTTCTTGGGCCACTCAGATATGACAAGAAAGAAAAAGAAAACTCAGTTCAATCTTTGAAGCAAACAAAACCCATAAAAAAAAATTAAATATGTGGTCCTCTTCTTGTCTTCTTCCCAGGGAAACCATGAAAGATGAGACCCAGGAAGGTAGAAAAGATTTTTCTTGATGCTTCAGAATTATTTGTTCTTCCTGCTTGTGAAGATAAAACAGACAATACAATGATGGGTCCTAGTCAGGTCTGCATTTAGGCATGGAAATTACTTCTCTCCAGTGACTGTACAAAGAACCAGGGTTTGTCAGTAGCAGATTGAATCACTGAAGATTTGGGATGCAATAGTAGTCAGAAAGCCTAAATCAGGCACCCCGGGTAGTCAGCTGAAGTCTAAAAATGGGAAAAATTAGGGAGACAGAGCACCATAAATTTAGAGGGCAGATATTTTTCTATTCTAAGTCTTCAAATCTGCCTTAAATCTATGCTATGATTGTAGCACATTGGCTCCTTCTGCTGAGGGTAATAAGGTACCTTCTAAAATCTCTTGCTAATTTACACAACTGAATGCAGGATGATATTATGGCACCTCTCTGCTGTTTTAGCATTTCATTTGCAGGCAGCAAATGCTCTTATCTACTCTCATGCTGTCAAAAATGTGTGCATCTTTTGTGTCCACAGAAGTTGTGTGATGAGAGTAGGTTCCTCCCTAGAATCCATCCCTTACCCTGCAGGTGTTGGAGCTTTCCAGCCTGTGGTAGCAGGCAGACATAAATTATCAGTAGTGCCAGCAACAGTTCCCTTGTCTTAGCTCAATGTGGAAACAATTGCTCAAGGGTCCTGTAAATAATAGTTCTTTGGAATCATCTGGAAGGAAAAAAAAAAAAAGAAGCCCCTTGGTACACTGTAAGCTGGCAGTAATTTTCACATTACTCCAGACAGTATCCCATTCATTGCTTGACAGATCTGTTTTTAATTCCAATTTCCCCTTCTCCTTTAGCTCTCCTGTTGCAGGTAGACAATAGAATTTAACTGTTTGTGTCCATCACCCATGGCTTTATTTGCTGCCAAACTGTTTACTGTTTCAGAATATCTAGCAAAAAGCACAGACTAATACTGAGGCTGTCTGTCCTACAGAGAGCACAGAAATCTGAGGAAAAAAAAAGAAAGCTAAGAAGACCTGACAGTCATTCGTGTGAAGCCCACTGCAGATGCAGGAAAATTATCTTTAAAAATACACCTGCCTGATGTACTCTTAAATGATCTCCCTGTATGATCTCCCTGATCGGATCAGCGACACAGTACCACAAATAATGAGATTGGAGAGGAAGCAACACAGTTCTGAGAAAAACTGCACTCCAGCCTAGTGCATTTAAAAAGTGTTCCCAGAGTGATTTTAAGTAATGCAAATTATGCCAGAGAACAGAAAGTGCTCATACCTTTATCTGCACTTCTGCTAGCTGCACAGAATCTGTTGCCTGAAACCTGTCTAGCAAGCCCTTGATCCACTTGCACGTGTAACAAGAAGCTGGTTTTGTGGAGGCAGAGAGGCAGACCTAAAACACAAACACGTTTTGAGAGAGGCACTGTTAGTGCTACAATCCCTGGGTGGTGCAAAAGCAGCTCCTCTGAGACTGGTGGCTGGTCTGTCTGTATGCAGGGAAGCTGCTGGCAAACCAAAGGCAGTGTTAGATCTCTGTCGATTGGAATAAACCCTTCTTTCCATCTGCCATAAGAGCAATGTATTCCAGGTCCTTTTGCCCTGACTGCCACGATGGAATAAACTTTGAGGAGAAACAGTGACCAAGTGTTACGTGGAGGCAGCAATTCTGTCTGGCTGAATTGTTCTCTCTAGATACAAAGGCTAGTCAGAGGTTCCTCAGTTTGGTTTTGGGTTTTTTCTGCTTACCACAGCAAGTGAGATGCAGGTATTCTTCCTGGGAAAATTCCTGCCTCGGATATCTGCAGTGTGCAGTAGTGTCTGTGCAGGAACAGATGATCCTTGTGCTTGTGTCAGCAGACCTGCGTGGCTGGGCAAAATTAGTTTTCAGAGCCACAATTCTGAGGTGCCATCTGCAAAGCACAAGAATGCATCATACCATGAGAGTACAAAATATATGCATCTTCATCCAAGATGCTGGCCTATCTCCCCCTGCCATATGCTCCAACTGCTAAGCTAAGTTGCCATTCCTGAGTATGTGCCAAACAGTAAAAACAGCACAACCCCTTGAGTTACATCCAGTAGTGCAGGGCTACTGGATCTCCAACTGATCATGATTCAGCAGTTGAAAATTCAAATGAAGATGTAATATTCAAGGCTGATTATGAAAAGTGAATTAAAAAGTAGAAACCAGAAGGAAGTAACCCAAGACACACTTAATTTTTCCTTAATTATTTTTTTGTGTTAAACTCCTGTGTCCCACATAAGGGGAAGGAACTTATATAGGAATTAAGAAAGAGTATAAAGCAATATTAATTAAGGGGTAAGTAACTGAAAGGTTGTTGAGTACAAATATGATCCAATTCACTGTTGATTCCTTACTTCAAAATTCAGAATTTAGAAATGAGACTGATAGCAACTAGCAGGAATTCAGATAATTGTTATAGAATTCATTAAAGAAATAGCTGTCCTATGAATGTTTGAGTCAATATAAAGAATCTGGTGGAGAATTATAGCCCTATTTGCACACTCCACTACCTTTGAAACTTTTCACTCTATTCAGAGTGACTCCATATGAATTCTGTGTTTTCAAACTGGAAATAATAAAAGTAAGCCAAGAGCACCTACACCAAAGGCTAGTGGGGAATTAATGTTGATCCTCTATCACATTTTATCCAAATTCAGTAGTGTGGGGTTACACTTTCACTGGAATGGAGGTTTAACAAGCACAAGAAAGAACCTTGGAGCAATAATTAGATAATTACAGAAATACCATCCCTTTAAGTACCACTGAACTGCTCCCGCAGGGGATTCGCAGGAAGACCCTACTACAAAATGAGTGGAAATTCAGCACCAGTGCTGAGAGATTTTGGCCCCAGTGCTACAAACACTGATATAAATTACCTCACACAACCCAGAGGCCCAGGCTGTGCTGTTATATACCTGTGTTCACATAGGAAGTACACATAGGAAACACTTATTGTTCTCTGCTGGAAAATTCCTGCCCTGGTTACCGTTCTTGTGAATGCCTCATTGGCAAAGGAAGAAAAAGTTGCCCTGCTTCACTGGGAAAGTGGGCAGCAGGTTTCAGCAAGGGTAGGATTTGGGTGGTTAGAGCCACTTGATAACAGAAATATCAGCTCCACTGAGCCCCCTTCCTCTTAAGAGCAGGTATGAAGGGAGCTGTGAGGCCCTGGGGAGGATAAAGTAGAGAAGGGATGAATTCAGAAACAGTTTGAGTCTTCCAGTGCCTTCATCTGCCTTTGGCTGCAGCCATTGCCATAGAGCAGCTGCTGACCACCAGCAGCAGTGAGCAGGCTTCAAACAGCCCAATTCATTTCCCCAGTGTCCAATACAGGACTATTCCACAGCACCCTGAGTAGCATAATAGCTTGTCCCTTGTACTTCTGTGATATCCAAATATAAAACATTGTGTGTTAAGCAGTACAACTTCTGTAATTATTTAGCTTTGATGAAATCATTAGGAAGAATGCAAAGACCCAAGCAGGGAAAATGAGAGGCACACTTTTCAGTGTACCCACAAATTATATCACATATTGCCAGCAGAAGCCTATTTTAGTCTAGTAACTGGCTTTGTAGTTCTTCTGGTTTTAATATGTATTTGATGTCTAACACACAGTACATGTAAATTTTTTTTTAAATAAATCAAAAACTGTTTTAGTTAGACTTGGGCAAGCATTTAATTTTCTCTCAAAGGTCATAAGACCTCTTGGTTTTGTCATCCTTACCTCAGTGCCTCTTCAATGTCTATGTACAGGCCTGCACAATTCCCTGAGTTGCTCATGTTCCTGGTGCCATGTATCTTACTTACAGCAGCAAAACAAGGTATTGTAATGTGTACATCATTCTCACAGTGACTATTTGTAAAACAGGGGAAATAGAGGTAAAAGCTCTGACAGACAAAAAATGATCAATGAAGAGAAAAGCAAGCACACAGGCATCAGTTGTATGTGTACAATACAAGGATGTCATTAGACTCTGGGACAGGTTTTACATAGATATATCTACTATTTTTAGTCTTCTTTAGTTTAATTAAGGCAATTAATTAAGGCTCTAGTTACTGTGCAGAAAGTGCTATCTTTTCATCTGCAGAGAGAGCAGGAGTAGACATTTCCCCCTAGCTCTTAAGAAAAAAGTGCTGGGTATTGCATGAGTTTAGTGATCATTTCTGCTCCAGACTGCATGATCATGACCCCAGAGAAATATTTGTACAGAGCTGCCTTCTGCAGCACAAGCCCCCTGAAAGTAGAGGGGCTGCCTGGCACTTCATTCCTGGACTGGCGTGCCTGGAGGCAACCAGACCTTTAGCAGCAGCAGACCTTTAGACCTTTCCATCCTCTGGTGATGGAAAACCAGGATTTAGGAGGCCATGACTCAGTGCAGCACTCAAGCACCTTCTTGGATCTGAGCATGTGTGTGCACTCCCGTGCTTATTCAGCAGCTGCTTGAGGCCAAGCCTACGTTACAGCAAGTGCTTAAATTACATGGAAGCCTGTTGGACTCCAGCACATATTTCAGGTCTTTGTGAAATAGGATCCACAGTGAATAGGAACCCAGAAAACCTGAATCCTGAATATAACCAGATTCTGACAATTATAGTTTACTTGGACAAAATTTTCTTGGGCACAGAACTGTAGCAAGTGGATTTGAACATAAACATATCCAAGATGATTCTTTGTTTTGAATTTGCTGAGGATGTGTATCCTGCATCTACACAATTTTCCCTTGAAATAAACTGTTTTAATGAGTGGTAAAATGATGCTAACCTTCAAATTAAGGCATGAGACCACTGCAGCCAGAGATGTTCATTAACTTTGAAACATCTCTAGAGGGATTGATGCAGTGTTGCAGAAAGTGGCACATTATGTGTGACTCATGTGGCTTTTACAGTAAAGTCCTGCCCTCAGGCTCCCCACCACCACAGGCACAGCATTTGAAGTCATTTAAGAGATCTGTAAAGAAGAAATCCAGCTAAAGGCTGGATTCCCTTCCAGCATATTCAGATGGGCCAAGGGTTGAATGCATTTGGCTTTGCTGCACTATGGAATTTCCTGGGAGGAAATCACTCCTCCTGAGCAGCTCAGCCAGAGCTTGTTCTCCAGCCTGCTGCTAAAATGCCTTAAAAGACATCACCATTTTACTCTTCTTTAAAACAGCCTAGCTTAAGTGCCTTACTAACATCTACCTGAGCATGTTCATGTTACTGTAGAAACTGTTTAAACAGATAAATGCCTTTCCTCAGAAAGATATATATATATACATAAAGCAAACTTACATAAAACCAAATGATCCTATTTTATGTGAGTATATCACATATGCATGAGCATTTCCAAAGACTCATTTGCACAGGACAGGCTGTAATAGATTGTCTGGTCTGACTTTAAGCTGTCATCCTCAGTATTCACACAGGACCCATGGCTAGGAAGAACCACACTAGCAAAGACACTGTTAAAAATGCATACTTGACCAGACAAAAATGACAGTGTATGTACCTAGTGTTTTTCCTCCCCTCATCTTTGTGATTTTAAATCAGACTTAAGAGATGGGTGAATGCTGAGGGGTCAGTCCTGCATCAGACAGACAGCAGAAAGGTCTAGAGTTTTGTTTCAGAATAGTGTTGGTTTTGACATAGAGGCTGTTTTAAAATACGTCCTCCTACAGGCATTTTTCACAGGCACACACACAGACACACTGCCCTCCACAAAATGGTACATCTGCAGGGCTCAATTCAGATGTGCAAGAGATCAATTTTGTGCAATTTATTCAGGGCTATTACATGCACTAATGAAGCATCTTTTTTCTCTCCTACACCCACTCTCACCAGTAAGGTTAGAAAATGAGTATTTCCTATGGAAGGAATATTGATGACTGTGCACTTCACTGTGGTTGCTGCACTGTCACATCCTGTATATGAGGGAGAAGGATACTTTAAAAAGTCTTCTAATTCTTATTTCTCTAGGACTTTCAGCAGCCATAAGAAATAAATGCAGTGTGATACATTATTTTGGCCCACAAAGTGAATTAATCATAACATATTGGTGATTTAGGGATTAATTCACATTTTGTCATGTGAAAAAAATATGCTGTGGTGATGATACAAAAAAATCCACCCCCCAAACTCCCAGCAACTCATTCAAATCTTCGATATGCAACATTTTATCCAGGGTTATTTTTGGTAAATAGTTCCTGGCTCAGTTTCTGTATTTAAAAATTGTCTTTCTTCTCAAATACACAAACATCCCAATTTTCCCTGGCATCTCTTAAATAACTGCTACGTATCTTTTCCTTCACCCCTCCTCCCCCTTGCCTTTCTTCTGGGTTCTCTCGTCTTTTTTTTTTCCTTCCCTCTCTTGTTCTCCTGCCTCCAGGACCTCATAGTTACTACTTCATGCCCAATCGCTCCTATTCAGTCCTGTCTCCTTTTCTCTCTCTCCACTGGTAAGGAAAACTTACCAGAATGTGTATTCTCCAAGCACTCTTTTCATTTAAATGTGAAGAAGAGTCATTTGAGACTCTCTCCTAGCAAAGAATTGGTCATTTGTCAGTTAAAGAAGTTTCTTACCTTTATGTACTATTGAATAACTTGAGATTTTATTGTTTAATGTTTTTGTTGTAAAAGTAAGCATTTTGCATGAAACCACAAGTGAAATGGTATTTTTCTATCTAGCACAAGCCACGACCAAATTTTTGAGTGCTCAACACACCCCCAGCTATGCTTTTGACCACAAATTGCAACTTGTATATCAGAGGAAACAGAAAGTGATGCTCCCCCAAAGGGGCAGAAAGGCTGCCCCCAAACTCTGCACTCTGCTTAACTTTCAGACACACTTTCCCCAGTGCTGCACACCAATTCCCTCCCACCCTGCTTCCATGCATATTCAATGGACCATATGCCTGATCTCAAATATCTCCGGGCATTATGGATCCTATTCAGCAAGAAGTGGCTTCTACACTCGTGAGCAAAGGAAAAAGAAATTTTAAAAAGAGACCTTTTCAAAGAGAATTCAAGAGTTTTCTGAGAAAGAAATCCTAGTACACAGTGGTCTGTATGTACCAGGCCCTGGTCCACTTTAAACTAAACCCACATATTTCTGCTGAACACACACACACATTGGCATTAAGAAATTCCCATTATTTTGCCGTAAAAGGAGGCCCCTATAGAGATCTCATGAGAGGTTTAAGCAGAAGCTTATTGACAAACACAAACCTAGTGATTCCTTGGAATCCAAAGTGGTTTGTGGGGTGACAAGGCAGTCCCATCACCAATCCCTGGCACATGACAAAAGCAGAGGCAGCTCCAAAGCTGACACACCAACTGCCTCGGGATCTGCCACACAGCCAGATGCCGTGTTGGGAATTTTTCCCTGACACCATAGCATATGGGCTTTGCATTGCCATTTGAAGAGCATGAGACAGACAGAAACGATCTGGAGGGGGTGGGAAATGGATGGCATGTCAGCCTGGTGCTTGTATTTGGTCTTTGGTTATTAGGTGATGCTTAAATACCTCTTTGGCCTTCAGGCAAAAGAAAATATTGACCCAAAGGAAGCCCTGATGTAACTGTATTAGTTGCAGTGCAGTTCATATGGGGACCAATGTGTCAGTTTGTTTGCTTTCACCTGTTTTTTTAAAAAAATTAAAACAGATTAAAATGGTTTTTTACCTTTGCATGTTGTCAGAGAAACACTGGAACAATTCAGGATTACATTTAAATAGAAATTAGGATACTGTGTAATCACACATTTTTCTCAAAGCTGTGGTACTCCATTTGTGTCTTGTCTATTCTGGGTAAATCAGTTTGTGCAGCCCAGTCACCTACTGCAACCACTCTCAGGCTGAGGATTCCACATGTGAGCGACTTGCAGGTTCATGGAGTTGTCAGATCCATCCCTTCCTTTCCCATCAAGGGTTGTCTGACAGTGCACCTCTGCTTTGCTTTCTCTAGAGCATGAAGAAAGAACTGTAAAAGCACTATACAAAAAACACTGGGCTGGAATTGCCAGTGGGAGAAGGTGGTGAGGCAGGAGGTCCAGAGGAGGAAAGGACCACATGCCTTGGAAACAGGGGTACCAAAGAAAAAACACCAGAGAGCAGAGGAGAATGTGCACTGCAGGAAGGGGATGGAGAAGATCAGGAATGTAAACAGCACTGAAGCATATTTGAGAAAAGGATATAAATTTCCCTGAGTAAGGAGTAGTGATGGGGTTCAGCACTGCTGAAGGGAATCCCTGAAGGTGCCACATATAGGAGTTTCAATGTGCAATGTTGGTTTTCTTTCATCCTTTCCAAGAGACCTTGGTCTGATGGTTGTACATGTAGCTCAAGCAGTATTAGACTACACAGCCCCTGAGATGACAATTTCCTTCTTCTGTTTTCCTCAACACCCCCTCACCCACAGGTGGGCACACCTGCCTTCTGCCCCCACCCAGCCCCAGTAGGTGCATTGACACACGAGCCACCTGTGAGCCCCCACAGGCAGAGAACTCTCTGCTCCAGATGCTCTGAAAACTCCGGAGCTTGGAGAATCATGATCACCACATGTGTATTGCCCTAGCTCACATGCACAGCAGGTGAGGATTCTCCCATCCACCCATTCCTGACTGAACCAGCACTATGTGAAAGGAAGGATGGAAGATCACATTTCTGCATCATTTGAATCAAATTTATGTCTCTTTTAATGCAGTGCATTCTCCTGAAAACAGCCATAAAAATGGTGCTTCATCCTGTCTTGGTGGTCCCATGTGCATCTCATATTTGTTTTTTTCCCCTATAAACAAGATTTCCTTCAGTGGTATTCATGATCTGTAAGAAAGAAATATGGAGACCAAAAGAAATACTTGTGAAGAGAAGGAATTTCATTTTTCACCTGCACTGCTTGAACTGCAATATTTGTACTCATGAATCCTGAATAAGTGCTTGACCTTTTCATTGTTTCTTCATTTATTGTTTTCTCAGTTCCTCTTCCCACTCTCTGTGTTACTGTATGTATCTAGGTAGTTGCTCTTCAGCCTATTTCTTTTTGGTTTCTTGAATTCTGACTCTGCAATCAGATGTTTGTGCAAAAGCTCTTACTGCCAGCAGGACACTGACAGAGATTTGGGTGTATGAATGTCCTGTGTCTTCAGTAGGGTGCTTGACTTTACTTTAAAAAAGAAAAAGCCTTAGGATAATAATACTTTCTAATTAAACCATGCACAACTCCCTTGGCAAGCACAAGGAAAATCATACTCTATCTCCACAGCAGTGCTGCAATAAAAACAGAGAGCATCTTTTCATACCTGTGTCTTTAATGGCAAGCATCATAGACAAATACAATACCATTTAAAAACTGCACTTATACTTTCACCCTGTGAATGGCTCCTTGTTATGGGGCTTACAATGGATTAGTTTCATCTTTAAAAAGGAGATAGAAAGATAACTCCTTGAGCACTCTGTGAGGTGTGTGAGCTTGTTGTGATAAGGACCTGGTATTAGTTGATTGGCATCAAAGATCATGGATGTATTTATAGCACACCAAGCATGATGACAACATGGATGCAGGTTGTCAAAGGAAGTCAGTTCCCAGAGAAAGGTAAATATTTAAGGCCCACATTTTCAGATATATTTGAGCTGAGAGCCTGCCTGTGGGCTTAGGTCAGATCTAGCAGAGCTAAAGGCAGAGCCTTTCAGGGTTGTTTTGCATGAACTGCATACACTTATCCTACCAAGTGACAGGGATGTGGTAACAGGGAGGACTCATAATTAATTGGTAGTCTGGATCACCTTCATTCCCTCCTCTTGTACTTCCAGGCCAAGTTGTTGCCATCCATTTCAGCAGTTCAGCCCTAATCCATCCAATCAATACACACAGAAGCTGCTTTCTTGGCTCCTTCTGGGCACCTACCTACAGCTGCATTGCAGGAGATGTACAAAACTTATGAGAAAAAAAAAATACCTGAGAAGGATTTTATCCATTCTATAGTTTTCTGAGAAGTGTGGAGGAGATGGTAATTTTTCAGTTCTGAAAGATGCTTTTTACCTTTATACCTGGGCATTGCATTACAGCATTTGCTTGTGGGAGACACTTTAATCAAAAATTCCAGACAGAAAGAACAATTACAACTTCCTTGCCCAAAACGAAGCATCCTTATGGAAACATCCTTATGATTTTTATCATTTTAACTTAGTGCTTTATGACACTTTGTAACCAAGGTAACATATGAAGCTGCCATTCCAGTCTATATTTCTTACACTCTTAGGAATGGGAAAAATAATTCCAGCTGACTGATCAGAAACCAAAAGGACTAAGCTTACAAAGAGCTAATGAAATCCATTTTCCAAGGTAACTCTAACTCATTGTTAACACAGCTCCACTGATTGCTTGATTCAACTTAACCAGAGGAGTTGACATGTTCCACTAAATTAGAAGTAGTCAGGTTACCAGGTAAAAACACATATTTTCTTAATATTTGCCGAAGCTTTAAATATTTTTCTTTTGCTTTAATAATTTTGTTTTGTTTTGTTTTCAGACACTCAGAGACTAAAGCAGGAGGTTTGTATTTGGCAGCCTGGGTCCTCGCTGTTCCTCGCCCCAGCTTTGCAGCGTGGTTTTGTCCAACCAGTAGCCAATGAAGTCTGTGTGCTGAACAACTCATGCTGAAGGAGAAGCAGCTGCTCACTGACACCGCACTCCACAGCACACAAATCTTGCACTTTTGCAGAAAGAGAACAAATACTTGCAGAAAATACACACGGAGTTTGATGCTCAAGGGGTATAAGATTAGGTCCAGTGTATTGACTAGGGAAATAGCCTGCAGGCCGTAGGCCAGCGAGGCTGCGTGCCAGTGACTTCATTAGGGCTTTTGCCTATGAAAGGGCTGCCTGTTTGGATCCTGGAAACTTGCATCAATACGTCATTTTGTGTGACTAAAGTAAGCAGAATGTGTCCAAAGCACTGGCCAGTTACGGACCTCAATCTGCCTCCATTTGCAGGCAATGGCACTCTCAGGAAAACAGGTTTTGGTTTGATCAGAGGCTCTTTTCAATAGGACTTTCATCACTGACTTTAACTGACAGTGGCTCATGCAAAAGGTCCCCATTCTCTCTTACATCTTCCCACAACAGACACCAGCAGCTGATCTCCTTCACAGACTTTGTCCATGAATCCCAGAAACCCAAAAATCTTTGCCAATTTCTTTGCATCCTCATGGTAAACTTCCCCACTCTCCACCCTCACCTCATGGCAGTGGGGCAACCATGATGCCAAAAACTCCCAGAGTTCCTCTGCTGGGAGGGGGAAAAGGAACAGGGTGTTGTAGCAGATGCAAATGCTCTGCAGTTTTGGCAGTATAAAATCACATACTTACATCGCAAAATCTTACGAGATGCAGCTCCAGCAGTTCAAGGGCAAAAGACAGGGAGGATCCAGCAAGCAATCTCCTTCTTGAGCTTCACTGCTCTCTGATACAATCAGGACAGTAGGAGTGATAGACTTACTTGGCAGACTTAGTAAAACTGCTTTGGGAATTAGGAGGTTTTGTCAAAGAGCATCGGTTAGAGGAAGCAAAAAGGAGGAATGCCCTAACCCCCTGAACTAGCGTTACACACAGGTACCTACAGCATCCTCACTGATGTAGAACAAAACCTGAAAATGCAACAATGTTGGGTTCTTTGGCTATATGCCAAAAAATAATTCTTTTCACAGGTGTATGGCAAATTATCATCCCTCCGCTGCTTTATTTTTCAGAGGCTCCACTTTTTTCTCTCCAATTTGTTTACTTTCTGAAGTTTTCTGAAAATATGCACTTCTCTTGCCTTGAAGTAACAGCATAAAAATCTTCATTAAAGGACAAATTGAACGTGATTATGCTACTAATGAAAGTAGCAGAATTACTTCTGGAGACTTCATCCACAGCTCACAGCATATTAGGTCTAATGATTTCTGAAAATTCATCAAGTATTTGTGTCATTATAAACATGCTGCAAATGCCACACACATATAGTTATTACTCTGCTGAATCAATGTTGATTTGATCAGCTTACCTTTGACATCAGCATTTCATAAATTTCTTAGTCATTTCCTCATGATGACCTCACCAAACATGCTCTAAAGCAGCACTAAGCTGTTTGAATGCTTCCCATCCTTTCCACTGTGCAGCCCTGGCCCTAAAATCTTACTTTTTTTCCCTGTCTCCCCTCTCCTCCCCATTCCTTTTTGCTCTGACCCTATGTGCTAAAATTCTGATTTAGCTGCAATTACCAGCTTTCCTCTTAAAACAGATATTGTTGTAGTGAAGGGAAAGGACAAACAAACCCCACAAAATCTATTTTTAGCAGATGGTCCCAATTGTACAAACTTTAGCGGGGGTTATTTCTCTCTCCCCCTCTTCTTTTTTT
>VZRX01006671.1:8725-28853 GCA_013398075.1 Notiomystis cincta
ATGGATGGATGGATGGATGGATGGATGGATGGATGGATGGATGGATGGATGGATGGATGGATGGATGGATGGATGGATGTCTCCAGTTTTCTGGTTCCAGGTGACAGCCTGCCTCTTGTCCCTTCTGGATCAGCCTTAGTAGCAGCATGAAGTCCTTTGAACTTTAAAAGCAGTAAGAGAGGTAAAGAATGGAGAGGTGAAGGATGCAGTGCCACACACCTTTAAACCATGGTGATACTGATTTTAAAACAGAGGGGTGTCCTCTGGAGCTGTGTCATTAACTTACTTTTTTCTTTCACAGTTCAGCCCACTGTTTATTAACTCAATTTTGATTGAAAAACCTCTAAGCTGGGGGAATGCACTAGAATCTTGCACAATCCCCAGGATTATTGATGACAGTCTGAACTGTCAGACAAGCTAAATCATGAAATTTGCAATATTGCTAGACAAAGGCTTGTATCTTTTTCTGTAGCTGTAGGCCCCTAACAAAAGGGACCTGCTGTTACTGGGACAGTTCATGTCCTGTCATGAGAAATTGTATTTATGCCAGGCACAGCATTTGAAGACAATGTCTTAGTTTAAGTTTTTTTTAATGTGATAGAGCTAGGAATATTTAAGTGAGGTGTAAAAACAAGAGTCTTAACATACTAAGAAATTTCCTTCAGAAATGTAAGAGAGAACAAAATGAAGATCTTAATTATTTTCTGAAATATTTAGGAAATAATTAGGAACCTGTGTATCAGATTGGCTAAAACAAATCAGCAAGATCCAGTGTTTCATTTTTCTCTCAATAAAGAAAAAAAAATACATTTTTTTCCAGAAGCACACACATTTCCAGAAACTTCTTTAACCCTCTGAGTGCTAGCACTGTACCTCATTATCAGAGTAATTTTAGTAAAGGAAACTTAAAGGAACTTCCATCCTCAGATGAAGCAAAGACTCATTTATAAACAATGAGAGCAGGAACAATAGAAAGCTGAGTGCATTCTGCATGAATAATATAACTGAGGATTGTGAAAAGCCTGTGATTTTTGTATGCAAAACTCAGTTTGGGAGTGCAGCATTCAGCTGATTTTTGGACATTGGAGAGTCATCCCTTCTCCCTGCCATGTGTATTGCAAACACACACACAGAGGGGTCCAGCACTGATGATTGAAGAGGGGAGACAGCAGCAGCTCCCAGCAGTGGTGTTGAGACTCAGTAAACTCCTAAAACTGGGGGAAGTTGGCTTGAGATCTAGGCCAGCAGTGAGCCTGGGGTAGGTGGAGGAAAGGTGGAAGACCTGTTTTAAGAACAGAGTCTGAGCCTCAGTCTATATCCTTGGCTGGGAGACTGATTCTGTTTGTATTGTGCATTATTAAGTCAGAGAGTTTATGAGGCCATCAGTATGAACTCCTGTTTCTGGCATCTTTAGATAGATCATTTTTATTTATGAGACTATATCTGGGTTTAAGCTCTGGATTTCAGGCCTTTTGGTTGAAAGATTTTGGCCATAGTTGGTTATTTGACCTTTCTTTCCTCTTACACTTTCTTAATTAAATTCATTCTCCTAAATATGCTGAAGTTCTCTGGGTCTGGGTTTGTCTTTATCCTGTGTGTATTTAGGGTTTGGCTCAATGAGATTCTCCTCCAGGATTCGCAGACCATAAAGCAATGCAAACAGTGAGGGCAGTAGTAGCTGATGTTTTCCATCACAGTGGAAGAATAAACTTTCCCCAGAACTCATCTTTGAGTGACTTCACCTGCTGTTACAAACTCAGAGCAAGTAAGCTGGAATTTTCCCTGCTTGGGCTGCCTGAGGTGCTCTGTTTCACCCACTGGTATGAACTTGCTATGCCATTTTATAGAAAAATAGCATATAGTTATGAACAAGATGTTCTTTCCAACCTAGGCCATTCTGTGTTTCTATGGTTCTCTCAAAATTGAGTTGTTGGGTTATTTTGCAGTTCAGTCCCCGGCTGCTCTTTGAAATTGCCATCTGTTAAACTGAGTGCTGTCAAATGATCATGATAGATTTTGTAAGATGATGCAATGCCCTGAAAGCTGGACTAATGTATTTTCTAAACATCTTCCTACTGTAATTCTTCCTCTTAGTTCTACTAGTGCTAGCTAGGCAAGGGGGCAGGCATAAACTCTGTCTGTAATCACAACTTCTGACAGTCTTCAGGGAAAAAACAGAAAAAAAGGAAAAGGTCTGAGATCTTCATGTTCAGATTTTGTTCAGTTGAGCTGTGCCTGTTTATACTGCCCAAAAATCTGGCCCAGGTGGACTTAAGTTCCCTCTCTATCCCCAAAGTACAAAATTGGCCAGTCACAACATTTATCTCGATCTCCCAGGTTCTTCCTGTTTCACTATGCTGGCTTCAGTCTAGGTTAGCATCAGCCACTGGTTTGCTGATGGACTTTCTCTAAAGGCCATGGCTAAACTGTTAGATTTTGGTGTCAAAAAATAGCTTTAAAAATGTTATTCCAGAACAAAGTCTGAATAATAACCGGCTGAAAATTGTACATATTTACATAATGATTCACTGTTCCTTGAAAAATATCTTTTGATCAGCTGGCCTGTTCCAGCCTATCATATAAAAGCATAAAGTTTTCAAAATGCACAGTTCTCAGCAGACTAGACATGTACAGGACCTGGCATTTATTAAAATGCAGTTTCTTGACATGACTGAACTCAGCACTCCTATAGTCTGTTGAGTTATTATACACTGAAGGGATTTTACCTTCTCTGGTTAAGGATCCATTAGGTAGGTGCAATTCCTCCCAAGTCATTACACTATTTTCAGCTTAAAAAGTCTTGAAATTGGAATTAGTGGATGCTGGACTTCTGTGGGAATTTGATTTGCTGCATTGAATGTGCAATTAAACAGCCTTAAACAAAAATAGTTTGGTTGCTTTACATGCCTGTCTAATGTTGTTCTGAGGGAACTGCCAAATATTTTTAGTGGAAATGGCTTATAAGACAAAATAGAAGACAAAGCACAGGGATTTATGTTTCAAGGCCCAAATTCTGCCAAACTCAAGGATGTTGGTGCAAGCACCCTTCATATTTTAAAGAGAAAAATCCCCTCCACCTGGTAGAAGAGGTGTACAATATGTACAGAGATCAAAACACACAAAGAGCAGGAGAAAAAGAATTCGAGTTGATATCTAGAACAGAGGGATTAAAATTGAAACTTACAGGTTCTTTGTGACCACAGCAGGAAGGTCCTGGTATTCAGGTGAGAAACAAAGAGGGATGGGTCAATGGGAAGATGATTTTCTTTCCCAATTCCCAGCAAAGTGGAGGCTGTGGAGTTTCTGTGGAGGAGCCACTGGCAGGCACACTGTGACTTTATGGATACTCACAATTGGCACAGGTCTGAGCAGTCTCCTTTTCCCACATTTCCTTGTTTCCTCAGGAGAAATGGAAGAGAACATTTTAAGATTAATTAGCTAATGATGATAGGCAGGAATGCTCTTCTGCAAGTTTGGTGCTAGAAGGGGTGATAAGATGAGGATTGATGCTCCTGTGCACACTTTTCACTCTTTCTTTGTTTATTTGCTTGAAGTTGATACAGTCTTTCATGGAAGAAGCTTTTGCTGAATGTGTACCCAGGAAATGTGCAAGAAGCTGAGTTTTAATGTGACTCAAATCAGTAATGTCAAAATGTCAATCAGTAATATCAGTGATTGTCAAAATGCTGTGCATTTTTATTTCTCAAGGCTAATATACTACATCTGTTTTTAATTACTAGCTGTAACTGGAGGTGTGATTGATTTTTCCTCTACTGGAGTGGCATTTCTGTATTCAGTTGTCCATGTTAAAATGTTTGAATAACTCTATTTAGAGTGACAATGTCCCACCTCAGAGTGGTAATTTCAAGCTCAATAATTTCTGTATTGAAATAACTTAACTCCCAGAATGGATGTGTCACTTTGCTTTCATCACTTGTGTTACAGGAGGTGTAACATAAAGCTGATCTAGAAAAATGCCTGAGGGAACCTCTCTTTCTGTTTGTTTAGGTAGGACACTTAAAACAGCACTACTCAACTGCAGCCCTTGTGTCTTTATATCCCAGGCTATGAGCAGAGGAGAGGGAGGAAGGCAGTTTCCCTGCTTGTGGGCATGAGTTTATCAACTGCATTCCTCTGTACTCTGCATCATGGGAATGAAGAACCAACCTCTGTTATCATTTCCCACGTTAATCTGAGGGCTAGAAATGTTTTGTTTCTCTAAGATCTGGGCCTTTTCAGGTCTCATGGAACTCTGGAATCCTGCTTAAAGCTTTTATTTTCCTATTTCAGATGTAAGACCTATATCCCACTGTGGCTGGGAACAGGGTCCCTCAAGTTGAAAGTCTCTTCCACAGCATTATAATATTTTGTTTGCAGTCTGCACTCAATTTGTCTGTGTTAACAGAAGTTTGTGTCCATTCAGTTTGATATCTTGCTTGAACAGAACTTTAGAGGGGCACTTTGGAACTCCTTAAATTTCTTAAGAAAATGCCACCACTTCCCTTTTTCAGTAGGAATTATTGCCTCTCCTGTCAGATTCCTAATATTTGTAGTGTTATCCATTACATGAGACCCCAAAAAACCAATGAGGTTCATAAACACAGTTGAAACTTACTTAACTTAGTTTGCTCTGATTGTTTTGCTCACTATAGAAAAGTCAGCATATATAATTGAAAGAGAGTATAGTAGTTTTTTAATGTTAAATAATATTTGCTGCTACAAAATAAGGGAATGAATTAGTGATCTTCCAATATCCTCTTTAAAAAGCCAGTAATATTCTTTCATCCAGAACTTTGCCACTGCTGACCTTCAGATTTCCTGCTGACAGCATGATTTTCAATGGCCTGACACCCCTTCTCCAGAGGAAAGGGTCTGCACACAAACACATGGCCACATCACAGAACGAATGGAGAGCTGTGGATGCTGAGGGGTTGGTGCAGGGCAGTGTGGTGGGTTCTTGCTGAGTAGCAAACATTTCTCTAAAACTTGAGAGGTACAAGGTGTGTAAGGGTACATTCTGCAGGGTCCTCTTCCTGCAGCTGCAGTAGGAATGAAGGCTGCACATTGTGTTAGTCTGAAAGTGTCAAGAATGAGGTTCTGGAACAACTTTACAATAAAGTGGAAGCAAACAACCAGTCTTTGATTATCCAGGGGCATCTGTGACATGCAAAGATGCTGAGGAGCCCTGGCAGGAGAAGAAAACACATAGCAGCTACTTGTTTGTGAGCCATAATGTTTGGAACTATTTCTGCAGGATACAGAAACAAAATGTTAAGGACTGAAAGGGTAGCTCAACCAGTTGGCCAGTCTCTATTTTACATCATGTGGGGAGTTGGTTCCAGTTGTCATAAACTTCTCAAGGGACAGATGCTTTTGTCATATTAAGAAACCGATTTCAAAATTATTTTCTGTTCTAATTTTTATGGCATTAGTCATAGTAGAGTTTCTATAATAAGTTGAATATAGAGACATTCAAGGCACAGATTGCTCAGTTTATAGGACAGAATTGTAATTTCCCAGTAAATCAGACTGTTTCTGGCACTTCATTTTTCACTGGGATTGTGATACCTGAAAGAGCCATGAAGAGCCATGAAACACCTGAAGAGCCATGAAGCATTTTTTTCAGAGTGCAGTGCTGCACTCAGGTACAGGATTATAAGGAGAGGACTCCCTGTGTGGAGATAGAGGTGACAGTTTAAGTTCTGATGCTGGTATTTCTTTTTTTAGCTGCCAGGAAGCACCAGAAGATGGCATGGTTTGTACAGATGCGTGCTGGAAAGTGAATGAGTGAGTTTGTGAAACTGCTATTAATAATCTTGAGTAGGCTGTTTAACACTGTCACAAAGAAAGCAGCAACATGCAGTAGTTTAATACTTATTTTTTCTTTCTGCCAGAAAGGGACAGCAGTAAAGTCCAACTTACCTGTGAATCTCTGTCTATCTATCTGTCTGTGTCAGTCTGTCTGTGTTGTCCGTCTTCCAATCCTTCTCTGAGTTTGAATGGCACAGAAAATGAGAGGAGAAAAGTGAAAAGAAAGCAAACGTGATGTAATCTTGGTGCAACATTGTCACAGTTTGAGAGGCAGGTGCCTGCCGAGAGAGGCCGGAGCCTCCCTTGGGATGGCGAACGCAAAGCCCTGCCCTGTGGGTGATTATGGTTGGGAAAGCAGTGCCTGTGACAAAGACAGGCCCCGGAGGAGCAGTCCCNGGGGCCGCTCTCGGAGCAGAGGCTCCCCCGCGGCAGGAGAAGGGACCGGGCTGGGCTGCGGCCGTGGCAGCGAATGCCCTTCCCCGAGGGGCGGCTCCGAGCGGCCTCCTCCGAAAGCGAGCGAGAGAGAGAGCGCAGCTGCCCCTGCCCGGCTCCTGCAGCCCCGTTCTGGGTGTCTGTGCCCCTCTCCAGAAAGCCTCAGAGTGAGAGGGGCAGCCAGAGGTGCCCTGGGCTTGGACACTGCTTCTGTTCTCCTTGAGGACCCATCATTGCCGTTTCTTAGGAGCTCATGGGACAGAATTCCCTCACAATAGGAAACAACTTAACCCTCAACAAACATACACTGAAAGGTCAACCTGACCAAAAGCAGTATTGATGGTAACTGAAAAAGATGACACCTTCCCTCAATAATTTTGATGAAAAACTGTCTTTATGTCCTCTGTGTCTGTCAGTTCAAGCCTGAGAGCCCAGACTTATTCCTCCTACTATCCCGTTCTCCCCTCTCAGTTCCCAGAAAAAATGTGATGACCACAAGGGTATTAAGATACTGTTTTACCATCTGAACTGGAGTGCCAGAGTCTGCTAGCTTTGGGAATTCAGAGTTTAAAGATATTTCATCTTAACTTTCCTAATGTTGGAAGAAGCAAGAGTGTATTTTAAAAGCTGTGTTTGTGGGATTCTGCAGGGCCAGCAGGCTCCCATCATTTACTGGGTCCAAAGTTTTCTTCCATGCAGATGAAACTGGTGAAGGTTTTTGTCAGTTTAATGAAAGGAGTAGTTTGAGATCATGGACTAACTGGTTAATATTTCTCTAGCCTTCCAAAAGTGTAAAGAACTTTGAAAATGTTAAAAATTAGTTGTTAAAAATAATTAGTACAGAGGAAGAACCAGTTGAAACTATGTCCTCTACCATAATTGTTTCAGCATGTGACATGCTTTGGCTGATAATCATAAAATCATAGGATCACAGAATGAATTAGGTTGGAAAAGAGCTCCAAGATTATCGTGTCCAACTTATGACTTGTCAACACCACCATGGCACCAAGTGCCACATTCAGTCACTTCTTGGTCACTGACACTGCACTGTAAAATTCACAAAACTGTGTGGTTCAAATCAAAGCACAGAGTTGCTTTGATTTTTGGTTTTGTTTTTTCATTGGCTATCCAGACACTGGTACTGCCTTTTTAAGGACATGCTGTGTTTAACCCAGTGACTTGGTCTTTTATGAATCCAGAGGCAAAGAGCTTAATATAGAGACTGATTCTGATGTAGGGCAGGAATAACTTCCACAGGAGTTGACACAGTGCTGTAACGTGGAACTGCTTTTAGACTGACCACAATATTTACTGGGGTACTTGAAATTTGCTCTTTGCCCTGCTGTAATCTTGTTTTTCCCAATGGGACATCTGAATCCACAAGGACATCTTGAGGATGGGTCACACTTTCTGCACATTTAAAATGTGAAATCTCTACATTTATGCTCATGGAGAACTTGTCTCAGTCTGAAAGGACTGAAGGAAGGTTTGCACCAGACCTTTATTTTAGTTATTATTTCCATCCGATTTTATTAGACTAGTTAGAAGTAAACATTCAGTTCCATCATTCTGGAATTTTCTGTCTGTGCAGTATGATGTGAATCGCTTTGAAGATGGGATATTTCCAGGTAAAAAGTCTACAGATCATGCAACAAAATGAATTTTCAAGCTGAAACTCCACTAACCACAGCAGGGGGTGGTAAATGCTGTGCATATATAAAGGTAACATGATTACAGGCAGAGGCTTGTAGGGAATACAGGGCATCAGGGTTTCCGTGCAGTTCCACATCTGTAGGTGCCTTGTCTCCCCAGTTAGCTCCTTGCTGTGTTCCTTGTGGCATAAGGAGCAGCCCTGGGGAGTGCAGCTCTGTCAGAGAAGTGTCAGGGTGTTCAGCCACACTTCTCTGCCTCAACACATCTGTGTTTTGTTCTGGAGCAAATGATGCAGAATTGGATTTTCAGAAGCCAGACAGTGTCCCAGTGTTCCTGACAAAGCAGACTAAGCTTCTGTTGAAACCTCCATGTGTGTGTTGTCCAGAAGGGACTGACCACACCAGCACCTCTGGTGCCTGTCCCCAGGTTCTTGATCAGGGCAGTTCCTGTCTCCAGGGTTGGCCTTAGTCCAGCAAGACTCAAAGTTTTCTGGTTGGGAAGGGACAACTGACAGCAGGAGAGGTGCTCACTAAAATTCAGTAATTTTGTAGGAACTGACCAAGGAACTTATTCAGAAGTGACCCTTTTCACAATAACCTTCACCCTGTTCCTCTTTCCTTTTCAGATTTAGTCAGTGCTGTTGTCACCAGTAAAGGCAGGGCCAGATCCAAAGCAATTTCAAGTCAATGGAAAGGTCCCTGGCATGCAGCCTGAGTTTGGCTGGATTGGACTGGATTTCCTTACCAGTTAACCTAATTCCCACTGCCTTTGGTGGACTGCAGATCCCTGACAGATGTCCTTGACATAGCTGAGACAGTATGGGTTTAAAATGGGAAAATACGTTTACATCCAGTCTGGGAGATCCTCAAACATACAAAAGAGTTTGACTCGATGAAGAAAACCCCCTTGTCTTGAGTGGGCCAAGCCCCCCACTTTCCTCCCCTCTAAAGCTCCAGGCTGACTTTGCTTCTTGGAGGAAGCCACTCTGAGAACCTCATGAACGAAGCAAATGTTTTCTGGAACCTGCAGGATTTTGGTTTGGTGTTACTGTTTACATGCAGTGTGATTTGGCAGCCAAACTAAGGCCACAGGCGTGGCATGCTGCAGATACCTGCAGTCTAAATCCTGGAGTCTGCTATCTGTGTCCTCCATCTGACTAACTCTGAGTAAGGGCAGCAGAGCAATTGACTGCTTGGTAGCTGTGCAAAAGCTTCCTTTAATTGTGACAGTGACAGAGCGAGGAGCAAGGTGTAGAAAGGGCCCAGTGTTGATGTGACTTGGAAAGAATATTCTGGTTGCTGGCTTGTTGGCTTGGCTCTTTGGAGATGTAAGATCTCCAAATTGTTTGGTGGTTTCATGCTATGTGTACTTCAGCTGGTTGCCTAAGGCACCTCAGCCTCCTCTCTCATTTTTAAATGGATGAGCTGGCTTAGGGAGCTGAGTCACCCAAAGCTAACTTAACAGAAAGCAGCTCTCTGTTCCCTCAGGCTGTGGATTGGCAAATCAGAGCCCTGTGCAGGATAAGGCTTTCATTCATCCCAAACAATTCTTTAGGAAAGCAGGACTGGGCTCTGGTATTTGGCAGCATATGGTTCACAGATCAGCAATGTCCCATGTAATGCAGTGGCAGCTTTGTTACAACCAGCAAACACCTGACATCCTGATAAGTTTGCAGCGTGCTGCAAGTGGATAAATCTCACAGGTCTGTCATGTAAAGTCTTTCCATTTGTGTGCTTTCTCTCACACAATGTTCAGTAGCAGTTTACTACTTTATAACTGTGTTAGTAACTAATATTGAATT
Organism: Notiomystis cincta; assembly: GCA_013398075.1. Classification (NCBI taxonomy): domain Eukaryota; kingdom Metazoa; phylum Chordata; class Aves; order Passeriformes; family Notiomystidae; genus Notiomystis; species Notiomystis cincta. The sequence goes on from VZRX01006671.1 coordinate 18,423, forward strand.
ATTAACATGAATAATCACCAAAAAAATCAAATTAGGGGGAATTACCCATATTCTGTCTCCCAGAAATAGGGATTTTTGTATATACATTGATGCAATCAGTGTGGTAATTTACAGTTGTAAAGATCTTCAGCAGGTCATGCAAAATCCATGGGTTATCCATTGATGCTGGAGTTCCAGCTGAAGTCTGATAGAGCTGACAGATGTGTGCTGTGCAAGTTCTTGTTCCTTCCCACACAGTTTCTTTGCACTCACTTATCTGTGAACTCTCATCCACAGTGTTGGTTCCTCCTCAAAGCCAGAACAGCTCCAGTTGTGTCTCACATCTTAGGTTAATCTCATTCCTGATGCAATGCATGATTGTCCACCAGAGAAAGTTTGGGTTTTGTTTTTTATTTGGCTCTGATTTACATAGTTCAAAGGGTTCCTTGATAAACTTACTGAATCTCAACTTTACATACTTAGGTGGTGTTAAGATACAGAATCTATGTAAAAATTATTAACTTTCTGGAAGTTATGTGATTTGCTCGAGTGTAATATTGCTGTGTGGCTTATTTCATAGACTTTATTTGATTCTGGTGGGCTGGAAACAAGGACTTAGTGTCCACATGAAATCCTGTGAAGTTTTGTCTTGCACCTCCTAGTTCTGGCACTGGAAATTGGTTGTGTGGCACTGACCACACCCCCAGGTGCCTCTCTGAGCTTCTGTTCCTTCCTAAGCCTGTTCTGGTAGCACAAGAAATTTTCTGCTTCCTAGCTGGAACCAGCAGCTAAGTACAGTTGAAAGGTTGAGCTGCACACTCAACAATGTGACCCTTTAGAAAGGCTTTAGATACCTGCATCTCCAAATGGATGCTTAGCCTGGCATTCCAGAGTGCAAGAGAGATCTGTCCTCTGCCCCAGGTTTGGTTTTGCCATGTCAGCATCTGGAAGATGATCACACCCTCGTAGTTCTGTGGTCTGCAGGGAGCTGGGGATGTGTGGCACCTACAGGACTGGGCTGCAGCTGGTCAGCTGTTCCTGCTCTGTTCAGTGCCAGTGCCTCTTGAGCACACTCAGGCTTCCTCAGAGAGTTCATATCCCAAAACAACTGTTTTCAATTAGTTTAGGGGAGAATGGATCAGGCTGTGATTTCTGGGCATACTGAAGTCTTCTTAAGAAGGTCAGGGTTTTTTATTACTGTTTTGAGCTAATTTTGATCATCTTGTCTTAATTTTAAATCCTTGTGATTACTGTTTGCTTTAGTAGCCTCCAGGTGTTGTTTCTTGGATGTGGAAAACCTGGCAGTTAAGAATGTTTGCTGCTAATGAGTTGCCTTTTGTGAAAGTACATTGATTTCTAGATCAACACCACAATTTTAAATGGCTTTTGTAAACCATGTTACAAGTAGCTGTTTGCAAAGTTCAAAGTCTAAAAATTAATTAAAATCTGAGGCCCTCTTTGGTATAAAATATTTAGTTGTTTTCTTTCTTTTTTGTTAGGAATGTCAGATGCTTGTGCTAAGCTGGCAACTAATGGTAGCTGTGAGTTAATTTGGTTATTGTCTTTTAGGCACCACTAAATATCGAAATCCTGTCCCATTATTACATCAACTGTGGTCTTTTCTGGATTTGAATTTGTAAAAATAGTGGCTGAGGTTTTGTAGCAGATTGATTGACAGCATTTTGAGGACTTATTCCTGTTGTGACACAAGACAAAATACTGGCTTTCCCTCAGAAAGCAGTTGGCTGCATACATGGAAGTGGTTGGATTTAGGATAGGAGAAAATCCTCAAAAACAAGGAAGGGTCTTAGAGTCTGATCTTTCAGGAATCTAAAGATTTCCAAGGACTATATTGGTAGTTTGGGGAATAAACTCCAACCTCATGTCAATGTTCATTGTGTGCCTATAGCAGATTTTCCTCTGTGTTGTGCAGGACTCTGGGTGGAATAGTCAGGTTCACTTCAGTCCAATAGCATCAGTTCTCTGGAACTGTCTGTTCACACACTGAAACTCCTTTCCAGAACATGCAGATCTCTGGCACGTGTGAAAGTCTCCAGTAGAATGGCAACCAATTAAAAATGTATGGAACAGTGCAATTTTTAAAGGCACAAGTTCCATTACTTTATCTTTTTTTCTGTGTGAAGGAAAATCATATATTTGCAAATGTAATCACAGTTTTGGAAAGCACATGTCAATTATTTTCTGTTAAGGAAACCTTTTAGGAGTCTCTTGATGTTAACCCAGGCACAGAAATGCAGGGGAGCACTTCTGTCTGAAGAGCTTTCAGTTTAGACAAAGACAGGTTGTAGTTCCACTTCCACAGAGTGGCAGCTAAGGCTCAGGGGTGTTCAGCAAGGTTGTGCTGGGAGGTTTGCAGCAGAGCTGGAAACTGAATCCAGGGTTTCTGTGTCTTGTTTATCACTTTACCCACATGGGCATCCTGTAAAGGTGCTGCTCTTCTGCACTTCTGGGAGGGATGGGAGCATGCTCTGGCTCCTAAATGAAAATATTCAGAGTGCCAGATATGATGGCATTTTCTACTAGCTTTGTTGCAGTGTGAAATAAATGAAAAAAAGGTCACTGGCCTCTCCAAACAGCCATAACAGCAACAACAACAAACCTCACAAACAAAAAAAAACCAAAAAACCTCATAAAAAAAAGAACAAAGCTTCATTTTTTATCCTTGATGAAATATTTATTTGGAAGCAGCACAGCAAGTTGGAATAGTTTGATTTGATTAGCAAGTCTAAATGTATTAGCAGCAAGACAGAAACTATATTACAATTAGTGGTAATTAGTTGCACTGATTACTTCAGACTGCAGTCCTGTTTGGCAGATGTGTTTCTGTGGTGCACTATTCAAAGAGGGGCATGCTTTACCCTTGTGGTGGTTCTTGGCTTTCCTTTCCATGGTACCTTCATCTTTTCATTGTTTGCTGCTGAAATCTCCACTGTGGCTACTGCAGTTTGTGGCTTGGCAAATACAAATACTCTCTTAAAAGTGAGGTTTAAACTGGGAAATAGTGAAATGTGCTCATACTGAGACAGTCCTAGAGAAGGCCTCTTGTTCTCTGTGGAAAGGGTCACAACCCAGCCCATCATCCCTGTCCTTCAGTCTGATCCAAACCTCATGAACTACCACAGCAGCTGCTGCTTTGACTGGAGAAGACTTGGGATCAGATACCCTCACTGGAGAGAGGAACCTGGCTTCCCTGCCTGCTCAGCCCTTGGTGGGGACTACCAGTGTCAGGATTTGTAGCAAAGAGGCTCCTTGGGGTCACATTAGGGAGAATAAAACCTTCTGGGGGGACTGTATCCCACAGGGAAGAAACCACCTCTTCTGCTGGCTCACTCAGGTCCACCTGTGGAAAGATGGAAACCTGCTTGCTGTTGTCTGTCTGAGGAGCAAGCAGTAAGGAGCAGAAGCATTCTGGAGCTACAGTCCATGGTCTGTAACCCAGCTCAGACTCATTGCTCTGTTAGTCACGAGGTCCTGAAACATCCCTGTGAATTGCAGGTGCCCCTTCAAAGAGAATCACGTCTCAGACCGGGGTTCCCTTTTACAGACAGTTGCTCTGTGGAGTGCTGCCTGTGGATTGTGTGACACAATCATATCCTCCAGGAACTATATCAGGCTAACCTCACTGGCTCAGCCTTGTGTTGATAAACACATTAGGCTCTGATATCATTCTGCTCCCTAGGAATAAACAGATACAATTTTGGACTTCTTGCTTTTGGTGTATGAGCAATAATCCCATTGTCAGTCATCCAGAATAAAGTGCATTATGGTATTAATATAGACCTCTGCACTGTCTGTGAGCTATCTGGGGACAGTTAAACTAGAAATATGAATTTGTGCAAGCCAAATGTTTTCCATGTTTCTCCAAAACATACATCTTATATTAGCCTGCGTGCACTTTGCTTGTTGCTTCAAAATAGTGGTTCACAGACTCTAGGAAGTGCTCCTACCCCCAGGCAGACATGATAGGTCACAGAAAAAGGGATCATTTCACTGTGTCACACAGTTACTTGTTAGTATGGCAGGAAAAGGCAGAGGTTAAATATTTGGGATTGCCCATGGAAAACATGTGAAGATTGCCAGATCTTGCAGTGAGCAGAGTTTGAGAGAACAATCACAGAGGTTGTTGGGGCAAGAATGTAAAATGAAATAAATTTGAGGACTACATAAGAGAGAGAGAGAGTGGAGGACTGTGCAGAAGGCAGGAATGGAGGAGGCTGAGTACTTTCAAGCCTGATGGCATCTCCACCATGGCTCTGCCTCCCTCTGAACACCATTTCCCAGCTGGGAGCCCTCCTTCAGGATTACAGAAGGTGTCCTACTTCTTGTCTTCCAACTGCCTTTAGTAAAAAGACTTGGCTTTTGCATTTCTCTCTCTTCCTCAGCTCTCCAAGCAATTAATAAGCACAAATTAATACCAAACTCCCTAAGCCCTTACTGTAGGTTAGGCTTGTCCCCTTTTTCTCTGCTCACACATGGGTGAGGAAAAGGATGGGGCTTAAGTGGTGTGACAAAAGTCATGATAAGTGTTTGTGGAAGGAGTGGGAAGAGATCTTCTTACTGCTGTGCAGACCCACAGAGACTTTTTGCAGTTAATAGCCCCTTGAAATCAAAAGCTTCCAGATATGTTTATGGATCTGGACCTTATTCTGAGCAGCTGCACTGTCTTTGTGGTATCTACCTAGTCAGCAGAAGATGTTTCACTGAAATAATTATGCCCATGTGGTTTTGCAGCTGTAGCAAAAAGGAACTGCACAGTATCTCTTTAAATAGTATATGAGGTCTGCATGTTCCTAGTGCAAATGGAATACTTTTCTCTAGCTTGAGCTTATAAGTGAGCTGGTTGTCATAATGAAGGGAAAGCCATCTGTGAATGCATGGCTTCCTCAGAGCATTTGTATGTAAACTACAGTGTCATGACAACAGTAGATGGAAAACTTCCTTTGCTGGAATTATAGAAGGTGGCAAGTTTATTGGTCAGCTGAAACAGGAAATTTAAGTGAAGGAGGAAAAGAGTAGGTGAAATTAATCATGCTGTGAACAGCTTTGAATATGGAAAAATGGAATTTTCAGAATTAAATGTAACTTAAAATAAGGTTTTAGAAGAGACATAAGGTAACCTTTTGGCTGTCATGCTCAATTTGTCTTGATTTTGGCAGGTCACCTGCATAGGCCATTAAACTGATTGTCTGGGGACACATGCTAGAGGTGGAGTAAACTACCTAATATTAATTTAAGATAATAGTGTAATACACAGCTGACAGTGTACATTTATAGCAATCAGCACTGGCAGCTGTTTCTCTGAAAGCTATGAAACCTAAGACCTTTCATTTCATTAATGAAAAAAAACTCTTAGAGACATGCTTAAAAATGAAATGAGGACACCTTTGTACCAAGCTATTAAAAAGTGTGTTTTTAGAAACCATTACTTGGTTTCTTCACTGATCAGAATGTTGCATTAAGGGCCTGTCATGACCTGCTGTACTTGTTGCAGAAAGCTATCAGAAAGCCTGGAGAAACCAAACCAGATGAGAGCCCAGCTTCACAGCTCCATCTTTCCTGAGTTACTTGGCAGTACTGTAGCACTCAGGATGGAATCTTAACAACCAAAGTCTGAAGTTAGATTGGACTTTATTAACTTCTGTGTATGCACATATGTATATATAGGTATGTAATATGTATGTATTTAGGGATGTAATTTCAGCATGAGCACAACAGAGCTTTAGCATCTCTGCAGTTTCTTGTCTTTGAAACTGACTTACAGAACATCCTTAAAATAGAGACCGCAACTGAGTTATTTTAAAATATGTAATTTTAAAATATAAAAGCTTTATTCTGCATCCCCACTGATGCTTCTTTTGCCAGAAGGAAGTAAATGGATATGAGCATAACTACCCCAGATAGCTTCTGCCTGAGACAGCTGATCAAAAGCAAAACTCTGAACCTCTCTGGACACAAGCTGCTGTCAAATTTTGCCCCTGTACAGCAAAGCTCACTTTAAAAAGGAGCAGTTTCCCCTTTACTGCTGTAGTTCAGATATAACAGTTAGTCACCATTTGTACCCATAATAGATACAGTAATTTCACTGGGTTTTGAAGCTGATAATGTTTCTTTAACTACAGTATTACAAGTCACACTGTCTCTTACACAGCTGGTCACCCTCAATAAATCTGTTTTGAAAAATCATGTGGTGGTTGTGGAATATATGACAAGTGTCTTCTTAGATCTAATCTTTATATAAAACATACTTAGTGGTGTTCACGATACAATACTTGCCCTGTTGAATTGCAATTGCTATCATAGTGAGGATATTCTGATTTAAAGTGCCCTTTTAAGTGGGCTGGAATGTTGCCTGTATTTAAAAGAGCCATTTTTCTTTCTCTTGCAATTTCTGGTATTGTTTGATACCCAGTGTCCTCTGCTAGGTCATCCTGGGTGATATCACAGCCAAATGACCACAGAAATAAGGGAATGCAGCCAGCTACATCATGGTACCTGTGTGCAGCTGTAGTAGGAAACTGAAAGGACCTTGTAGTCGATGCAGCTTTGTCTATCTGTTTGCAAAGGAAAAATTCCCTAGAAGTGCCTGACCTTACCTCTTGGAGTAGACATTTGCTACTGTTCATAAATAGGGAATATAGCAATGGTGATTGTTTTTTAGAACCTGTTACTGCTGTGGTCTGAATTATGTGCCCAAAGTCATTGGAAATAATGCGGTTGTGTTTTAGCTCTGTGAACATCAACTACATACCCCAAAGATTTGTCAACATAAAAATGTTAGCAAAATATAGCTGTGTTTTTATATATTACACCTGGGCAGCTCCTTTCTGGATGTTGTGCACTGGAAATTTCTGCAAATTCTTTCTCCTTTTGTAGGAGAGCCAATCTGCTGGCTTGCTTTCTTAGCACAATGTAGCCACATAAAGCATGGCTGGCTTCAATTTCCTCCTGAACATCTTTAACTTTAATCTTGCAACCTCCTGCCCTCTCTAGTACTGCTTCCCAGTTATCTGGCAAGAGCAGGGGGTCACTAGGCTTTTCACAATTTGATTAGCACCATTGTTGTGAATAATTCAGGTTGTTTGGTACCAGCACAAGTGATCCAAGCAGCAATTTGAAAAATCTGATTTAGGATTTAATATATCTGAAAAAAAATTAATTAGTGCCACTGTTGAGGGCTCTTAACTTTGTCCATTCATAGTGATGAATTTAATGCCAGTGAAAAACAAGATCAAAACAATCCAGCAAAACCAAATGTTTCTGTGGCAGAGCCCATATTCTGTTACAGATATGCAGAGTGCACATGCTCCTTCCTCCCTGTTCCAGTCCAGCTCTTTCACTGTGTGCACTTTTCCTTCTGAAGAGCAAGTTCCTGAAAATCCATGTAGCTGTAGTAACATGCTGCTGTTAGTAATGGAGGGTATTCCTCAGGTGATCATGTGCCCATTATACAGTTTTTTGTGATCCTACTAAACATTAATTAACAGAACATTCTGCTTCTTTTGTTCTGTAAGACATCGGGAGTGCAGGAATCCACATTTGTGAGCAGAACCTGGTTAGTGACAGTGGATTTGCCTCTGATGTAAGTTGGTGCATTTAACTGCCTTCAGTTTGACACAAGCCTTTGCAATACTTCGCCATTTGAACAGTAATTCAAGACCCTCTGCATGTTTAGGATAGTTTGGCACTGCTTTTGTTACAGAAATACCTGGGGGCCGCTGTGGTTACTGTACCTCTTCTCCTTTTCTACCTTGTATGAACTTTGCAGTCTCCCAGGCAAGATGTTGCTGTTTTACACATTGAGGCACTGAGAATTCAATGGAGAGGTTTTCAGGAATGCCCAGTGCTTTCCCCTGCTCTTATCGGTAGGAACCCTTGGCTGCTCTGGAAGATGAAGCTTTGTGTCAGAAGCACAGCACCCCTTGCCTTGAGTCCCAGAGTAATCTCACAAGGGTGATCAGTGTCACTCTGCTGTGACTAAGTACAGCTTGGAAGCTTTCATGCTGTGATAATCTACCAAAGTCCCACTGGTAGATCTTTCCAAGGAAATAAGAACCTGTACTTGCCCTTTGAGCCTCTGGCTACTGACTGTGTGTTGTCTCAGGCCTTCCCAGCCAACGTTAGTTGTAGGTGTGATCTGATAGGGTCTTGCTTCCCACCTGGAAGAGCCCCAGACATGTTGGAGCCTCAGCTTGAATTCTGTTGGTGGGGCAACCACAAGATGATTTCTGGCTTTGCCAGGCAGCAGTGTTTTGCACAGTGCCTGTCTGCTGTGCCCCTCTTTGCCCCGTTGGCTGTTGCAGGGGCAGCTGCTGAGGAGCCCTCTGTCCTGGCTGGTGTTGGTCAGTGTCTTGGGGTGATTCTGTGGCAATCCTGTATTCCCCATCGCCTGCTGGAAGTTTTTTGGACCTTTAAACTGCAGCCAGGAGGACTCTCCAGAGTGGCTCACTTGACCTTGCAGCCACAATGTTGACAGATTTTTACCTGGCTGGAGACTTTTTTTTTTCTCTGCCAGTAGCAGAGGAGGGGGGGTTTGTTCTTAACCTTTCAGCTTTCAGCTGGAGAGGGACTGAGCTCTGCCTCAGCAGCTTCTATTCCTTTCTGGACTGTTTTTGGCTCATTTCTCCATCCCAGCCCAGCTCTCCATCTCTGGGACGCTCGGTGGGACTCTGCCCCAGACCTGAGAGGCTCGGCTCTGCTCAGCCCTTGGGCCCAGGAGCTGAGTGAGAGAACGGTGGGAAACCCACCAACCTCCACCTCTGGGACAGGAGGGGGGTTCAGTGTCCTTTCCTGCCCTGTGCCTGGGGGGGGGGGGGGCCGTTTTTTGTTTAATAAATAGAGTTTTTTCACTTTCATTTGAGAAATTCTTTTTCCTGAACCCATGGGGGAGAGGGGCTGCCGGGACCTGCTGCTGAGCAGGCGAGAGAGAGAGAGAGAGAGAGAGAGAGGGGCCCTTTTCGGGTTGTCTCCTCCTGTATTTGTGTCCCAGCCAGCACAGTCAGACATTCCCTTGGCAGTGCCTGCACTGTGCACACCCAGCAATGCTCTCTCCCTGTCAGCTGTATGCAAATGCTCAGCACTGATATTAATGCCAGTTTGGTTTTTATAGCCTGGTGACAGCAACAGCGCTCAATATTAAACACAAGTACACGTACACAGCTACAGCAATGATTACTCTAGATGTTCAGCTAGTCATAATATTTGCACTTGGCATGATAAGGAGCTTTGAATGATAATAGCACTATAGCAGGAGCTTGTTAAAGTGACAGTAACCCTGGTGTCAGTATGGAGTGGTGCACTGGCACGTGTGCTCCTACAGCTTTCCCACAGATTACCTCTCTCCCTTTGCTGTATGCAATGTGTAGAAAGTGCTTGAGGATCCTGTGTGAAACCCTCTAAACTTCTTCCAGAGTTTCATCTGCTCTCAGGCAGCACTGAGACATGTGAGTGAGTGTAGTCATTAGGACCTTTTCCTGTGAGTCTGTTTCATTAAAGTAATCCAGTCCTGATGTAGGATAATCAAGTCTCAAAAGATACTGCCTTTGTTTACTGACAGCAAAGAGGATCTCAGCTCCCATTCCACTACTTTGACTCGTACCAGCTGCAAAGGGGAGCAAATAGGAGACATGCTGTCATGTCATGGCAGCATTTTGTATTTTGTCTTTCTGCTTTGGCTAAAGTGAACATTTATCAGAGAAGTAACAGCAGCCATCCTAAACCCTGTGTCTTTTTCCAAAAGGTAACCATGCAGACTGGCTTTTATTTTAGGAATTCAGTTGTGTCAGTAAGACCCAGGATATTTCTGCTGTCAAGTGGGCAGAGGCCAGCTCCTCAAATCTGCTGGCAAGGTCAGTGCTTGGGTGCCATTGCACCCATGGGTGTCATTCAGTAAACCTGAGCCAACAATCCTCCATTTCCCAAAGTGGGATGGACTAGTCAGAGTTCTCCTGGTGCTCTAGGTTCTTTGTCAGCTTCCAGAACTCTGATTGCCTTGTTAATGCAGGGTTGTCTTTATGCAGTCACTGTTACAGCCAAGTCTGTCAGCAGCTGAATGCTCCTCTTCTCAGGGCTTTCTTTGTGTGCACAGCTGCAAAAACTTGGTCTGTGCTGTACTTGGGAAATATTCAGCCCATGACAGTGTCTACTGGCCCTTTGGATTTTGGGAAGTATGTTTCAGTGTCTGAAATATTGTAGTAACTGTGCTATTGCCTTCAGGTTCTGCTAGCAGCATGGTGTGAGGATGGTCTGCAGAAGCACTGGGTTTTAGTAGCCCCAGCTTCTGCAGTCATGCACCATTCCTGTCTGGTGGGCATAGGGGAGACTGACTGCAGTGCTGGGCAACAGAATGTATAGAGAGAGTTCACTGGAAAAAAATTAAATATATGCCTCAAAACATATAAATAACTATAAAAATACTAAATATATATATATTTA
>VZRX01006671.1:28904-58351 GCA_013398075.1 Notiomystis cincta
TGAATTTTTTTTAAAGTGTCTTTTTATATCCAAGAGATTTCTCTGGTAAGTATCAGGCACTTTTGAATTAGTCTTTAATTTGATGCATCTTCAGGAAAGCTCCTCCCGTGCATTAATGGAACCCCATGGATCACCCAAGCCATTTGTCAGGGGTTGTAACACCCATGTCTGCTCTTCAACAGCTGCCTTTCTGATGCTGTTCAGAACAAGAGGGATGCAGGAATCACAGGACTTAGCCCAGAACAAACACTAAAGAAACAAATCTAGTGATTTCAAATGGGTTTCTTTTTAAAGCTGATGTTCTACAAGTAATAATCACATTTGGAGCAGGCTGTATTAGCAGATAATGTGCCTTTAATGCCATCTTATGACTTTGTCTTCTTTTCATCATGAATAACTGAGATCAGAGCCCATTATTTGCCCAGGAAGCCCACAAAAGTCCCTAGCTAAATGTAGTCACCTGAGTATCCTCACCCAGGAGAACAAGTTGTTTCCTTGAAGCTGTTTTGTTGAACATTTAGTGTAGATTTTTATTCCAGCTCTGTGTTTAATATGCAGTATTTCAGTTTCCATATATATTGTATATGTGCTTCTTTTAAAATTGAGTCTCAATTTTGGTTTAGTTTTGAAAAATTAATGGGCACTAGGCAATTTATTTATGCTAGAAAAGAATACGTGAGGGGTTTGAATAATTTGACAAAAGATAGAATATTCTGATTTGAGACTATCATTTGCATAGTTTGTTGTGAAATTCGAAAAATTTGGAGCAGTTAAACTCTGAGCCAGCAGATATTTCTTTTTCTAGACAAAAATCAAATGAGGTGCTGACAAGATACTTGTTTTATCATCCTTTACCATCTTGAGTGCATGTGTACAGCAATTTAACTACTGCTAGAAGTTGAGGGTATCTGTTAAATTTACAGAGTTCAGTGTGTTCATGCAGATTAATTATGTTAGTATTTTGCAGTTTAAGTTCATATGTGTTACAATATTGTGTTTATTTCAAAATCACTAAAGCATTACAGGGTGATTGTAATTATCCAGAAATAGCTATTATGAATATACAGAAATAGAGTTAAAATATTAACGTTTGGAAATGTATCAAGCATGTCTTAATATGGAATTGCAACATTTAGCCACATTTAACTCTGTATTCAAGAGATGTCTGGCCTTAGCCATCCAATTGTGATTTCTAGTTTCCTGTTTATAGCACTAGTTTTGATTGTTCTAGTTTGTTTCAAAACAGAAGAGGGCTTTTGTCCTTTCTTATTTTTATACTTTTGTCTGTGCTGTCAGTTGAGGACAGAATAAAGGTGACCTGATTTTCTGTCACACACCATGCTAAAATGTGCAAGAAAGGGTGCACCACCTGCAACAGCTGTAGCATTTTAAGACAAATAATGGGAGCACAAAATCACTACTTCCTTTTTGAAATTTCCTAGGAATTGTGACAATGGACTGCCTGGTGCTGAGTTTGTGCAGTGTCTCTGTTGTGGGGCTTGGTCTCAGCTGAGGTCTCCTACATGCAGTGTGTGGGGCCACCTGCAGGCTCAGGCACAGCTCCCCAGCCCCTCCTTGTCCTGGCAGGACCAAGGTGGCACAGTGGTGGCACAGGGGTGCTCCTTAGGACAACATCTTTCATAGCATTCTTTCAGTGCTGGTCAGCCCTGAAGTGCTCAGGTAGGTGAACTGCATGACTGTGAAAGGTTCCTTTCAACCAAAAAAATAATCCTCTTCTCTTTTCTCTTCTCTTCTCTTCTCTTCTCTTCTCTTCTCTTCTCTTCTCTTCTCTTCTCTTCTCTTCTCTTCTCTTCTCTTCTCTTCTCTTCTCGTTGTTGAATAACCCCTCAGTCTGTGGACTGCAGAGTAAGAGAAGATGCTGATTTCACATACATCATTACTAGAGGGGCCACGCTCAGATTTTTTGAGCAAAGCTCCTGTGAATCTTTTGCTTAAGCATGAAGACAAATGTTTATTGTAATGCAAAAGGTGGGGCTCTCCAGTGGCTCTTGTGCTTCCAAGAATACCACAAGTGAAACACTGTACAGCCCAACACTGTCCAGCTCCCATTTTCTCTTCACTAACTGGGCAAATCATTACCTGTCTCTGGCCTCTGTGTCCCCATCTGCTACTGAGGACAGTGGAGCTCTGCTTTAATGGGACAGTGTGCAAGTGCTTTGAGATGCCTGAGTAGGAAAGGCTTCCCCCAAGTTGTTATAGCATGCTCTGCTTTCCTTTTAAACGTGGGACATGCCTAGTGCATCACAAGTTTTTGTGGGCACCTTTATTGTAGGGAGTCAATTCCATCTCTTATACAAAAGAAGAGAAGTAAAGGATGAAAAATATGTTATAGCTGGGAATCTATTGATTGAAGGGGGAGCTAGGTCAGAGCACTTATACTTTTATTAATGGTCCTGACAGTTCAGTATGAATGGAGAATGGCTTGTAATTAGATTTGCAACTGTTATTGATTATTGTCATTTTCAGTATCGATTATCTTACTGCTTGGGAAAAAAGTAGTCTGGAAGCTCATTAGGAATGCTGAGCAGAGCCCCTGGCCTGCCTTTCTGCTCCTGCAGGGGAGATGGAGCTGCTTCTCGTGATGAAATGGAGCCCTGTCAGCTGTGTGGGTTGGGCTTGTAGTTCAGTGATGCGGGCTGTGCTTTCCACCTCCTGAATGGCATCTGAATTCATTGGCTGTCGTTCCAGAAAGGATACACCCATTTCTTTCCTGAACTGCTCCCAGGATAAATTTCTGAAAGACATGGGGCTAAATCCCTGTCTTAGATGGAGAGCCAAGATTAATGGTAGTTATTTGTCAGCTGATAACCACTGAAAAGAAAACATATTTGTCACTTACCCCTACAATCAATGCTGTATAAAGCTGTGCATATAATGTCTTGGAAAAAATGAGAATATCATGGTATAAGCTAACAGAACTGAGACACAAAATACACAAAACTCCTCTGAAAAGTGTCCGTGATTTCAACAGTTAGCAGTACTGATCACTCAAGGCATCTGTAAAATCGAGGCTGTTTACAAACAGATTGAGGAGCAAAGGAAAGGTGTTTTAAAACCAGCAGCAAAGTCCGAGTGGCTCTACAGTTGTGGTGACATGGCTTGTAAAGGATTTTTGTGGGCAGCTGTTTCAGAGGAGAGGCAAACCCGTGTGATTTGTGTTTGCTGAGGTCACTGCACCTCCATCAGCACCCTGGGAGAGCAAAGCTGCTGGCAGCAGAGGCTTTGGAAATGTAGAGGGCATTCCAGTGGCTGGGCAGTATTGTTCCTTTGTCTCCTGCATTCAGAACAAGACAATAAGATTTCTGGAAAAGAACAAAATTCCTTAAATGCCTGGGATTTTTTCAGAGCCTTTTGCAACAAGGGCATTTTGCTGAAGTGGTGCTGAATATTGAATTTTTGCCTAATGGAAGTTTCCTTGAATCCAAGAAGATAAAGTGTTTCCAGTAAATAACAAGAGAGACAAAAGCAAGTTATTTTTCCCCTTGGTCAACTTCTGCTAGATCTTAAGGTTTTGGGTTTTCCACCATTTCTGTTTTGATTAGTATGGAACATCTCATTCCACAGTGGAATTTTTTTATTTTTTTTTAAGAACAAAGACCCCCTCTGACCTGGATTTGGATGCATCTGTGACAGCTGACTTCACTGGCTGCCAGCTGAGCATAGTGCATTTAATTGATGAAATAATGATGATGTACCATGCCTGAACTTGCTCTGACGACCACGTGAGGCAGAAGCTGGACTAAATCAGGCCAGTGCCGGAGCATCCCAGTGGTCACAGTCCATCCTCTGACTTGGTGCATGGAAGATGCCAACTCCCCAAGCACATCCCCACAGGCTTGCCTCATTCCCATCTAACACTCTCTTCTTCCTTTAATTCATAGCCAAATTTAAAGAATCTCCAACTCGTTTTTAAAGAGCAACATTTTAATGCAGCCTCTTAATTGCCCAGTGCACTAGGATTATTAAAACAGAGCTTTCCTTTTCTGCACTCTCTCAGTGCTGGGGCAGAACTGCTAAATAGATTCACTGGCAGAGCAATCTATCTGTCCTGGCAGTTCTTTAGTCTGCTTACTGGGGCATGTTCCCTTCAGGAGCCAAACCTACATGTCCTTAACTGCAATTCTCACTGATAGCTGAGGCTCCAGCCCTGTAATTCTTACATGGGGAAAATCTCAGCAGACTTTGTATCAAGACTCAGCCTTTTTGTGTACATTCACAAAGATTAGTGGAACGTACCAGTGGTTTGTTTTGGGAGTGATTTTATGAGGGGAGTAGATTTGGCTTAATTAATATTACACATTGATTTAATGTTGTGAAAGGAGACTTTGAGAAGATAAAGAATTTGCCTCTAAAGTCCCTGTAGGTGTCCTTTGCCTTGAAAATAGGGGTTTTGTTTTCAGAACCAGTGTGGAAAGAATAAGTACAGGATGTGGAGAGAAAGGGTTTTCTTAGGCCTTTGTTAGAATTTCAGGCCGTTTGTCTTTTGGTTTTGATTCCTCCCTTCCCCCCCACCCCCTCCCGCTCAGACGTGAGGAAATGTATCAAGTAACTGCAGCAAAGAGATCAAAGCAGCTCTTACTTTGCAAAAAGGAATATTTATGCTCAAGCAGTGTCTTTTAGAGCTGATAGTTTCTTTTAAAAGTACTACAATGTCTATTTTTATTATCTTTAAGAAAATACTTAATCTCATCTACTGATAATTACATGAAATTCAAGAAAGAAAGTGTTTTTGTTTTTTTTTTTTCAATGCAAGACACTTGGTAATTTGCATAGAGTAAGACAACTATGTACCTGTATCACTAATAATTACCTCTCTTGGGTTTATTCCAAGCATACTGGTAGTAGAGGGACTTGAGCAAATATATTAGAGAAAGATGATGGTCAACTGCTGCAGGAGCTTTTGTAAAGTGTAAGAAATCTTGCAAGCACTGTGAGGTGTAGTGTTCCAGGAGATCTCTTAGAAGCCCATTTGATTTGCTTGAGATTGTTTTGGGCTCAATAACCTTGACTTTACAAATTCTGTTCCACAGAATATTTTTTTCCCTAAAACATCCCATATAAAAGTAACCTTTTAAGTGCCAAGGAAATACACCCATGAGGTTGAGAGATGAGGACTTTGCTGTGAGTTTCAGTTGTGCAATGTTTTGCTGTTAACTGATTTTACCTTCCATTCTAGCCAGGGTTTGTGCTTGTAGACCTGCAGCTGGAATGGTTTAAATCTTCTGTTCACAATTGCTAATGGAAAATGCTGTTTAAGCAGTAGAGTATGGGGTGGAAACCAGGACTCTTGGATTCTTCCTGCAGCTTTGTGTGTTTTTCACTGTGGTCATTGTCTGATTCTTGGAGGAGGTACTCCCTTCATCTTCAGCAAGAGGTCACATGCAGCTTTGATGGCATCATTCTGTTTATTGACATTTTTAAAGAAGGATCCCAAGTGCTGAAAGCACTAATTTATATTTCTGAGAGATCAAAGAGATGAGAAGGAAGGGGTTCCTTAGAACACAGTGTCAGAGTAGTTACTGTTCTCTGCATTTTCTGCCTCTCAAACCTGAGGTGTGCTCAGTAATCTTTGGTTGAGACACTCAGGTAGTCACATTGGCCACATGGAAGTTGTGACCTGTCTATGTTACAAATGTGGTAAAGCTGTTGGTGTGTTGGCTGCAATGCTTGGGCAAATAAAAGTCCAGCTGCACTCTTGTGAATAACTGTAATAACTGAGTAACTTCTGGACTTTCAAGAGTCAAAGTCACCTGTCAAAGGTCAGTGCAGATCTTCAGGAGCTCTTCAGTGGCATCAGCAGTCACAAATACATACTGGCATGATTTCATGAACTTTACCAGTAAGGAGTTGGTTTTGTCTTCTTTGCAGTTTGCCACACACCATATGTGGCCTCTTCACTGTTTAAGCAGAGTTTTCTTAGGACCATAGCAGAATGCATGGTTCTGGTTTCAGTTTGATTAAATTAGGAATGGCCCTGTTGACAACAGTAATTTTACCCATGCAAACCAAATGCTAGGGGAGAAAATTTGAGTCAGCAATCTCAGAATTCCTTGAGCTATATAAGTCCTCAAAAATGGCATGAGTGAGACATAGGTAGATATTACTCAAATTACTTCAAAGTGATCAAGTGTTTAGAGTCAAGGCTTTGTTTGCCCTTTCTCCTGTATCATGATCTTTTGGAACTGAAGTGTCACTAACTGCCTGAATTGACATCTTCACATGGCTTTAGTGCTGCATTCCAGTGTCCAGCAGCATTATGACAGCATATCAGTAACTGGAAATTGATTTCTCAGTGCTTGAACTGAGTGAAATAGAAGCAAATGGTAGGAAGAGTCAATACTATTGACTTAAAATTGATTTCTTATTGGCCTTGTTATCTTAGACAGTGTATTAGGCTGAAGGAGGCATTCTCCATAACCACACAGCTTTCAGTTAACAGTACAGATGACTGTTCTGATGACATTTTCCAAACATAATCTTGTATTACAAAGAAATACAGGTGTTACGCCATAACTTGTGGTTTCATACACCTCCTGTAAAAATGCCAGCAGCATCCTGGTAGGGACTAAGCCCCATCTGGCATCAAGTCTTGCCCATCACCCAAACTCTCCAGCCTGTGCAACCTGCCTGCTAGGACATCCCTTATCAGAGCATCTTGCTTGTTTAGTATTCTCCACTCAGCACTGTGGTTCTCTGAGAGCACAGAATGAAGTCAGAGGATTTTGAGATGCTGCCTCAAGACTGGCTGATTTTCTGTCAAGCTAAGGGATTGTGATAAAAATGTAGGTCACTTTGACACTCTGCTTCTCCCTGGCTTTCAGGCTGTGGTGCAAGGTCAAGCAGCCTTCAGGCCACTGTCCCAGATGGAAACTGAAAAGGGCACAGGCTCTGCCTTGCTGAGTGTATGTATGAGCTGGAACTGTGATGAAATGCATTTTTCAAAACACAAAATAAGTTAATATTTGGTGGAAATATCACAGGATCAATAACGCTTCCCATGTTTCCAGCTCTGAGAAGTCTGTTTTTAAATCAGCTGAAATAGAACTTTCAGATTTGGAAAAAGAGAGAGTTTGGAAGGGAAAGGCTGGTAGAGTTTTGACAATGGCCTGAGGATGGAGTTGAACTTTAGCTCTTACAAAAAAGGACTGGGTAGATGAGTGGGTGCTAGGGGTGCAGAGGTAACAAGGTGGTGCAGGAACCAGCAAGGTATAAACACATCCTCACCAGAGAGGGTACTCGATGCTCAAGAAGCTCATGTCTCACTTCTGATGGTATGAAATTATCTGTCTGGAACTGAGGATCTCAGAAAACCAGTTTTTGAAGTTTCTATTTAGCATTCATGCTGTATTGTTCAGTAATGGATAGTCAGGGAAAGCAACAAAATGTCTTTAAACCCCTTCCGTGGTACCTGAAGCAATTATTCCTTGCTTTCCTTCATATTAAGCAGCAAGGATGTGCCTCTGCAGTGACTGAACAGGATTCTGAAAATGTACAACCTGTCTTAGAATGCCAGAAGGGTAACAAAATTACAGAGAAGCAGATAGGAAAACTTTAGTCAGATTGAAATAACACAGGAGAGAGAAGGAGCTTGGGGTGGGAAGAAAAGGAAAGCATCTACAAAAATTGTACCTAAGTGTGAAGAAATGGTGCTTTTATGGAGTGACAAAGGATCCATATCCACAAGCTACAATAATGCAGTTTTTAAATTGAATTTTTGTGGCAGACCAGCTGAATAAAATTGCCAAGCTGTGCTTCAGTTGTGTAGTAAGTGGTGCATGTGGTGTGAAAGACAAGCTGCAGTGTGATAACAGACTATCTCCTCTATGCAAAGAGTTCTGTATTCTGATCAACTCAACAGCAGGTGCTGGTAAATATTGGTCAAAGCTACTTGGTCATTAGAATTTAATGTGTTGGTTAATCATCCTGAGTTTAGTCATTCTTTCTCCTGAATGTGTTGGTTTGCTTTTGGAGATAGTCCTGTGGAATTATTATCCTGGGTCATATTGGCACGAGTTGCAGGATTGCTAGGGATTCTGATGAGATACAAGGGCATGGGTGAGACATTGGCAGTGGTGAGCATAGAATCAGCTTTTGCTTCTCTCTGGACTTTCAGGGTCAGTTCCAGAATCTGAGTTTTGGGCATGACTAGGAACAGAACAAATTCTGCCATGGTTCATTGACACCCCAAATTCATTTGGAGAAATTTTGGCTTGTGTTTGTCACAGGGGTGGCTCCCTCATGTCCAGTTTTCAAGCTCATTTCTCTTCCTCTGTGTGTGGGACTGAGGCTTGGTCTTGCATTTCTGAATGTTTGGAGCTGCCAGTGTTGCTTTTTATGTACCACTGTAAGACTGTAATTTGAGGTTTTTAGGCTTTTAACTCTCAATGAAATCCAAGAGAGGACAAGCACCTCTCAAAATTTAATCACTATCTTCATACCAGCTTGTGATTTCTCAGCCCATGTGATGATTCCTTTGAAAAAAGTGTAAGGGTAAGATTCTTTTGAAGGGAAAGAAAAGTTTCTAAAATCCCTGAAAAAATTAAGAATCATCTGTGTTGTCTATACTGAAGGCTTCCCTGAAGTGGAAGTAAGTTAGTGAGAAGACATGAATTGAAGCTTTTTATTTCCAAATTGCAGACACAGCCATAGCAATTTACTGCATCCAGCTTGCTATTTTTGCCTGTGCTGTTAAACTCCTTTTAAGATATAATTTCCAGAGAACTCTTTGTAGTATCTGCAGTGATTCTGGCTCTGGAAATGCTAGGAAATATTGGAAAGTAAAAGTTAGGCATTCTTTCTGGTGCCAGTCAGGTGGGAACTTGGTGTCAGAGTTCATCATGTCCCTGCCAAGTTGGTGGGTTTTATTCTGGCAGTGGTAACTCGAAACAGTATTGAGGATGAAATTTTTCGATCCTCACTTCTTACTGGTGCTGACTGCTTAAATGCAAAACTATTCATAAGAATTTGAGAGTGGAGTGGCCCACGACAAGTACAGGGGAAGGGCATTAGAGCAGGGAAGCAGGGAAACTTCACTCAACCCCCCCCAGTTTGTGGCTCAGGGACTTCCTGAGCCAGAGGTGGTCTTTTGTAATGTCTCTGTACTAGTCCTTAGCAATGCCTTTATTTAAAATTCAAGCAATCATTTGCCTACTTGGGCTTGAAATAATTTTGGAGGCATATTTATACTGAAGGCCAGGGATAACTCAGAATATATTTCTAAGTGTGAATCACCACAGGTAGCATATTGAGTGGTGCTCAGAAACATGAACCTGTATCTGCTGCCTTCATTATAGTATTACACTTGAGGGGAGAAACTCAGATGAAGAAATGAAACCCCACAGCCAATTAATGAAACAAAAGGAGTGGACTGTGGATTTACAGCCAGATTTTCCAAAGCACTCAATACTCAAAGCTCTCACTGCAGAGGATAGTTGGATTTTCTAAGCAGCTCAGTGCCCACTCATAAAGCCTTTCTAAAAATCTACCTTAGACCCTTAGTGAAGGGTTTCTCAAGGCTTAGCCTGTAGGTTTGCAGGCTGAGGAACCCTGGCAGATGCTCAGGAGTCATTTCTTGTGCTCTTTGACCTCTTCCAATGAGCCCTGTGTTGTTGTGGTGATGAGGGTGGGTGGCAGAGTGGGGCAGGGCAGGGTGAGGGAGTTGAAGGCAGACAAAATAAAGTGTATGTGGGATTGACCCACACAGGGCATGGGACCTCTCACCAGGTGAGAGGGTAACTGCTGCTGCTTTCCCAGCCCTTGTGCCTTTCCCAGCCAAAGGCTCACTGCTCCTGTGTGGAGACTTGTGTTCTCCTCACAGTGGGACTTTTTGTGTTATCTGTGTCTAGAAGCTTGGAAGAGCTGGCTGATAAATTACAGCTCACTGTCCTCAAAGCACTCTTTTGCACAACTATTTTCACATCTCCCACACTTCTGTGCAACATTCGTGGACTTGCTGAGGGATTTTCCAACCATCTGCAGAGCATGGGTGCATCTTGGAGCAGTTTGAGGTGACAGAACTCAGCCAGAGGTACAGTGAATGTCAACATGAGACAACCCATGGGCCAGCACCAGGTCAGGTTGGAAATGCACACATGATAAATGTAGAGCAAACCCTTGCTAAATCATCACTTGACCTACAGATCCCTGGAGTAGCCAGCAGGGAACAGGGAAAAGTGTTCAAAATCCACAGTCTGAGAGTGACATGGCTTAAAGCTGCAGGGATATTTTGCCTAATGAAGGAACCCCATATTTTCTGAAGAGACATAAAAAGTGATAAATACCAATATTTCTGTCACTAAATGATATCGTAACTGGGGCTAAATCGCCACCTGCAATGAGTAAATTAAATATTGACTATTTCATTGACTGTTAGATTTAATTTGAAGCAATCATGCAGGAGGTATAATGGCACAGAAGATGAGTGACTATTTAATCTTGTCATCCCTGTTAAGTGTTGAATAATGAGAAAAATATCCACTTGACAGAATAAGGGAGTTGACTTCATCTTGGGTTTCTGTGTCAGGACTTCTACTTCATGAATTTATAAGAAAGCTGTTGGGAACAGCTGTTGTTGCAGGCTTGCCTCCCTGGTTTCTTGAGAAGTGGTCTCTCATTTAAAAAGGGAAAAGCCTGATTCCCATGGGGTTCTCAGCCTCTCATCTTCCAGTGAAATCAGTGGCTTCCAGTGAAACTTTAGGTGCTTAGCATTATTTAGCATCCAAACAAGTTATCTTCACAATCATTTCCCAGCTTTTGCTCTTTCAGAACTGTTGGATTTCTAAGGGTCAGCAAAAGACATTCTTTACAAAGAACAGGCATTTGATCTTATGTCATGCTTAAAGCCCAGAGATCAGATAGAGATTTTAAAATTTTCTTTTTTTAATTGAACTTATTTTTAAAATCTTCTTATTCTTCTATTTGAATGGATATTTCTGGAGTGTGGAACAGACAAAGGTTCTTGTTTGCACAATGCTGACATTCTTCTCCCTTGCATTCACATTTCTTCATGAAATAGATTGTCTGTCAGCAGCGCATTCAAACTAGCAGCTCTCTGCAGGTGAATGCCATCATTACTTTGTGTGATGAAGTCTACTCTAAGATGGTTAAATTGAAAAAGCAGCTGTCATGTACAGGCAAGCACAAAAAGAACTATTTAAAGGCAAACAGAATCATTTTATGCCTTCTGGGTTTTGAACTTGGCTGCAGTATTTAATTATTTTCTCAGTATTTAATTTTCTCCTGCAAGTAAGTTGAACACCAGTTCTAGGTGGTCAACTCCATGATGTCTCTGCATGCTTTTGTAGCAGTCCAGTCTTCAGCTACAGAGAAAAACTGGGATGAATTCAATACAAGTGAGGTCCCTGTGCTAAACAACCTATGATCTGGTGCTGAGTGTAATTACAGGCAGTCTGCACTGCTATACAAACTCCAGAGGGTTTTAAGACTGTAGTATTTTTGCTATGTGCTCTCAATCCATGAGGAATGACAGAGAAAGTAAAAGGCAGCTGGGTCTTGAGTGGACAGTGACACCGATATTCCTTGGAGTCATCACTGAGTTAACTTGGTTGCCACTAACCCCAGTTCCCACCTTTAGTTCTGGTTTGTTTTTTGCAAAGGGATAGAGGTTTAGACCTCAAATTCAGGCCCTCCACATCCTCTTTAGATTGAAATTTACTCTTTAGGTGGTGGAGGAAGTAGCAAGCAGTGATTGTTCACCTGTGCTGGGCACTGGTGAAGCCACACTCCAGATCCTGTGGTCAGGAGCTGGAGAGTGTCCAGAGAAGGGAATGGGGCTGGGGAAGGGTCTGGAGCACCAGGAGCAACTGAATGAGCTGGAGGGGCTCAGCCTGGAGAAAAGAGGCTCAGGGGAGTTCTGGCTCTCCACAGCTCCCTGCCTGGTGGGTCCAGCCAGGTGGGGGTCAAGCTCTACTCACAGGGAGCCAGGGACAAGGGACAGGATGAGAGGAGATGGCCTCAAGCTGTGCCAGGGGAGATTCAGGTTGGACATCAGCAGGAATTTCTTCATGAAAAGCCTGTTGGGTGTTGGCAAGGGCTGCCCAGGGAGGTGGTGGAGTCCCCATTTCTAGAATGTCCAAGGAATGCCTGGATGTGGCACTTGGTGCTCTGGGCTGGGTGACAAGATTGGTCACAGGCTGGACTCAGTGACCCTGGGGGTCTTTTCCAACCCATACAGTTCTGTGATTATATGATTCTGTGACTTGCTGCTAGTCAAAACTGTGAAATATTTAACATTATATCCTTGTGTCAATTAAATTAATATGTTCATTGTGGAGGCACCATGCTGTAAAGGTTTGCATGTTCCCTTGAGGACACTGAAGTGTCCAGTATGGAAACCCCATCCCAGGCTATGAGCAAAGCTGCCAAATGAAGTCTGTGCTTCTGCTCTGCTCACCCAGGTGGGTTATGAAATAAGGAATGTGAATCTGAGATCTTCAGATAACTGTCATCCATGTGATGTGCTTTCTGTAAAGTTGCTCCTGGCAAGTGTTTAATAAGACTAGAGAGAAAAAAGGTTTGAAAAGCCCCAATAGATAATTTGCTAATTAAATGAATTATGTTTGCAAAGGTAGCATTAGAAATGACAGCTCCAGTTTAAATGGAACTTAGTGACGACTGCAGGAGTAAAATAGAAAGACAGAAAGCTCACGAGTGTAACAGGTAAATAATTAATTCATGCATCTAAGAAAGGATGGATCAGACTGTCCCCCTACCCCATATTTAGCAGCTCTAAGTGAATCTTCTGCCTGTTGGACTTTTGAGTCCGACCACAATGCCACAACTTAGTTTTTTTTTCAAGAGGATAATCCAGCTTCTGTAGAGAAAATGGTAACTTGAAAAGTGTGTGGCTACAAAAAGAATCTGCTAATCATACCTGTGGTAATCTAGAATATACCTTCTTGTCTAGAACAGGTAATACCTATGAAACAATGGAAAACAATTTCAAAAGCAGCCTTCTGAGACTTAGTGATGCCTGGGAATGAAAAGATCTGCTGTTAAAGCAATTCAGCTACTGGCTGACAAGAAACAGAGTGTGACCCTATCAAATCTCTGTTTGCAGTGTAAGTAAGGACTGTGCAGGCCCTGACTTGGAGCAGCAAATTGAAGAGCTGTAGATTTCTGCACATTGGTACAAGAGGTTTATTTTTATTGGTCCATTCATAACCTTGGATAAAAAATGTCCCCATTTTATGAAAGCAGGGTTGGGCCTTGTGGTTGCTGCAGGCTGTGAGTGTGCTGGTTAAAGAGCTGTGCTTTGACACTTGCATCTGAAGCTCCTGTACTACCTGGTGACTCAGGACAGGGGAGCCAGAGACAGAACAAATGTACCTAGTGCATGACTAGTGCCTCTTCACCTTTTATCTCCTTTCCCTTCTGTGCTTTCCAGCTTAATCCAGATGTTTATTATTATTCAGCTGAGGCCCAAACCCTCTGTTTGTGGCATAACCTGAACTCTGTGAGCAGATGTGATATTGCAGTGTTCTGCTGTACTGATGAGTATCTCAAAAGGCAGTGGCTTTGTCTGGATAAAAGCTCATGATCTTTTTAAAGTTTCGTTTGACCATGGTCCCTCAGTTAAGGCAACTTAATGATATTTATTTCATATGTCTTTAATACAGACCTCAAATCCACCACTCAGTTTCAACTTCAGGTAGAACTGGAGGGCTGGAAGTGGACTGACACAGTAAATCAGGTTGAGCACTGGCCTCCTGCATGTGCTGGAATTCACTCTTTCCTTACTTGTCTGAAATGCCTTTGAAAGCCTTGGGAATTTGTTTGAATGCAAGTTGAGAAGGAAAGAACAGACCGAGGACTTTGGAGAAAACTTCAGTGAAAGATTTACTCAATGGCTGAGTAAAGATTTTAGAATTTTGTCTTGCCCAGCTTCTGTATGGGAAAAATATTGACAAACAAAATTACCCATCAGTAAGACTGGTCTTGTCTGGATTTCCTTGCTCAAATTGTTCAACAATTCCCAGAGGGAAGATCTACTCCATTTGAGAAACATTCCCTCCAGAAAACATTCACGAGTTTTAATTGCATTAAATGAAATGCACTGTGGCTGCATTATGTTTCAAGACTGCTGATAAATTAATAAATTAGATCAGCTAAAAGGAAATGAAAGTGAATATTAAAGAAACTTTATTAAAAAAATATTAAAGATGATAGGATGCACAATTGAAATCACTAGCATTGTGCAGGCAGGGAGCTGTGTGTCTGGGGTGAGAGGCAGTGCCTTGTGCTCCTAGGAGGGCTGCCAGCTAAGATAATTTCCAGTTTGGTACCCATAAAATGTCTCAGTTGTTCCATTGACTTCAGTGGTGGATCAGTGCTCATGGCACAGCAGCAAGAGGCTTGACCTGTGCCCCCACAGGCCTGGCTTCTGCCTATCCTATGCTTGAAGGTCTGATCCTGCTCTCCCTGTCTGCATTCCCAGAGTCATTACTGCAACAGCTGTTGTGTGACAGGCCTGCAGGATGAGCCCCCATCTCCTTCATTCTCCAGCTGATAATTCTTAAAATGTGCTGGAGGAAAAATAATGTGACAAATTAATTAAACTTTTTTTCCGTTGCAGTTCTTTAAATGTAAGGTCAGATCTGTAATGAGAATTTCCACTGAGAATTACCCAAGGAAAATCCAGCCAAACAGTTTTTCTTCTCTTAGATGAAACATTAGAAACAATTAAAATGTTTAAAAAGTTAATAAGGACCACTCTGAAGTGGGAAAAGGAAAGCCATGCTCATTTATTGAAGTGTTCAGAAAGAATTTTTCTTACAGTATCTTCCAGTGTGTCTTTTAATATTAATGTAATTAATAGCAGAATTTTGCACCAATACATTCTTGGGAAGTTGTTCACTGAGATTTCGTGTCTTTAACTTCCCTTAATGCATTTTATCCTTCAGCACAGAGGATGAGTCCTCAAGCTGGACAGCTCCAGAAGGAGTGAAGTGAAGGGGAAGGGGAAGCATATGGGTGAAAAGGCAGAGTGCTGGTTGTGTTGCTGCTGCAGCAGAGCCCAGTGGTGGGTGGGAATTTGCTGCCTGGGAATTTCCTCACCAGAACAAGGCCAGGCTGTTTTATTAAGGGGATGCCTTCTTGAGCCCCCATCTTCCTCATGGCTGCACATGCATACATGTGGTGGGTATGTCCAGGGGTTTTCTGCTTCGTTCTGCTCTCTCCTTAAGGAGAACTGGACAACGAGGCAGAGAAAGGAACAGCTGGCAGGTTCTACAGATGCTTTAGGGAGGGCTCACCGAGGGGCTGTGTCTGCCCTGCTCACAAAATGGCAGCCTGCAAAGAGATTCCCCAAACACAATCTGGCAGATGGACTTCTGCTCCCAATTACCAGGGACAGATGCAACTGTACACAACAATCCACAAGCACTTGTCATTTAGGAACTGCACTGTGCTCAGGATCAAACAGAAAAGTCCCCTAAATGCCTGCATCCTCCGTGCCCTCATGCAGATAGAACTCTGAATTTCATCTGTGGTGCCTGAAACTTCATAAAAGATAAATCTGTTTAATGGTGCCAAATGTCAGCTTTCCCACAGCAGGAGTTTTAACTGGGTTCTTTAAAGATACATTTGGAACATGGCTTTCCATCTGATTCTGAGCTTGTTCTGGAACACTACAGAATAAATCTCTTGCTGAACTTAAATTGTGAAACATCTTAGAGGTAGCCAAGGACTGTCTGTAGATATTTTCCCAGTCCTGGGTCCAAGTATCCTTAAATGCTGATAATGTGATTCTATTCTCTGATAGTATGTCTGGCTTTGTGCAAATCAGATCTTACATCCTTACTTTGTCATGGCTACAGGTAGGTCTATCCCACCTGAGGATACAGAGAACAGGTACAAGAGATCTCTGTTTCTTGTGCTTGATTTTGAGGTGTTCATGCCAAAAGATGCTGAAGGGGAAGTGAGTCCTTAGGTCTTCAGAAATTCAGTGTTCCAATAAAATCTCATTATACAAGCAGTCTGGCAGCAATGTTTTACATCATCAAACAGTGAAGAGCAGGGTCAGATATCTATTGTTGGGTAGCCATCACTCAAAAGTAGAAATTATACAGCAGGATATGAAAACCTCCTTTCCAAACCTTAATTTCATAGGAAGATGAATACCTTGCCAGACAGTTCATAGTATTCTCTGGTTTTTTTAGACTAAAACAGTTATTGACCCTTAATTTATTTGATAAGAAGAAATGTGAATCTACATGCCAGTAGTCTGAAATAATAAGCCAATAATACATTCCTCATGAAAGTGATGTAATTAATGCAATTGAAGTAGCCACTTATTTCTGTCACTTAGGAAAACAATTTACTGTGATTTTTTACTGATTTCATTACAGACCATGTATTTAGTTATAGCACAAGTGGACCTGGCTGCAGCAGTATGATCAACATTTATGAGTCCAGTCATTCAGACCAAAATTCTCAATAGCAGTCAGGAGTTTTTTCATTTAAAAAAGAGTAGAGTGATCAGAAATAGCATTTTCCTTAGATCCATATTTGGATCTTTGAGAATGTACACAGTGTCCTGCCTATCATTGATACCACAGCTGAGCTCTACCCTGCTTTCTGCATGTCAATTGTGGTACTTGAACCAAGCTTGCTATGGACAGAAAACCAGGTTTTATAGCACAGCCTTGAGTCCAGTGCAAGTATGGACCTGATGGGCTTGCCCAGGACGTGAAGAGTTTGACTTCTAACTTCTTGTGGCCTTGCTGACAGCACAACTGGTCCAAAAGAGGCACTTAGACTTCCCTGCAGCATTATGCTCCTTGGCAGGAAAACTTACAGATCCATAGATTCTGTTGTGAGTTTTTCCTCAAAAGCAGCTTATCATATTAAAAATGTTAATTTTTAATTTTAATCGTATTAAAAGTGTTCCTTTCATGAAAAGGGTGGACAATTAATACATATATTCTCCTTCAGATCTTTTGTGTCTTAATTGGAACAGGGTTTTTTTCTCCATCAGGAGGAAAGTCTTTTAAAGAAAGAACTAATTTAGCATTAAATGCATTTAATGTCAAAGCTTAATACAATGAGTAAATCATCATCTGATACAATAATATTTTAAGCTAGTTAGAAAAATTGTCAGAATGTGAAGTAAACACTGATATAGTGAAATCCCAGCAGAGCACAT
Organism: Notiomystis cincta; assembly: GCA_013398075.1. NCBI lineage: Eukaryota > Metazoa > Chordata > Aves > Passeriformes > Notiomystidae > Notiomystis > Notiomystis cincta. Next base: position 46,090 of record VZRX01006671.1, read on the forward strand.
CTAACATGAAAAGCTGACTAATAAAATTCCTAGTTTGGCTAATGATTTTTCAAAGGATTAATACTACAGCAAGTATGTAGAGTCATCCACTGTTAGCACCATGAATTATTTGAACTCTGAAAACATATTGTAAATAAGTTATAAATGTGAGTGTGTTCACAAGGATCTTTATGTTTCCTTTCATTACAATGAAAAATTTCATATAATTAAGAACCAAACTTCTACTGCCAAAGAGGAATAATGGCTAAAGGTGGATATGAAAAATTATGCTGAGTGTGTAAACATGGAAACATACTTTGAGATAAATCTTACTGCTAAACCTGTATTGTCAGCCTCTGTGTGAATTCATGTTGCACAAAGAGGATATATCAAATGCTGCATCCATCTCCCTGGAAATCAGAGAATATAATGTACAAGAAAGCCCAAACCTCACTAGCTATTACAATTTATTCTGAAGGCATATAGTTCACAGTGTCTTAGGAAAGTGCATTATCTGTCAGGCTCTTTGAATGCCTTGTAATAAAAGTGCCAGCTGCCAACAGGCCTCTCCTCCCCCTCCTCAGCACACAGGCTTTACAGCTGCTACACAGGTTTTATTAAATGTTCCACTTTAACTAGCAGGAATTACCATGGCTAAGTTTTGAAAGTCTGGCAGTGGGAAACAGAGAGGTCAGGGTGTGCTGCTGTGTCTTTAGCTCCAAGCATGAGGAAGTGAGTGCAGCCATGAAGCCTCTCAAAGATGGTCAGGGCAGTGTGGCTACACTGTTCAGGCAGCAAGGAGAGAGTGGGAAAAACAGCTTTAAAATCTTACAAGATATTTTACTTTTTAAATCGGCTGTGCAGGTATTATTTCAGTTGTAATTTTGAACATCTAAAGTCAGAGATCTTCCACTGATGTTGCTTTGCTTATAGCTATTATAGGCAGTAGATTTACAGGATCTTGTTTTGGCTGAAGAAAACACTCCTTTTCCTAGCTCATGTGTCTTTCCAGTGACAGTAACAGGAGCTGGGTTGTTATACCTGTGAACCAGAACGGGACTGTTGTAATTCACACACTTGTGTCTCCAACTAGAGGCCAAAATCATCTCTGATTTGGCACAACTGTAGAAAATCAGCTTTCACTCATTAGCCTTCCTGACTTAAGGCAAGGAAAGCACAGATGTTTAAAGATCCTTTCAGGACAATATGTAAATAACTGTAGTGTCTAGAAAAGAAGTTGGAGTGAATTTCAGTTTACTTCTTCTGATCCTTTGCTTAGTTCAAATACATTGGCAGAATTTATCCCACCTGAGATTTATTAAAATCACAGAATATTCTGAGCTGGAAGTGACCCATCATGATCATTGAGTCCAGTTCCTGGCCCTGCCCAGACACCCCAACAATCCCACCCTGTGCATCCCTGAGAGTGCTGTCCAAACACTCCTGGAGCTCTGGCAGCCTTGGGGCTGTGACCATTCCCTGGGGAGCCTGGGCAGTGCCAGCACCCTCTGAGGGAAGAACCTTTCCTGATATCCAACCTAAACCTCCCCTGACACAGCCCCAGCCATTCACTAAACTTGAAGAGTTTTGTAATTCCAAATCAGAGTCTATGAGTGAAACAGTCTTGCAAAAGTATCCTTAGTTCAATAATATTTTCCTCTGGACATGAGTTTTTCAGATCCATTTTCTGTAGTGCATTTCATATAAATTAACTTCTCAGTAGTCTTGGCTCAGTTCCTGCCTCTGACACCAACTTTGTCTTCTAGGTTGGAAAACATCTATGGCCAAACACAGTGCCAAATCCTGCTTGATCCCAGCAGCCATTCAGGACACATTTGGTCTAGGACACCTTAGCCTATGCATTGTCTCTGCTGATATTCCCAAGCCTAATTCTCTCTGTTATCCACAGAAATAACAATCATACGAATATCTGGGTACTTTACAAAGGAAGAGGTGTGATATAATTCAGTAGTGGTTCAGGAATTCTTTGGGATTCCAGGAAGAAGTGGGCATTGTTAGGACTCAGTTTATTATGGTGACCAGTGAGTGCTTCCACTTCTCCATGGAAAAGAATAGAACCAGATCAGTGACATTCAGCATGACCTGAGTGGCCTGGGAGAGGTGACAAAAGGCTCAGAAGGTGTGAGGAAGTCTGTCATCTTATTGCTGTGCTCAGATTTATAGTGGTGATATTCACAGCTGCATGGCAAAATTTGAGCACTGCACAAACAGGAGAAGCTCTGTTGCTTTGAATTAAGGTTTTAAGAGCTTGTGGTGGTATTGCAGGTATTGTTAGTTAAAATTGGGCACTTAGAAAAGATGTTTCTTTTATACAAAGTGCTGCTTTACACCCCTCTGTTAATAATCAGAGAGATCCTTAAACCCTGTTATTAAAGAATGTTACATTGCAGTTCAAGCCTCTTTTCATTAGTAAAGCAAATTCCATCAAATTTCAGTCTGAAGCTGCCACAGGTGAGTTTTGGGAGCTTCCTGAGTGTCAGGTGGCTCAGTCCTCAGGGAGATTTCTTAAGGATGAGAGAGGAATTCTCTGAGCCAATCCAAGTGGAGCCTGGGTGAGGAATAGACTTTGCAACAGACTTTACTACACAGAGCCCTGCTGCTTTACTGCCATTCTTATTGCCTCCAGGCATATCCCACTGGGTTTTTGTGTGCCTGGGCCCTTGGCATAGGCAGAACAAAGAGTGACATGAAATGGGAAAAGAGAAAAGGAAGAGGAATATATCAGGGGAAGACAATGCAGTGTAAACGTTGAACAGCAGTGTCCATGTGACTCCCTAGGAACAACTGGAGGACAAAAATCCCCCTGGCATAACAGGCAACCAAAGTGCCAGGGAAAATCTAGCTCATTTGGAGGGTGATTTGTTAGTGTTATTTGTGAATAATGATTCAATACTTCGGTGTACTTTTTCTTTGTGTTCTTTGTGCTCCTTTTGTTGGCATGAACTGGAATGTGTTATATTATACAGCTGTGACAACGTTAGAACTTACAGGCAGAGGAGAGAAATGGGGTAGGGGACAGGAAGGACATTATTATTATTATTATTANCACTGTTTTTATCAAGAATTTTGAAGCGTGAATTTTCTCCCTCTGTTATTTCTTTACAGATGGGAGCAGTAAAGTGGTTTAAATCTTGAAAGTGTGTGTAAGTAATCTTGAGGCCACAATATTGCTTTTAGAAACCCAGACCAATAAAAGTGAGAAATCTAAGGTCAACTCAAACAACACCTAAAGCTTATTTAGTTACAGAGGTGCCCATGTCCAAACAGCCTTACCTTATCCCTCCCTTGCAGTAATTGTGTATTAACAGGGTGCATGAGGACAAATGAAATTACACAGAGTGATGTTTCCCCCTGTTTTTTCTCCTTCATCAGAGGCCATTTTCTAGTCTTCTGGACTGAGCTTCCTTTCTTGGGCTGCCAGCTGAAGAGGGGTGGTTCCTGCAGGCAGCACCCACAGTTAGTCCATGATGAGGCCCCAGGTGGGACCTGTGTGAAGCTGTTTTAGTGGCTGAAAGTGTTGGAAATCCCTTCAGTGAGGACTGAGGCAGGGTCAGGACGAGCAAGTGGGTGTGTTTTTATCCAGTGTTCCCTGTCCCCACAGGGGGCTGGGTCACCCTGAGTTCTGCAGGTGGGGAGTAGAAGTGGCAGAGGCACTGCAGAACTCTGTTCCCTTCCAGTTCCAGCAGGGCTGTCATCAAAGGAGCAGGCATTTCTCTGCTGGCAATAATGGAGGATCTGGCCAGTTCCTGTTCACAAGTTCTCTTCTTTCCTCTTTGAAGGAAGAGCTCGTTGTTGTGTTCCCTCTCAAGGCTGCCTTTGATGTCCAGGAAGGTGCATAAGTGTGCACTGAGCAGATGTTACCCCTGCCACTCACTGCAGCATTCTGACCTTAATAATTTTGGCACTCCAAATCCACAACCCAGCACTGACAAATTAAGACAATTTTGCTCTTGGCAGGCTGCATTTTACTCATGTGAACTATAATTTTCCACTGGTGCTCTTGCCCACCGTAGAGGTTTTTAGCTTTATAGATTTAAAAACTGGCCATGGTGTGTCTCTTTCAGAGAGATGTGGAGATGGAATGAAAGGAGCTTGCCAAGGTAAAAAAGGAGCAAAATTACCTGGCCTGTTTGTTTTAAAAAGAACATTAACAATTCACTAAGACAAATTCAGCCATGGATTAATTGTGTAATAATATCAAAATTCTCCCTGAAGTTAGACTCTATTGATTTGTGCTAGAATTATATTGCATTTCCCTTACTGCATTTTCATACCATGAGGTTTTACTGTCACAAATTCCAATACTTTATGCTTTCTGTTCCATATCACTTCCTTTCCTGTTGGCTTTGGAAGAACCTAAAAGCTGGTGAGTGTCTCTTGAGTGGTATGCAGACCCCTCCTAAGGCTGGCAAGGAGCAGGGAGTTCAAACTAGGGAGCACATCTTATTTATTTTAGTGGCACTCTGGTCTCTAGCTTTAATCCAAATTTGTTGGTGATCTCCTTCCTTCCTTCCTGTGTGATCAGAAAATCTCAATATTTTCAGAGAGCTGCCTATGTAAACCCCAAATTAGTTCTCAGGTGTCCCCCACTACTAGAAAGCCTTAAATTTAACTTGAAATATATTATCACCCTGCTCAGACCTACTGTTATCCTCCAGTTTTATGAATATTTGAAGGCTATGAAGAATGCAGTGAGACAACACAGGGCCTTTAATGTGATGACTCAGATGCAGACACAGCAGCAGAGCTTCTGGAGATTAGAAATGGTAATACTTGTAATTAGAAATTCTGCAGGCAAGTAATGTTAGTTAGGAGCTTGCAAGCAGAATTTAAGTACTCAGATTAATCTCTATGTTGAGAAAATAATTATGCCAAGCCAAGTGTTTCCCCATCAGGCTATCTGGGATCAATACCTAGGATGGATATTCACTTTGAATTCTGGCAGTGTGGACACAGAGTGTGAAGCAGCAGTGAGCCAGGGGTAGGTGTGACACTAAATCCAGTGTGTAGCTGCTCTCCTCCACAGCTGCAAGGGACACAGGACTTAGCAGCTTTGGGTTTATGGGGGTGCATTCCACAATCAGTCCATCCTTGTAATCCATGCTCAAAATGCTGCAGGATTGAAAAAGCACTGGGCTGGACAAAGGAAAGTTTTACAAATGAATGCCCATTTTTTCCCACCAGCAGACTGGTAAATTCCATTACCATTACATATATTTTAATTTTCTTCAGTGCTGAGTGCATAGATTTCCCACCCCTGTTTCCAAGAGAGTTGTGTGCATTAAACACCTTGTTTACTATTCATCTCTTAGGGAATTTGTCACTGTAAAAACCAGTAAACATCAATTTTGTAAGGATCACAAAAGCATGTATCTTTTAACTAGCTTTAGAAATAGGCAGGTTTTGGCAAAATAATGAATACATACAATTTTTTTCCCTCCAGATGCAGTTCTGTTTCTGCTCTTGGATGTTACTTAGCAAGCCAGGGATCCCTGTACATCTCTGATGTTTTTTTTTCTTCACCTGTATCTGCAGTTTCTCTGGTTCTGGTAGCATGACCTTGCTCCACAACATGCTCATGCTAAATTAATTAAATTAGCATGCTTCTCATGCTAATTTTCTGAACTCCAGCTTTTACACTGGCTTGCTTTCTTTCTGGGAAGGCCATAGACACACCCTGAACCAACCCTTCAGTCAATCCTTTGCAGCCAAGCTGATTTTCTCAGTCCTTGGCCATACATCAGCTACAGTCAAACCCCTTTGGGTGAACCAACAAGATGTATTATGCATTTCTTGCCTGCAGGGTGGAAGACACATAAAAAAGTGCTGTCAGGCACTGGACACACCAAGGTGCTCTGTGACACAGCAATCCCATGATGGAGCCCAGAGGTCTCCTTAGCCCTCTCCTGCATCATCACACAGCAAATCCTTCTGTACATTTTAGAAATCAAGGGCTTCTTATGTTCCAGCAATTTAAAAAAGTTGCTGCACAGGATCACCTCAAAACCCAGCCTTTCTAGAACATGGGAAATTAGGGGTACTAGTTCAGAAGCAAAGGTGAAAATGGTGGTGGATTTACTTTAGTGAGCATTAAAAAGCCTTAGTTATTTAAATGTGATTGTAGAATCAGTCTTTCAGTGACTGGGTTGAACCAGCACCTGTTGGGAATGTCTGGATATACTGGAATGGATTTGAGCCTGCCCCTGAGCTGCAGTGAGATGGCTCTCCAAGGTCCCTGAGACCCAACATTGTTGTGCTCCTATTTGTTTATTTGCATAAAGAATGTATTTTGAGCTGAAAACTCTACTGGAATAGATCCAGAATACTGGGTTATATCCTTATTTCACTTCCACTGTAGATCATTATATTTTTAATACTATAATTGACATAATTAGAAATATTGATTCTGTTACAAATTAAGCAATTTAACTGTAAATGTGCCAAGAGGTCAAAAAGTAATCAATCTGTTGCATGCATGAGTGAATCATGATCCAGAGTCAGCAGGGGTTGTTTTCATTCTTTAGTTTGGATCAGTTGCCGCTAATTGTCCCCAACTCATGCACTTTTTTGATTACTTGGTGTCAAAATGATGCTAAAGGGCATAAAATGAGCGTGTTCAAATAGTGTCTGATGGTATCATTAGAGGAACAGAGCACACTTGAATTGTGGAACAATTTCCAGTTCTAGTGCACGTTTCTCAGGTGAGAGAGCAGATGGTGAGATTTAAGTGTGAGTATAATGTGGACTCTGCAGCACAGAGCAGAGTGACATTACTCTGCATGAGAGGAGGAAATTAGAAGTTACATTCCTTTTTGTCTAAATAAGGCTGAAAAGTGAAGTCTTTTATTGTATCATTTGCAAAACACAGTCTCACTAGATGTGTGTCTGAAACAATAAATGTGAATAATGTTCAGAGTGGAAAGAACAGATTCAAGTCTAGAGTTAAAAAAAATAAATATCTGTTAATCAATATATCAATTACTGAATTCTTTGTACCTCTAGCACAGTGGTGAGACTTTTTTTTTTCTCATAAAGCTTTAGGAAAGTTCCTCAGTGACATTTCTGTGCAGTATTTGAAAAGAGTGGAGGAATCAGCCATTGCAGCTCTATGTTTCCCTGGAGAAAATGCTCCAGGAATTCATTCTGGCAGAGGGAAACCCAAGGTGTTTCTTTCAGGAGAATTGAAACTGTAAAAGTAATCCTTAACTATATTTCACATTGTAAGATTTTTTTTTCTTGGTTAGCTAAGAATCTGAAGCTGATTTTCAGCCTACTACAGATTTTCAGTGAAACATGGTGTTCTTTCTAAACATAAAGACCTGGAGGAAAACAGAATGTTTGCTCCTACTCAGCCAGGAGTTGCTTCATGCACAACCCCTGCTACTGATGCAGTAATAGCCAAAGAAAAGACTGGGAAGTTGAATGACATACTGCATTTCCTATTTTTGTGCCAGTTGTTTTCCTAAATTGGAATATTCTTGTCATTCAAATGTGCAGTCCAGTGTCAAAATCCTGTATAAGTCTGAATCAGAAATAACACATTTGTTGGGCCCTTTAGAAAAGTGGTAGCTTGGCAAAGAGGAATGTCAAGAGTTTGTTTATCCTTCATTTTTTTGTGACCTGCTAGTGGAGACATGCAGGGAAATAGGAAAAATTTCCTCCATGAGTCTCACTGGTTTATTCCACAGATCCAAACATTGTACTTCTAGAAGAATAAACTGTGGAAAAAAAAAAGTGTTATTTGAATACCAAGTTTTTGTTTGCTTTCAGTTTCCTTTCATATGAATTTAAATTGCTTGAATAAGAAATTAGTATCAGAAAATCAGCCAAACTGAGGAAACATTTTTTGAGGAACTGGTGCAGTTATTACCTAATTACTGAAATGATACTTAACATGTCAAGCTCCATTGTGCAAATTGCTTGTAATATAGAATAAAAAGTACTTAAAATAATAAGAAAACAATCCCTATCATAATACACATCAATCAAGTGGTTCATTTTAGCAATTACTTTTATGTATATACATACATACATACACCTAAATATATCAAAATTTGTATGATCTCATATATATGTGTGTGTATTTACCTCCTTGGTTTCCTTATTGGTGTCTGTTACATCTTGTGTACACCTGGATAAGTAAATAAGGATATAAATTTAAGTTGTCCCAGATAAGTGGAGTGGTTACCAGTATAGAAAAGCCTTTTGTTTCCAGGAGAGGGGTTATGAGAAACATGATGCAAACTTTTTCAGACTTTTCCATGAATTTCTCTTCTTTCTGGAAGTCATTTTACCTCACAGGTTTGTACTGATGTGTGATGTGACTGCATCAGATGAGCTCAGCAGATGCTGCCAACTTGTCTCTTCATGGCTCTTAATGATTATATTGCCCAAAACCACATAATTTTGAGAGTATTTAACTACTGGCCAACATTCTAGAGATAATATGTGTTTGCTGTTTCATGTGAAACATTCAAACTTAATAAAAATTTATTTAGTAACTTTTTAATGGAATAAAGACTGATTTTAAACCACAGTGGTGCAGAGTAGCTGAGCCCTGTCTAATGACCATTGAATGATTATGTGCATCACTCTGTGGGAGAAAAAAATCCCTGTAACTGGGGAAGTTTCCCATCTGAGAGCAGTTATTGATTGAATTCTGACTTCAGCAGGAGCAGAGCAGGGTATACAGCAGGGTGTAAGATATAGCCAGTGCTTTAATTGAGTACAACCTCCCAACTCAGCAAAAGTCAAACATTGCAGCCTTCCCTGAGCTTAATTTAATTTGTTTAAATGTTGTGTGCAGGAGTGGGGGGGCTTTTGGCTTCTTGACACTCTTGTTAGCATTTGGTCAAAGTAGAATGTTGCATTTACCAAAAAAAAGAGGAAAAGTGGAGTGTTCAAAGGTAGATACTGTGACAGTGCAGGAAATATTATCACTTCCTGTGCAGTTACAAAATGACCACATCCTACATGACCTGTGTCATTTGACCCCAATTTAAATGAAGATATCTGACCCCCCAGATGCACAGTCCTGAAAGGACATTCAGGTTTTTGTTCCCAAGGACTATGTGGACAGCCCACCACGTTTTTCACTTCAGATTCTACCATGAAGTAGGAGAGAAAACAGTGACCCAGGCAGACTGCAGAAGATGCAGAATGGCTTCAGAATCTGTGCCAGCTTACAGCTTCACACCCTCACTTCAGAAGGTACATGCTGGGAGAAGGGTTCACTCTCCTGCCAGACTCTTTTGCTGTCTGAAATTTTCTTCAGCTCTGCTCACTGAGGTTAGACCAAAAGCAGCACAGTAACCAATGAGATAAAATACAGATAACTCAGCATTTGCCTGAAAGGGAAAGATTTTTTCAAAAGGAATTCAATTAATTAGAAAACAAAAGTCTTCCTTAAAAAGAAAATTATTAATTTTTTTTTCTAATTGTCCATAATCAGAAATAAATTGAAAATTGCAGCTGTTGTTCCATTGACTCCTAAAATATTTTTAATTTTAGTTTTTCATTATCAGCAAGGACTGACCTCTTCTTCATGCTCAGAAGACTTTCAAATACTCACACTTTAATATGTGGAAAATGATTCAGAGTAATTGGCACCAGGAACTCCCCTACTTACCTTGTTCTCATTGATTCAAAACCAGGTTTGCATTTGAAAACAATGGTGTTCTTAAACACTGTGACCTCAAAGCCATCCTCCTCTCTCCAAGTTCTTCTCAATTATATATCATTCACAAAAACCATAAATTAAACCCCAAAGACCTGGTTACCATTACAAGAACATAACAATGGTTGCCCTGGGTCAGGCTGGATGTCCATCAGCATTGTCTGTGTTGGCAGCCAGAGGTGGATGTGTAGGGACAAATCCAAGAGCAGGACTGGTACATGGGATATTTTGTCAAATTGACAAGATTTCATCCCAGGTTTCCTGATCCAAGTGGAATCTCCATGTGTTTAGACACCCTTGGTGGCATTCTTTTCCATCAGGATCCCATGTCCTCCCCTGGCCCCATGGGAGCTTTCAGCACCCACAGTGCCCTTCTGAAAGACTTTTCTGTGTGGAACTTGGCTTCCCCCAGTTTGATTGGGTTGCCTTTGTTCTTTCTGGAGGAGACAAACAATGAATCTCCACCTCCTTTGTCTGAGCCACTTAAGGTTTAGCAAACCTCTCCCATTCTGTGTCAGTTCCATGCAACTCTGAAGCAACATAATCCTAATAATTCCTTTGGTGTAAGATTTTCCTTATGTTTGGTCATCATATGAAGCTGCTTTAGTGCCTTATGAACCTCTGGAGCTTTTGCTGGTCTAACAGAAACCTTTTGCAGTGGTGGAGCCAGAACAGTGCTCAGGGATGTCAGGACTGGCTTCTCTAATAGACCTTGCCCATCATTTGTGTTTGGCCACCAGAGAAAGAATGACACTGATTACAACAGAGCCTTCCCTTTAGTTGTTTTTCCTCTGAGAGAGATAGAAACCCACCAGTCAGAAAATATGGTGAACTTTAGGATTAGAAGAAGGAAGATGGATTCAAGACTCCCTAGGAAGAAGAGAGAGGAGAAAGGCATGGTAGAAGAGTGGAGAAAAGGACAAACAGAGGCTGCAGATGATTTCCTGATGCATTGCTATTACTGTGTTACAATATATTGTTTATCTTCTCCTTCCTCCCTGCAACACTTACATTTGGCATAGAAACAGTCTTTAGAAACAGTTTCCCTTGAGGTTCTTCTTTTAAATCTTTCACCTTAACATTTTTCTTAACATGGAGAAACCTTTTTTAGCTAGATATTCAGAAACTGGGATCTGCAGTTTTTCTCCTAATATGCCTATTTAAAAAGCAAATCAAGTGTCCATTAGGTGATACAAAATTTAGAAAGTTAGAAACTGAATGATTTGTTAAAAAAAGGAAGAAAGCTGAAAAAACTCCCTCATGCTCACATTGTTAATACATTGCAAGATGGAGTCAGTGAAAGAAGGAGGCAAAGGAAAAAGTGCTTCAGCTGTGCACAGGCATGAAACCTGGATATACCAAAGTTCTCCAAGGAATCTGCTACACCACAGAGCAAAGCCAGACCTCCCACCAAATGGATAAGTCCTCAAAGATAAAGACACTTCTAGTTTGGTCTGGCTAAACTTACTGTTTTTCAATTCTACTCTCTGTCCTCATTTAGTAACATGAGGTGTTCCTCCTGACGTCTGGCCTTCCCTGCCAAGTTTTCAGAATTAGGACCACAGTTAAAAGTCATAGAAATTATTTTAGGAGATGCACAGATCCCATCCAGAGCAGAGACTGGACTATCTAAATTATCTACTCTGCTTTGATTTATTTTGTTCTTGTCCAGTTATTTTTTTTTAAAGTCACCCAACCCAAAAGCTCCCTGTGCTCTTTATTAACTGGTCCAGCACTTCTCATGCAGCCTGGTCTTGTGCACTGAGATTACCTGTTCAGCACTGAAGCTGTTTGCTTCAGAACAGGGCTTGGAGGGTTCCCAGCAGAAGCACTGCAGCCACTTCCCCTGAGTTTATAGGTCAGGAGGTGATCGTGGGTTTGATTAGTGTGAAGCTGAGAAGGAAAATTAGAACCCAAAATGTTAATAAACCAGAAAGAGTGAGGCTTTCACTCCTCCAGCCTGGCTCCAGCATGCAGACACTTTTCAGATATGATATTGTGAGAGGTCTGATCTGATTCACTGTGTTCCAGACCCCCAAATCTAATTTGGTGTTCAGAACTTAACAGTTGGACTCAGGGTTCCCAAAGGTCTTTTCCAGCCTTACTGATTCTATGATTCTGTGGCATAGTGGCACCTCAGTCCCAGCAGTTTTGTCCCTAGTGGCTGCAAAAGATTCCTGGGGTTCTGTCCTCTGAAAGGACAACACTGAGTGCTGAAATTCACCAGCATAATTGAAGAATATTAATTAATTTAGTCGAGAACCTTTGAAATGTTTATAGTGAGGAGAAAAGAGAGACCTTGAAAATCATTACCAGTCCACTGTAAGCAGTCACCATTAACTACTACTAAAAAATCCAAACCAAAACAAAATACAGGAGACCATAGAGTGACCTGAAGCTGTCTGAAAGACAGTGCTCATATTTCTTATTGATTTGCATTTATGTGCAAAGTGTATTGTGAGGCAGCCCAGTGCTTTCAAATATTTCATCACAGACCAATCATTACATGGATGCTATCAAGGACACTTATTAAAGGTGTGTTTGTGTGTGCTTGTGTTAGCAATGGGCTATAAATAAAATAAAATA
>VZRX01006677.1:0-44327 GCA_013398075.1 Notiomystis cincta
AAAATAACCCAACCCTTTCCCCCCCCTCCTCACCAGCCAGGCTCCCTTTCTTTTACAGCCTCTCCCCTCAGCAGGATTTAACCATGCAGAGAGTAAAACTCATCAATCCTCCAGGTTTAACCTTGTCTCTGTTTCAATTCACCAGGGTAAGTGCAGATTTTAATACTTTCAGCCCCCTTAAGGCTATGCATAATGAACTTGGATTTTGGTTAAAAAAATATAAAATTTCTCTCCTCCACCCACAGATATTAAACATCAGCCTTGAGCCAGTGGGTTGAAACACCCAGTGCCACCTGGAGCTGGGGGAAAGGTGACTTTAGCAGCCTGGGCTGAGGAATAACCTGTGCAGGTAATTAACACAACTTCCACCTCAGGAACAGCCACAGCAGGTCGATACAGGGGTCTTCCCTGAATTAAAATTTAACTTACCCTTTATTGCAACCCACAAAAGCAAGTAATGAGCACTAACATTTTTATTTCTTTTAAACTGTCATTTAGGCTGTAGAGGGGATAATTACCTATTTCCACTGTAGTAAGGTTTTATCACCCTTAGTGAGGCATTTTCTAATTTAATATTTTTACTGTATTATCATAAAACCTGTTTCTGGAAAAAATGATCAGGAACCACACAGCCATTTGCCATAAAACATGTGTGTCTAAGTACCTTGGCTTAATTATTTATGCATCTCTTCCAGAGGCAGGGATGGCACATGGCACTTCCCCACCTGGACACTGCAGCTTCCAGGGCAGGAATATTATTTAAAAACATTAAATAAAAGCATCTACAGCCAGTGCAGGTGGTGAGCTGGGGTGCTGAGAGTGGTTTTCCCCCCTCTCCAGATCCCAGGTGTTGCTACTACAGACATTTTATAGGCACAAGAGACAGAAAGCAGTGCCCTGGATGAATATTAATAGCTGCAGCACGTTTCATAAATCAAAATATAAACCACAAAAACTCTCAGCAGATCCCCAGGAATCTCCTCTGCCCCCCTGCAGCAGCACCAAATACTCCAGGGGAAACCAAACCTGTTCCTGCAGGTGGGAGGGAGCAGCCAGTGCTGGGCTGCTCTGTGTAATTACAGTTGTGTTATTTCCTTTTTCTAGAGCACAGTTCTGTAAACCAGCAGAACTACATTAAGGGGGAAAATTCAGTTTCTGGGGGGTGGCTTCTTTATTAAAACAGCAACAGTGCTCCAGTCACTGCTGTGCTCTTTAGTGAAATACCCTGCAACCAATTTCTCTGCCTTTACCCAAGTACCTTTTACTTCTTCTCCCCCCAAAAAAGATAATTCAGACTATGCCACAAGCAGTACTGAAATGAGTATATCCGCCATTCCTACTGCCATCCTCCACTGGGAACTATGAATTTTTAATTCACAAAAACTGGAGAAGACAGACCATGAACACCCGTGGAAAACACACAACTCCTGATGGAAACTGAGGCTGGCTCAGGGTTTCCTTGGAAAACTTTCTGTCGGTACCAGACTGGCTCAGCTGGTCAGAGCAGGGTGCTGGTAACACCCAGGTTGTGGGATAAATCCATGGATGGATCCTTCACTGAAGAGCTGGACTGGATGATCCACTGGGTCCTTCCCAATAATCTGTGAAATGTTTTGTCTGGTGGTGTGAAATTCAGATTAAAGTGCCCAGCAAGCTGAGCAGGTACCAGGAAGATGAATCAAAGCTGAAGCCTTTAATTTCTCAATAAAAAGGAATATTTCCCTGAAAAAATGAAATGAAAGGCACAGCTTCTCCAGGTGAGCTTGGTGTGTTCAGCGCCCAGTGGAATTTGGCCCATTCCAAACCCCAGCTACTGCTGCTCCACACCTCCTGTGGGAAAAAGGCTGAAACCATTTATTGCCACTCCCTACTCAAAGCTGAGGCAGCCCTGGCTCCCAGTCAAACCCCAAAGCCCAGTGGGATCTCCCAGCACACGTTCCCTGCTCAGCATTCCCGTGGGATCAAAGGGGCTGTGGGGCTGACAGGAGGTGGCTCTCACCCTCCTCCTGGAATTCCAGCCAGGAATGTCCCAGCCAGTCCTGAAGGAGGCTCCCAAAGGGCTCCTGCACTTCCCTGCCTCCCAGGCAGGTCGGGATGGGGTCCTCTGTGCCCCTGCAAAGGCTTTCAGCCCCAGGGTTTAAATTATGGGAGCGATGTGTGACCTCTGGCCTGTCCCCTGAGAGCAGGCACAGATTTATAAACACCTCACAAAGCTGGTTCTGGCCCTAAACAAAGGCTCTGTGCACATCTGGGGGGCTGCATGTGGGGATGGGGTGAGGAGGGGACAGCAGAGAGCTGGAGCTCAAGGCACTGACTGCCCCCAAATATAACCAGCCCTGGGTTCCTCCCTGCCACCAACTCCAACACTCCCCTCCACCAGCACTCAGCCTCCTGCCCTGCCTCGAGCTGGGGACACAGAAATGGAACCTCTCTCATGCTGATTTTGGTCCCAATCCCATTTTTGTAGGAGCTTTTGCAGCACAAAGCACAAAGGATGAGGAGACCCAGCAAAACACAGGGACGTGCAGACACCTCCAGGCTGCTCCACTGTGTTCCAGCAGCTCCAGTTTCCCCAGGAAATCCATCAAATGCTGCCTGCCTGGGCTGGTTTGGGCTGGGTACCTGAGCAGGATGCTGCTGGGAAGTGCCCTGTGCAGGGGGAAGCATTCTTTGTGCTCCTCACATTCCGAGGACGATTTCCCTCTTTCACAGCTTGCCTGTTTTGTAACAGATTTGATGCAGGAGAAGACAAATTGTCTCACAAAGGAAAAACGACAAATCATCTCGCAGCCCTTAACAGGTTATTTTTTTTCCCCCTTTAAGGAGGAAATTTCCATAACCAGGGATGTCAAACATCAGCTGTGGGGACACAGTGATTCCAGCCCAGTGCCACCAACTGGCAGCTAAAGCCACACAGCCCCTGCTCCACAGCAGCCCTTCCAGCAGCCCTGGGTGAAGGACATGGGGGCTCCTGCACCTCCAGGAGCTCACCAAGCCACAGGCTGGGGGGATTTTACATAAAATAAACAAAATCAGGCACAAAGAGAGGAAATTTCAAGGCCAGGTTGTGTGAGGCTTAGAGGTCTAGTGGGAGGTGTCCCTGCCCACAGCAGGGGTAGAACTGGGTGGGATTTAAGGTCCCTCCCAAGCCAAACCAGTCTGGGATTCTACAACACCAGAGCTGTGGTGCCTCAGGATCAGTGTGAGCAGGTTTAGTTTCACAGGATCCTGTGTTTTCCCTCTGCTTCCAGGCTGCCTCCTGCTCCTGCTGCTCCCTTTGTTTCCTAGGGCAAAGCCAAAGCAGGACATCCTCTCTGCCAGGCTGTGCCTGAACGAACTTGGAGGCCCTTTCCTCACACCAACAGGGTCACAGGGTTGGTGCCAGCCAGCACAGGAGCTGCTGGTCCAGTTCTTCCAGAGGGAAGGGCTTTGCTTCCCTGCAGGAGCTCTGTGGTGGCGAACCTGGATTGACAATTGCCGAGCCCAAATTCCTCCATTAATCTCCTCTCGTGGTGTTTTAATACCCCCAGCACAAAGTGAGCCAAGTTAAAGGCTGGTATCTCACCAACCTTATTATTTTTTTAATTTTTTTTTATTAAACTCTTATGTCATATAAGTAAATTAATCTTTTAATACCAGGATTTCCTGCTACGGACCCCCCTCTGCTTGCAGCAAGGCACTCTGTGACAAAGCAACTGCACTAAAGGCAGAATGCTGATTGGGAAAATGCACAGGGCCTGGCTGGATCCAAGGGAAAGGCTCTAATCCAAACCTCACTGGCAGCTGGATAATCTGGGTGTTAATTCAGCCTCCCAGCAGGCAGCACTCTGCTCCTGCAGGAGCAGCACTGGGCTGGAGGCTCCTGTGCCACACAGGATCGTGGGCTCAGGGGATTCATTTCCTGCACTGGGATCTGGGATTTAGGGAAGTGATTCCTGCCCCACGTTGTGGTGACACTGCAGGGTTTGACACAGTCCCATCAGAGCCATCTTCTCCCCTCTGATTTGGCTCATAAAGGATGCAAATTCCTCCTCCCTACCAAGGATCCATTTGCTGAGAAATAAACGGGATCTATTCCCCCAGCTGTAAATCCCCCCTTGGAATTCCAGCGTGTCCCTCGTGTCCTGCCTGACTTTCCTGCAGGAAAGGCTCCTTTTGGCTCCTGCAGACCACTGGGTGCCAGGTTTAATGATGATGTATGGGTGTCCTTGCCCTGGGGGGTGTGGGGAGGGGTCACACGTGTGACACCGCCAGCCTGTGTATCAACAGCAAATTATAAACCGTGTCAATCCCAGCTAATGCAGAGCTGTAATCCTCTTTAACAAGAGATCAAATCAGTGCCATGAGTTATGTTCATTCTGTAATCTGATAAGAAATAGAGTGAGCCTCTAATAAAAGAGTAATGAGAGCCCTTAATGATGCTGTTAAAAGGTAGCGCCAGTTAAAATATTGCTGTTGTTCCAGCTGATTAGATCACTGTTGCATATTTGCACAATCTTGTTTCACCTGTCAGAATAACCTGACTTGTTTGGGGAGATAAAGGTGTTTGGACCAAACATGTGTGTCCTTAGAGGATGTCTCTTCCTGCAAGTTCCTGTCCTCCAGAGGTGAAATTAGGATGTCCATCAGACTTTGCAGTAATTTGACACCAGCCCTTGTTCTGCAGTGTCTGTGTTTGCTCTGCTCCTCTCACACAGGCCAGTGCAGGAGCTGAGGGTTTGTGTGTCCCAGCTGACAGACAGAGAAACCCACACAGCTCTTCCAGAACACACACTCCACCTGACCTGGCCACAGCTGGGCTGTGAACTGGAGCCACCAGCACGGACTGGGAACACCTCAGCTGCCTGCAGGGCTCCAGGGGCAATCCTGAGCCTCAGCCTGCCCATCAATAAATACACCTGCCTGGCACAGGAGCCTTCTGCACATGTCTTGACATGCCTGACCTCCTGAAAAAGGCAGTGGCTGCACAGAAGGTCTGGGTGCAACCTCAGCTCCAGCCCAGTCCTGTGTGACATCTTCAGGAATTCCCTGAGGCTCCTGCCCCGAGGATCTCTGGACCCCAAAGCCTGTGGAGACAGGGGCTGCCCTCCCTCCCCCTGTGCCCCACTTCCTAAAGCAGAGAGGACTGGCACAGGGTGCTGCTGAAGGCTGCCACATCCTGATGAAGGGAAAATCCTATTTCAGGGGATGTCCAAGAAGGGAAAACTACAGGATGCCACCCTCAATCCCAGGAGAGATCACATCCAACTTTGTCCTGCCCAGGACAGCTCCCCTCTCCTCTGGACAACCCCCAGACCACACTGCCAGCTTTGCCCTTGGGCTCCTGGTCCCAAGGCAGACCATTTACACAGCAATGACCTTGGGCTGATGAGAAAAACCCTGGCCCAAGAGGACAATAAATGTGTTAAAGTCTATAAACACAGACCCCAAGGTAACCATAAAAATCACTTCCCAGTGTATGTTTTAAAATACTGCCAGAGAGGGGTTAAAAAGGAGGAGGGCTGCAGGCCACCAGTGCCCCAACATTACAACATAAAATATGTGAGCAGGAGGTTAAAGAGCCCTGCCCAGGCTTGGGGTGCCTGGAAAACTGGCAAGGGGAAGATGAATTGCCTCCACCAGTGCTGCTCTCCCCCCAGCAGCAGGAGGCAGGCAGAGAGTGGCAGGGATGTGGTCAAAGGCTGAACTGTGTCTTTCCCTTCTTGAATTCAGGCTGTCAAACCTGCAGGGATCCCCTTCTTCTCCTGGCAGTGCCCAGGCTGCTCCTCCTCACATGGGTTTCTTTTCTTTCTGTTTGCCCAGACTGGGCACAGCCAAGGAAGAACCAGAACCACAGCAGCACCCACCCCCTGCACCCTGCACCCCCCCTGTGCCCACCCACATCTGCAGAAATGTGTTCATTTATTTCCTGGTGTGTTCCTGGTGTCTTCCTGCCCCTGTGGCACTCAGAGGGAATGCTCTGCCAGCTGTTCCTACACCCATTCTGTCCACAGCTCACTGTGAAGTCTCTCCCACCACAGCACAGTGCCCTGTTCAGAGGGGTATTAATTTTGGGGTCGTGCCTTGTAAGTGCCTGACCAGAAAAAAACCCTGAAACTGGCTCAGAGCAGGGTGACACCTCTGTGAAGTGGACATAAAATCACCTGCTTCTGCCACCAAGGGAAGCTGCTATCATTGCTGCTTCCCTCTGGAGCACACAGGCCTGGCCTGTTTAATTCACCTGCAGATGTTGAGTCCTTCTTGCCTTGTGTGGCCCAGCTGTGTGCTGGACAGAGGTCCTGTGGCTCATGCCAAGGGCAGGGGTATTTTAAACAGAGGTGTGGCTTTGGTTTTAAAACAAAAACATCTTCTAAAACCAGCACATCTCCTCATCTGGGGACAGCTCAGCCAAACACCTACAGAGGACTGATTTTCCCTGCAGTATTCTGAGTGTGTTTTATGTCTGGATGCAACCACAAATGGTGTAAACTGGAATACAAAAAGTAACACCCAGCTTTTCACAGGAATTCCCACTCAAATGTGCAAGGGCTGCTGCAGAGAGGAAGAAAGAATCTGTTCCCACCTGAACAGGACAAGAGATTATGGTCCTAAATTACAGCAGAGGGAAATTTAAGCTGAACATTAGGACTACATGGCTGGAGGAACAGCTTTGAGCCCACCACATTTATTTTTGTGGTGAGAGGATCCAAACACTACTGAAAAATCAGAGCAGCTGGGCTTTGCTCTCACTTGAAAAAACAAAAGGAGAAAAAAAAACCCAGAGTGAAACAACTCTAAGAAAGATGCACTGAAGAAACAGCACAGGTCCTGTGGACACAAAACTTCTCATCCATAAGTCCCTGCAATCCCCCAAAAGGCAGCAGCAAAAGAGCAGCAGGTATTTGGTTTCCATTTCACAAACAGACAAATGACATCTCTCCCTCACAAAGCACAAACATGTTCCACAACCCAGGGGAAAGATGTTTCTCAAGCTTTCTACATCCATTCACTGGAAAAATTATTCCACCTCGTTGCCACAAACAGCTCAGCTTCTGGAGATGGGGGTTTAAAGTGTACTGCTGAGAAAAATGGGTGGATCTGTGGGAGAACTGTCTGGTAACCATGCACAAAACTTTACTGGGTGTTTTCTTTACTAATTACCACATTAAAACATTACAGTCTTCCAATAAAATTCCCTACTCTTTAAACAGAGATAAACACAAGCAACATAAAAGTCTTGAGTGAATCTTGAGAGAACTATTCCAGTTATTAACTGAGCTAAGAAAATGCACATTAACCAGAATTTAGAAGTTGCTATTTCTGTTCGAAGACGAGCTCTTTTTAAGTTCTGATTCCACCTGAAGACACCAGGCAGCTTAGCTGTGGATTTCCAAAGTAATTCCACAAAACTGGGAGATTTCAAAATCAGAGGAGTTCTAAAGCAGGAATCAAAATGCAGGTGCTGAGATTTATGACAACTTCTCCTTTGGTGTCACAGTAATTACAGAGTGAAAGCTCAGCCAGGCTGCCAGGACAGATGTGACCAAGACACCCAGGCTATGATGCCAGTGACAAATGGGGAACTGATAAGAAGGAATGGAGAGGGAGACAGGCTGAAGAACAGGTCAATACCACGCTGTCATGGAGCCATTTGAGAAACATAATTAATCTCTTACTCACCTGGCATCATCATTCATCGTGCACTGGTCAATAGGTGCCATGAAGCTCACCAGCTTGCTGTGGACGTGGTACCTGAGGAGAGCACAGAGCAGGCAGCACCTCAGCAGCTGCTCAGGAGCAGAGAATGCTGCTGCTTGGCCAGGAGCAGCCCAGCTTCCCAGGAAAAGCAGGGCTTTCCTAGGGGCTCACCCCAGGGAGTCACCAGCTGGAGCTGGCAGCCCCCCTCCCTTCTCAGAACAGGAGTAATCAGGTGGTGCAGTGAACTGAGCCACAGCAAATCCTTTCTCTCACCCTGGTGAGGAAGAGGAGAGCAGCAGCCATGAGCTGTGAGCCCCCAGGCAGCCACAACCCTGAGGAGTCAGGCAGGGAGCATCCCCCACTTCCAGCCCTCCCTCATCCTCACCACCTGCTGGAACCTGTGCCCACTGCAGGCAGCAGCAGCAGAGCTGCTCCAGCATCCATCTGCTACCCCTCCTTCCCTGCTCTGTGCTGTGTAGGGACCTACAGGACAGCAAATTCCCACTCTGGAGCTGTATCCACAGCTGGAAAATCTCACCCTGAGTGACCTGCAAATGGAGCATGTGAAAACAAGGGAAGGGGGAGACAGGAAAAGATGTGCAGAGATGGGATGGGGCACACTGTCAGCATCAAAATGCTGCTGCACCCCCAGAGAGAGCATCCCCTTCCCTGCCACCCTGGGCAGCAGCCTGCAGGGATTTCATGATTTATATTCAAGGACCTCACATAAAATTTAACAGGGTACTGAGAACCTCTGAATGAAAAGGCTTTAAACCCCGTGTCCAAGGGCAGGGGATTCCAAACCCAGCTTGTGTGCACTGCCTGCCCACCCCAGCCTGAGCTGCTCCATCCAGGCTGCTGCTATTTTTAGAGCTTGACAAATAGCAGGCAAAAGGATTCACTAGCATTTGCCCAGAATCACCTTTCCACTCTGTCACCTCTGCACTCCCTTTTGTTTGCCTGCTCAGGAACCTTCCCTGGGGGACCTGAGCTCATTTCAGAGGGCTCTTCAGGCTCAGCTCACACCAGGGCTCCCCTGCACTCTGCAGCTCTGTCACCAGCAGTGGAAGGGGCTGCCCTGGTGGGAGCTGTAAGGATGGAGGTGGGGACAGCCACACACAGCAGGTCCCAGCCCCTGGGGACAGCCAGCAGGGACCCCCCAGGGCAGGGCTCCTGCAGGGAGAGCCTGGCACAGGCACCTGGTGACATCCTCTGGCACCAGCTGTTTGTCCACAGCTTTGTAAATCAGGGCTTTGAAAAGCCCAGACTAGCAGATGTAGAATATTTCCTTTGGTGGAGAGAAAGACTCCACTTTGCAGCAGCACAGACAGAGAACATGTGAAAGAGGTGTGCAAACAGCCCTCCTCCATTGCTGCCTCCACCAGCTTAATTGAACTCGATTTTTGGATGAATTTATTTCCCCTCTCAATGCCCAAATTCCCCTGTCTGTGAAGGAGAGACAGGTACTTGTGTCAAGTGGAAAACTGACAGCTTCTGGAAGCCCCTACAATGAACCAGCACATTGCACCCAAACAGGCTGTGATACTGAAGCTTTGCTGAAAAGGAAGAATTAAGGAGACAGATGGAAGTTGGTGTTAAATATTTGGCTCTCCAGGATCTCAATGTCCCTCATGAAAGCAAATTTAAGCACTGCTGTCCCAATTTTAGAGAAGGAGAGAGAAGAACAGAGGGTCAGGGATCTGCCTGGGGTGACCCCAACTATTTAAAAACACCCATTTGGGCTCTGCTGGCCTATTCTGCAAAATGCAGGAGCTTACCTGCACCTGAATCCTAACCACAGTGAGACTCTTCTTCTTTTATTGATATTTTCCCTGCAGGGTCGGCACAACTTTTACTTAAAGAAGCAAAAAGAGGCACCTAAGATGTAAGAGGCAACTGCCTGGGGGGGAGAGCTGCTCTCCCAGGACTGCTGAAGGCACAGATTGCACACAGTGAGAGACTTCCCCATTACTCCTGGAGCTTTATGGGGCTGCCTCAGTTGTGTGATGTTGTCAGGAGTTTTGACTGAATCATGAATATATCCAATTATGTGTGATGCTGACAGAAAAGAATATTGATAGTCAATAATTATAGGCTTTTCAGGCCAACAAAGTAGCTCTTCCCTCTTTCAATAAATTATCTTATGACATCTATCTTAAAAATTGCTATGCCAGGCCTGACCCAGACTGACTCCACTGACTTTCTATCAGATGCCATCTAAACTCAGGATTTATAGTTTACTCACAAAGGATGGTTAATGTGGTGGATTTTTCAGGAAGCAGAGCAGCTTTTCAGCATCCTCCCTCCTCCACCACAAATCATGCTGAACTCAGGGAGCCTCAGAGAGCTGCTCTGCCAGGGGGGAAACACCTCCTGCTCTCCAGGCCACGTCATCCAGAGGGAAATGGTTCAGAGATGGAGGAAACTGTGATGGGAGCTGCCAGCAAAGAGAGATCTGACACCAAATTCCACCTGGCACTCAGTGGGAAACAGAGATTTACCTGAGGCATTTCTGCACATCCTCCCTTGGAGCTGCTGCCCATGGCTGAGTCAGTGAGGTGTAAATTATTTTGGCTCTCACTGGAAAGGACAGCCCCCAGTGGCTCAGGGACACTTGAGCACCCTTCTCTGCTGTCTCCTCAGACCAACAAACCCTCTTGCCAGGACTGACTGGGGCCATGCTCACAGGCTGCAACCACCAAACCTTTATCCCAGGCTCCAGGAACATCAGGATTCCCCAAGAAATTCCCTTAAAGTCACAAATCAGCCAACATCCCCAGAGCCAGCTGGGGTAAAACACACCCAGAGCTTCAGACTTTTCTTTTTTTTTCCAAATCAGGACTTGTGTGTGCTTGCAAAAGGCGTCACCCACCGGATTCTCCTTCCTTTGCTGGCTTTTCTGTCCACTTTCTTCTTTATTTTGCTCCGTAACTTCTGGATGGCCAACCACTGCCTGAGGAAAGCACATCAACAGGAACACAACTTTCAGAGCCACTAAACACTCCCAGAGAGCCTCTCTGATTCCCAGCTGTATTAAAAGCTCCACTGCTCAAATAGAACTTTCTCAAGTCAAAGAAGTTTCCAGCAGGGAAAAACTTCTCCTGGCTATAAATATTTTTTTTTTAACTGAAACAAACGTCATCTCACCTGATTTATACAATGAAAACTCGACATCAGGGAAAAAATCTAACAAAATCCAATTACTGCAATCTTAATATAATCTTAATTACTGTAATCTATTTTATTGTAAAGTCAGATAAATGTACAATGCAATCACCACTTAAATGTAATTTTGTCTGTATCGTGTTAAATTATAGTGAATAGCTTTCCATAATATTCCAGACATAAACAAAATAAATTTGACACACTGCACTAAAATTTGGGTGATATTTTACAAGGAGAAAAGTTGCTTCACCATCACAAAATTTCCTGATGTATTTTCTTCCCCTCCCTATGGACACCTCCCCCCCAAAACAGTTTCAGGGAAGAGCCCAACTCCAGCTTTTCCAGCTTTCCTTGGCTTTTACACTTCTCTGAATTAGAGCCTGTGGCTATTTCAGTGTACACTGCTCATCAAGTGGCATCTGGAAGATTCTTTATTTTCTAACTCTAGAAGTAAACAGGGAAATAAGAGCTTTCCTGTATGGAATTATGGTTTATTTCTGCATGCAGGAAACATTCCCTGATATTGTTTTAATTGTACAGAATCTTTCCTTAGTGCAGGGATACACAGGAATTGCTTTAGCTGATGTCAGAAAGTTTATTCTTCTGAAACAACACCAAAGCAGAGTTAATAAAGAGAAAAAGCCAAATTTCAGCAGTCGGCAGCCAATTTTTGTGCCACTTAGTGCTGCAGGAACCACTGAGAGACAGAAATACCTGGACCAAGCCTTTCCAGTGGGGAAATACCTCCAGAAGAT
The DNA here is from genome assembly GCA_013398075.1 of Notiomystis cincta. NCBI lineage: Eukaryota > Metazoa > Chordata > Aves > Passeriformes > Notiomystidae > Notiomystis > Notiomystis cincta. The sequence continues at coordinate 11,598 of VZRX01006677.1, forward strand.
CACACCCCAACAGCTTAGAAGTCAGACTGGGTGATCCCTAACAGGAATATGCCAGAGGATGAGCTTCCTGACTAAAATCAAAGTGCCTGAGTAACTCCTTAAGCAGTTCCTAATATCCAGATGCTTTTTGCCAGATGAATTCAGTACTTTGCCCTCTACAATGAGCTGGCCAAGTCCCTGTGCTGGGCTGCAGTGCTGGGCTGCAGGCAGGGATGCCACAGACCTTGCCACTCACCTGCCCATGGCCACCTGGTCGTTGGGGTCCAGCGAAGTGGTTTTACGCTCTATCAGTTCTCGCAGGAGCTGCAGCAAAGACAAAAAGCCCGCCTGAAATGAGCACAGTGCTTGTGCACCAGCCCCCAGGGGTGGCAGGGGTCACAGGGGCAGGTGGGCAGGAGAAGCTCAGCCCCACAGGGCTCCCCCACACTCCTGGGGCAAGGGCAGGGGGAACTGGAACGTTGCTCAGGCAGCAGCTGGGCAGCGATGCTCGCTCGGGGAACAGCACAGCAAAACCCTTTTCATGGCCACAGCAGGAATGCTCAGGCAGCCTCTTCTATTTCTTCTCGTGTCCTGAGGGCTGGGGTTTGTCCTCTTGGCTCCCTGCAGCCCAAGGATGCTGTGAGCAGCCTTTCTGATCCCTGACTGGTGCTGTGTTTGTCACTGCTCACCCCAAACCCTGCGGGCTGTGCCCTGGCTCTCAGCTGAGACACCCACACAAGGGACAGAAATAAACCCTCCAAAAGTGAGGGAACAAACTGCTTTATGGATGCCTACACCTCACCAGTCAGTGAAGTTACTGCCTCAGCTCAGAAACACCCAAACCAGGCCCACCTGGAACCAGAATTCCACGGAGATGCCAGGAAGCAAGGATGCAGGATGCTTTTCCTCCACCCTGTACTTCCCTCTCCTTCAAGGCATACATCACAATACCAGAAAAAAGACTGATTCAAACATAATTAAAAACCTGCCACTACTTTTTTTTTTTCTTTTTCTTCTTGCTTATTTTTGGAGATTATTACTGCAGCAATAACATTTAAAAATTCCAGGAGCCAGGCCACTGGTTTATTATCACTAGAAAACAGCAAGCTACTTCTCTGCCCTGTTTATCTGATTGATTCCCAACATCTTTCTGGCACACAATCTATCAGTTTATCTCTGCCACTTCATCACAGTCACTTCTGGCAGCTAAATACAAGATCCAAATCCAGTGTTACACAGACATACGACACAGTAAACCTGTGTAACACTGCCACTCTGTAAACAGCTGCCCTTAAGGCTAAGCAGAAATGGGATCTTGGTTCCCAGTCAATATTCTGTCAAAAGCAAGGTGGGAGGGAGGCTTGGAACAGCAGCCACAAGTGGTGCAGAGAGGTGAGAGTGCTTTCCTCTCAGTGAGGGCTGCTTGCTGTCTCCTCTGAGCCTGCTCCTGCCTCGAGGCACAGAGGAGGTGCTGAGGCTCTGGGGATGGTCACACACCCCCTGTGCCCCGGGGGAACCAGCAGCAGGACAATTCCTGCAGGGCAGGTTCTTCCTGCTGGCCCAGAAATCCAAACTGAAAGATCAAGGAGTGCCCCAAGATCTTAGAGTTGTGCCCACACTGCTCAGAACGATGGCAGAGGGCAGGGTTGGATGGATATTGGTAGGAATTCCTCCCTGGGAGGGTGGGGAGGCCCTGGCACAGCTGTGGCTGTCCCTGGATCCCTGGAAGTGCCCAAGGCCAGGCTGGACAGGGCTTGGAGCAGCCTGGGATAGTGAAGGTGTCCCTGGCTGCGATGGGGTGGAACAAGAGGAGCTTTAAGGTCCCTTCCAACCCAAACCATTCCACAATTCCAAGATGCATTTTTGGGTCAGGTTCTTGTTGACCTTGGGGCTGACAAGGCCTCCCAGTGTCCCCAATGTCCTTCCAGTGCAGTGTCAGCTGTGGGACTGGGGACACTGCCTGGGAGAGCAGACAGAGGCAAAGATGAGGGAGAAGTAAAAAAAAAAAACCCAGCAGGAGCAAGAGGGAAATTAGGAAATGGAAATAAAAGCTGTGAAGCATCTTGTTACATCTAAATAGTGAACGTCTCCGAGTTGAGGTTATAAATCATGCTAACAATGGTTACTAAAATAAAAGTGGATGTAGCCAGAGGCTACCACTGCAAAAGTCAGCCCAGGCCTGCCTGGCTGCCTTTGGTCTTTAAGGATTTGATTAGTTTTCTGCTTTCTGGTTCAGAGTCTTGCATCCAGCCCGTGCTCCAGAGCCAGCCAGGGCTTGGGATCCAGAGTGAATGATAAATTCATTTACTGAATAAAGCAACACTGTTTTCCCAGCACAAGACTTAAACCACTTCCCAAACGGTAATAATTCATTAAGCCTGGCGATTCTGCTGAAAATTTATTAGTCAAAACAGAAAACTCTCATCAGGCCCCATATATTCCATTAGGAGTGATATATGGTGTCTCCCAATGCCTAATTATTAACTAGGAAGTGTGAGTAAATCACCATCAGCGTTAAGCCCTGATGTGTGAAGACAGAGTTAGGCAATTCCAGCATCAAAAGGCTTTGATTTGAAGCAGATCCTGTTTTGCTTTCCCTCCTTCACTCCTCCCTGAACTTGCAGAACCTCAGCTCAGTGTCCCAGGGCAGCAAACACGAGGAAGCACTTTTGGGCCCCATCCCAGGGCCCAAAGCCAGCCCCAGCTGCTCCTGTCAAAAGCTGGACCAGCAGCACGAACCACGGGAGCAGAGGGAAGCTGTCACTGCCAGCTGGATGCTCCCTGGCAGGGAGTGGTGGTGTTTGCCAGCAGAGCTCGTGCTGCCGAGCCCCAGATCCCTGCTGGAATCACTGAAGTGCTCCTGAAGAATCCCTAGAGGAGCTGCCCTCCCTCAGTGCCAGTGAGAGATGCACACCCAGGCCACTGGACAGAGCAGAGGGATTTGGAAATGCCATCAGGGTGCTCTTCAAGGGTAACAGAGACTCATTCCTCATTTGAGAGGTCAATTTTCATTTTAGAGGTTAGGTCTCATTTTCATGCACTATCTATCAGTGTTTCTAATCCTACACTCTCTGACCTTTCTGATTTGCAGACCCCTAAGAATTTCCAGTTGAGACAAAGGCAGAGCTGAAATCAGCCTCGTGACAAAAGGCTCACTTGTCTTAGACCTTACAGAGGAAATCAAATTTTTCAAAAGAGTCCATCTATAGACCCCCCTTTCAAGCTCCCACTCAGAAGCTGTGTAACAACATTTGGATTTCTACCAACACCAGAGAAAATTTAAGTTTGCAGCTCAAATATTGTTTTAAATCCCCTTGAAAAGCTTTGTAAAGACTTAATTTTTCTCCAATCTATGTATAAACACCTGAAATGCAGGCTGAAATCACTGGACAGTCTCTTTTTAAAACCCATTTTATTCAAATTTGGGTTTGTCTAAGATACACAGATTTGCCTATTTTCTAATAACCCATTAAGAGAAGCTCCAAATCAAGCTTTAAAATGTGTTATTAACCATCTACCCAGCCATTTGAAAGATACATGCCTGTGATAAGAGTATTGTATTGCCATTAACCTGTGGGATGGTTCGAGACATCTCTTATTCACACAAAACTCTAAATGCATCTAATTAAAGCCACAAGATCAGCTGTCCATATTAATCACTCACCGGTTTAATTAAGGTAAACCAGCTTGTCACAGAGCCAGGCTTCTCTCTATTCTTCACCATTATTGACTTTTAATAGTTCTCTGGATTGGTAATTCCTTGTTTATGGCATTATCAAACTCCTGGGAGAGGAAACTGCCTGGGACACGAGGGGGAAGTCACCCCTAGAGTAAAGTTTTCCAAAGGGTCACACAGTGGGATTTAAGGATGTTCACCCTGGGGGGAAATCCCAGCTCTGGAGGGATGGGAACCCTCTTTGAAGGGGTTCCCTTGGATGTTCCCTCCTCTCTGGTGCCCACAGGGAGGACTGGTGGCCCTGGGCTGTCACAAAATGCAGTGACCAAGCCAGGGGAGGGGGGAGCAGGAGAGCAGAGGAAAAAAGGGATTATGGATATTCCCAATTCTCCTTAGGCATACCTGCTGCCAGCAATGATGAACATTTGTTCTGGGAAGAGCTGCTACCAGTGGAACACTTAGCATATGAACACTAACCTAATTCCTGTTGGAAATAAACCAATTTCCACTCTCTCCTTTACCAGAGGAGTATTTCAACCTAACAATAAAATCTCCACTGTAGCATGTCAGAGCAGCAGCTCCCTGGTAGCAGGCTGGAATTTTAAGTCTTAATGCTGCAATATCAGCTGTAATGAATTCTACGTAAATATGACTTCTAAAAATAAAAAGCCTTTTTCTTCCCTAAAAGCCACGTATGAAGGAGAATTTAAAGGAAAAGGAACTGGGCTCCAGCCACTCACTGCTGCCAGTAATGAGGAACCTTCTGAGACACTTCAGCTATTCCCACCCAAATAAAAATATTTCACTGCATCGTTCAGCTCAGCTTTCCATCACCATCCAATATGGGCCATCACAACAAAAACTGCTTATAAAACAAGTGAAGAAGAGGAAGAAAGGCAAAGTGGGATGAACAGGCAGAAGAGAGTTAAATCCTGAATCATCACAAAATTCCACCAGACCCACCTGCTGAATTCTACTGAATATTAAGACCTGGACCAGAAAATTGTTTTTCCAGAAGAAAAACAGATTAATTAAAGAGCTTTTTATTATAATCTATAATAAAACAGTATAACTACTTATTCTGTTATCATTAACTTGTGCACATTCATCAAATCTTGTTCATTTTTACTTGCCTAATTTCACACTGACACACAGAGGAAGAAGCTGCTTTCCAGTGCTGCTCTTTAGCTGAATGCTTACCTTTTAAGCAGTAATCAAAATAAATTAATAACTATAAAACCTTATTGAGAAGAATGACAAAGATCCCCAGGAAGGTCTGGATGTAAATTCAAACAGGAAGGAAGGGGCAGGTGTTGAGATGCACGCTGCAATCAGTGTTATGCACGGGGGTCAGGGGTTGTGAGCACCCTCAGCTCGGTGCTGATCACTCCTGCAGAAGCAGTTCCCTTCCCAGGTTTTATTTCCATGCCCACATGCAATCTCACAGGCACACAAAGGCTCTGCACAGTTCTGACCCAGTGAAAGCAAAGCCATTCAGGGCCCTGTCAGCTCCATTGTGCTGCGCCTGCCCCGCTCTCAATGCAATGTTCAGCTCCAGCTTAGCGCCCTGACAAATAAAGGAAAGCACTTTATGAATCCAATTTAATTGGGAGGTGACAGCAAACACAGAGCCATTTTCCTCAGCCTTATCCCTGCACTGGCTTGGGCTCTGATCTCTGCCAAAGCCCACCGAGCACGGCACAGGGAGCAGGGCAGCAGGACAGGCACGGGCACCCCTGCACACAGCGGGATCTGCACGGATCCTCTCCCCCAGGAAGCATTCTGGGGATGCAGGAGAGGGGAAGGGTAGAAGGGAGGGAGAGGAGGAGGGAGGGAGATGAAGAAAACCCCAGCCAGAGAGGAAAATGGATGTGCAGCTGCCCGGCGGCTCAGCAGATGTCTGCGCGTGATGTACGAGGCCGGGAGAAGCTGTCGGAGCCGCTGCCAAGGACTGGGAAGTGATTAAAGCCTGCACCAGGCTAAGCACCATATTTCCAGTCCACGGGGTTCCCAAAGTGGCACCCATGCCCGGCTGTGCTGCCAGATGTTGCTGGCTGGCAGTGCTCCTGCAGCTGGAGCAGCGGGAATGCGGTCTGGAACGCCCCTGCCGCCCATCCTTCACCTCTGCCCGGGCCTCAAACAGCTCCAATTTGCTGCCACTTCCCTCCTGGGAAATGGCCAAGATACAGTTGTGCCTGGCAGACCCATTTGTTTTACTCAGGTGATTCTCTTCCCTCAATGACCTCTATTAGTTTAAGTTTTAATTTAGATTAACCCCAGCACCCCAATTAACCAGTGAGGGGAGAAGCTAAGCTGGGCCTGCTCATATTTCTGAAATCACGATTCAGCACAGTTACAGTTATTGGAGGGAAAGATGGGGACACTCATCCATTGCTATTTTCTTTTAAAAAAGTCAACATTTCATGGCCAAGAAGCACCTTCTCTGCACAGGTCCTTGGACTGTCAACCTCAGCTATTTCTCCACTCCCATGAGTTTGTTACACCAGCTTCATTTCTTCTGTGTTCTTAGGGTCCAATCTGCCCCCACAGCTGAGCTTCTGGTCCACTTGGACCCCAAATTCCATCTCAGCATTATCCCAACAGATTTGGCCCCTTCAAACCCTGCTGCCAACAAGACAGGCTCTCTCCCATCACCATTTGGCATCCTCACATGGCAACAGCTCTCTTCTACTCCCCCAGCACTTTACTGGCCACTCTAATAACTATTCAGATCAAAAAAATCTGCCTTTCCAGTGGTATAATGTTTATTTAGTCCCAAAGTACAGGCTCTGTGTGGATCATCAAAGCAGACAGAGGTTTTCATGCACTGGGGAAGGACTTCCATTCCTCAGTATGTGACAATTCCAGTTTTTCATAAAGCTGGCACTGTCTTCATTAAATAAACTACAAACACGGTGTTTCCCTGTACTGGGTGCAGATTCCTTGCTTCTAAGAATTTTGCAAATAAAAGGAGTACCTGGCCTGGATCCAAGCTGGCCCAGTTCCAAGAGAAGTGCTGGAGCAGCCAGCAGCTCTCCCATTCAGCAGGTAAATGAGATTATTTAGGCCGAGACAAGAGGAACTTTCAGTGCTTTTGAGGATTTCCTGGGACTGTTTTCCCTAAGGGGGCTCTGCCCACAGAGAACAGTCACCTTCAGAGAACTGAGAGCTTTTTCTCTCGTGGAGCCACAGGGAGAACAACAGGCACAGCTCCTCCTGCAGCCCTGACACAACATCCACACTGCAGCTTCAAGCTCACACAGCCCTACAACAAAAACTGAGAGCACAGTCCCCTGAGGTGCTTGCAGAGATTTTGGATGTTAAAACAGGTAACTGAGTTTCACAGGTAAAGAGAAATACGGAGCACTGAACCAACTGCACCTTCTCTGTTAAGTACTAAACCCCAAGTGGAGCCATAATTCCAACACACATTTACCATCACCTACCTGGTGATAAAAGTCATCATCATCAAATATCTCCTCATCGATGTCCTTCAGGTGCCTGTTGGAATCTGAGGGAGGGAGGACTTCCTGGAAGCATCAAGGAAATATTGAGAGCTCGTATGTGCACATTTCTGTCCCCAACCCCAGAGACATCACGTGCAGCAGCTTGTAAACACGCCTGATGATATGAAGGAATGGGGAAAAACTCCCAACATAACAAGCTTCTAAGGACCAGGAATACATTTAAAGGCAAGGCAGAAACGCTGCCAATGCCAAAATAGATTTATGATGCCTTTACTGGGAAATAAATAGGACTGTGCAAAGTCTTTCTGGCAAAATACTACAGATATTTTTAATGTAATGGCAAAAATACATCTTGCAAGTGCAGTAATTCTACCTGATCTCTCAGAATTGAGTATTTATTCATTCTTAAATACTAAATTAATAACGGGCTTACTACTAACATATTCTGTAGGTTATATGCAGCATGATTTTAAAAGGGACTTTCTGGGTTAAAAACTCTGAACTGCAGAATGAAACCCAAGTTTTGCTGCCACTATCTCAAAAATCAGATTTAGCGAGCACCATTTCCAGCAGCACAGGAGGGGCACAATCCCAGCCCAAACCTTGTTTTTCCCCTCTCAAGAACTGGGACAGGAGATAAAGGAAACACCCCAAACCTGGAATTTAAATGCCTTTCCTCAGCCTTTACACTGCAGGAATCACTGCTCAGCCACCTCCTCCTTCACCCATCTCTCGCCAACGAGCGCAGCAACACCTGCTAAAGGCTGCTCGCTCTGCAGAGCTTCCCGGGCCGAGCCAGAGCAATAAAGCCTCCCTTACCGAGTCTGCAGGCCCAGGCTGAGGGGCTGGGGCAGGCTGCTGCTCCTGCTTGCCCAGCACGGTGTAGAGGGAGCGGCGGGTCTGGGTGCGCCGCAGCAATCGCTCCCTGTCCATCAGCACGTGATCGATCTGCTCCAGCACCGAGCGCTCGAAGGCTCCGAAGCCCTGCAACAGCATTAACCAGTGTCAGATAATGCACACAGCCTCTCCTCAAGGCACCACTGTTCCTCTATCTTTCCATGTCACTGGATAAGCAGACAGCGTTCCGAGAGCAGGGGGGGCTGGGGCTCGTTGCGGGGATTTCTGCGAGGATTTTTTATTTGTTTCTTCTCCCTTCCCAACCTGAGGCAAGTTGACGCCTGGCTTAATAAAATGCCTTTGCTGTTCTGGTTCAGATTAACTTCTCAATGATTAATACCAACTCAGAGATGTGAGGAGACCCTGGATCTGTGGGTGAAATGATTACCCATTGTATTAAAGCGTGCACTTCGTGGAGGAGGAGAGCCTCAGAGGGCCCTGCTTCTGGGAGGAACCACAAACAGCTCGTGCAGCAGCAACAGTGGCATTTTCCTAGAGATTATTTGCTGCTGGAGATTGGCTGTGATGGGATGTCTGGTTGAGAGAAGACAAACTACCATGGGCAAAGACACTTTCCACTGTCCCAGGTTGCTCCAAGCCCTGTCCAACCTGGCCTTGGACACTGCCAGGGATCCAGGGGCAGCCACAGCTTCTCAGGACACCTTCCCTCACAGGGAGGAATTTATTCTGTGTATCCCACTCAAATTTCCCCTTCCTCACTTTGAACTTGTTCCTCAGATCCCTGCTCCACAGGAGCCATGCCAGCACACACAGACCAGTCCTTGCCTTTCCAATCTTGCCAGTTGCCAGCTTTGTCTTGTCGTGCCACTTCTGCAGGGTGCTGTTCCTGTAGCTCCTGAAGTCCCTGTAGCGCTTGGCTATGAACTCAGGGTACTCCTCGAACTTCAGCTTCCGTTTGGGGAGGCTCCTCCTCTTCTCCTGTGCCTTCTCCACTGGCTCCTCATCGCTGCTGCTCGGGATCTCATCCTCACTGGAACAGAACCACCCAGCATGAACACCCTGCCCCTCTCCCAGGCAAAGTGTGGGTCCTTGGTGGCCCCTCCACCACCAGCCCACACCACACCATCGATGTGTTTGGTAAAAACTCCACAATTGAGCCCTTGCTCTATTATCAGAAATATTACAAACCTGACTTCCCACCAGGCAGAGAAGGAATTCAAGTAACAGAGCAGCAACTGAGAGCAGCAGGGTGAGGGTGGCCAGGAAGGCTGTGCATTGTCCTGTGTGCTGGAGACCAAAGGATTCAGAAAGATCTTATCTCTTTCTGCATTTACCTCTCAGTTTTTGCTTGCTTTCCATCGACCAGATGCCTCGTGCCTGGGTACTGATAAAGCAGCTCATCCTGGAGTTCCACCAGCACTTTCAGCAAGGCCCCCAGGGCTTTACAACCTGCAGAGCAAGAGACACAAGTGACAAGATCTGATCTATGGGGGAAACTTTAAAACATGACCTAGTAAGTTTAATGAGAAGATTCTGATCAGAAAAGCAGAACTGCAGGCCCAGAGCTCCTTAGGAAGAGAGAAAGGGAAGAAAAGATGGGGTGGAGGGGTGTAAATTGATCAATACATGGTGTGAATGTGATTTTCTTAGGGATGAGCAGCTGCACTCCAGGGTGTTCACACACACACACCCTGAAGGGAGATGTGATGCTGTGTATCCAAAGGCTTTTGTAGCTGACAGGTTTCCTGTATCCATGCAGTGCCTGTTCCAGTGGCTGTGAGTTCTCCAAGGACACTCAGCTCCAGCTGACTGTGGGACAGGTTAACTCCACACTGCCACAGCATCTGCTCTTTAAAAACAATTCTTCTGTGGCAACCAACAAGCCTCCCTGCAGAACTCTGTGATAGAAAACAAGTGTTTGCCCAGCCTACACCAAGTGTCCCTCTGCACATCCATCACAGGGTCAGCTCTCCCAGGTAAAACACCTGGCACACCCCTGCCCAAAAGCCTAAACTGAACTTACTCTGGCTGACAGAGCACGTGGATTTGGGTGGGCAGCAGGAGGTGGGACCTTCCCCAGAGCCTCCCCTGGTGCCTCCTCTGCCAAGGGCCAGTGGGGCTGCCCTGCTTAACCCCCCAATCTCCCTTTGAACGTGGCACAAAAGAACAGGGAGAACTTTTCCCCACTCCTTTTTTTTTTCTTTATTTCTGCTTTTCATTGGGGCACACAGAGATCATGGGGAGAGTGAACAGCAAATCTTCCTCAGGCAGACAGAGGCAGAAATCAGCCCAGACACTCAGAGGTCTCAATCTCCCATGTGTTACCACTGTGATATTGCTCAGTTGTCACCACCTCCAGATAAATTACAGCCTGACCTCAGTAACAGCAATGTCAAGGAGAAGATGCTTTAAGATTTTTGTTGCAGATCAGCTGTTGGACTCACCCTCCCTGAGCCCATGGTTCATTATAGATACACTCTGACAACTCCTCTGTATAAACCTATTAACGGATTAGGTTTGCTGCACTTGTAAATCAGACATGTGTGAGCATCAAAACAATTCCACCAGACAAACAGACAAAAGCCCTTAAAAATGCATTTGTTGTAGGTGTCTGCAGCTAAAGCATCACTTGCAGGAGCCAAGTGCCCCCACCCTAGCCTGAGTGCACAGCTTACACCAGCAAAATCCTTCCCACTGCCTGCAACACAGCCAAATGTCCCCAGAGCTTCCCAAACTGTTTATTTTCTCCCTGCTGCCTCTCCTCCAGCAGCAGTGCTAATGCACCCCAGGCAGCTTTGATCCTGGCAATTACAACTGGAGTAGCACTCCAGCTCTTCTGGGGTATAGCAGGGCCACGGCAAGCAGGCAAGGAAATAAAGACAGGCTCAAGCTGCCCCAGGCTATGAGATACAGACCCCAGCAGAAGTGGGGATGGGGAGCAATTTTATTTGGAGTGAAGGGGCTGGAGAGGGCAGGGGAGACAATGACCGTGTGTCTAACCAGGTGGGAGGGCTAATTATTCCAGGCAGCGGCTTCATCACGAGCCTCTTACAGCTGGGCAATTTCCCTGTTCCCAGTTCTTGTGTATTTAATAGCATTATTGGATGGCATTCTCACTTTTACTGTTGGCTGCTTAAGAGTGCTGTAAACTCAACTTCAGAAGCCAAGTGTCACCCTCCCCTGCTCTCTGCCCATCTAGCCCTGCCCTATCCATTTCACATTTAATTCCACAAGGGATTGTTTTCTTCCCAGTCTCCTCTTCATCTCCTCTTCCTTCTGAAGCCCTTGTCTGCCTTTACACCACCTGCTCTGGGGAAGAGTCTGGCCCCATTTGTGAAGGAAGGCAGCACAACTCAAAACCTCCATGGATGCAAACTGGGTCATTTGGAAAGGAGGCTGGACACTGACTGACCCTCCTAGCCCCAGCAGGAGTTTTGTAATGCTGCTCCTTGTCTGAAACAAGAACACAACAAGCATGGCTGGAATACAACTTCCAGCTCAGACAGGACTCAGAGTGTCTGTGGTGAGACACTGCCCTGAAGAGTCACTTTTAAGAGTCCACAGAAGCCGCTTCATTTTGTGTCCAGGAGGGAAAAAGTTGTTCCAGACCCAGCAGGCAGCAGATCAATCCCCCCAGAACGCTGGGAGCCAGCACCAGTAAATCAAAGCGTGCCTTTCTCTTAATGCTCCCCATACGTCCTGGTTTTATCCAGTATCCAGCCCTCCACCCAGGCTGGAGGCAGCCCTGGAGTATTTAGCTCCACTCAGGGATAGCACTGCCATGTATCAAAGTGTCAGGAGACCCACCAGAGATGGAATCTGTCCTGCTGCTCTCAAACCACACAAAATCAATTCTGTCAATGCCAGCGCTTGTGGACAAACTGGGGCCTGATCCCAGAGCTGCCACGGAATCCGTGCACTGCATGTGGGGATGGGCTGCCAGGGGGGCTTCTGTGCTCATCCACACTCCAAGCCCAGCATTCCCACAGCTGCCCAAGCAGGAAGAGCCCTGCACTCTCTTCCATGGCCTCTAAAGATGGGGTCTCTTTTCACCTCCCCAGGCAGCCACGGGAGCGGCCGCACGCAGGGACACTGAATCCATGGAAAAACCCAGAGCCTCCAGGCCAGGCTTTCCAAGGCATTCCCAGACAGCTCCTGGCATTCCCAGAACAGCCCCACCAGGTACCTCCACCCTGCCTGACCCTGGTGCTGCACCCAGCAGGTCTGGAGTACCATGGGTTCACAGAGAATTTTTGGGATTCCCAGAACTGCTCCACCCTGTCCGTGCCACATCCACCCAGCAGACTCAGAGTGCAACAGGCCAGGGAGGGAATCCTAAAACTGGGGCAAACCTCCCAGGATTTTCACTCCATGGGAGAATGGAGTTTCCCACAGACTGCATCCAAACTCAGGAACATCCTTCCTGGGATGTACCAGCAGGAACCACCAGCAGGAACCTGCCCAGCACACAGCTCCACCTCAGAGCCTATGCCTGCACTGGAAATCAGGGACTTTCTCCCCTCAGTTAAATCTGAGGATCTGGCATTACAGGAATATCATCAAGCTTCCCATTCGCCCTGCACCTCCACAGGCTGGGGAAGTGCTCACACAGAAAACCTGGTGGTGTAATGAGGGGGTGCAGAGCAAAAGCTGAGCTGCACGATTTTGGGAGCATTCCCCTGCCTCCATGGAGAGTCCCTGTGTCCCCATGGAGTCCCCATGGAGAGTCCCTGTGTCCCCAAGGAGTCCCCATGGAGAGTCCCTGTGTCCCCAAGGAGTCCCCATGGAGAATCCTTGTGTCCCCAAGGAGTCCCCATGTCCCCACCACACCGCTCACATCATGCAAATCAGAAGCACGAGAGGAGCCCAACCTCTCATGTTAATCACTGCACCTAATGAGAAGCATCTCCACCAGGAACACAGGTTTATCCCAGCACTCAGATGGAGAGGAGGAATCTTCCCTCCCTTCCACGGGCTGTGGGACAGGAGTTAAACTCCAGGTCAGAATGGCCCTCGACGTGCTGGCCTCGGAACAATGCTCCCCATTCACATCCAGCAGCCAGCCACTTGCACTCGTCATCCCCAGCAATTAATCCCCCACCAAACACGTTTGATTAAATCTTTTCAAGCAAATCCTTTGCTTTGCTTTTGTTAGTTCACTTCTTGTCAACATCTATTAAAATATGCCTTTAATTCTCCCACAATCTTAAAAAACACCGATTCCACTGTCTTCAACTTTAATCAACTGTATGGCCGGCATTTTTCATTTCATAATAATGTGCTGTTTGGAATTCAAGAGGCAGGCTCAACATCAATCATTCGGCAAGAATTTTTCCACTGCAATAAATATGCAAATGAGGAAAGCCAGTCAGTCGTATTTCAGGCCCGACTTGCTAGTGTTTTAAAAAAGACACAAATTTATTAATTGCCGTTGGCCAGCGGAATCCTATTACTTTGGGCATTGATTACAAAGCTGTGTGAGTGATTATTGTGCAACTCGCAGGCTATCCAGGCATGAGGAAAAATTATTAAAGCAAGGCAGAGATTATCAACTCGGAATAACAATAAGCCTTAACATTTTAGGCCTCTAACTTCTTCAACAAAGAATTACGCCGCAGCTCCAGTGTATCATAATTCTGAAGTCTGTCAGTATTACTTTTGGAGCTTGCTCTATATTCCCAGCCAGGAAAAGGAGGGGGAATTCCTCCAGGTGCCACATCCCAGACATGGGGCTCTGGACAACAGCCTGGATGTAATTCCCAGCGTGGAAGGAAGCTCAGGAGTGATGTGGGGCAGGCAGGATCGCAGCAGCTCCAGCCCGGCACCCCTGAGTGTCCTGGGGGCTCACACGAACATGGCTCAGAAATAAAAGAAATAATCCTGCCTGATAAGCCTCAGACAGGAGCTCCACGAGCCAGCCCCCACTCAGTGATAGGCCAAAGGTGATTTTTTACAGGTGCTGTGGTTATATTCACATTCCTCACAGACTACAGCTCCATCCCAGCACAAAGCACTGGTAAATCTGTCCGAATCTGGGAAATGAAGGGAGCAACGCTCCTTTCCTGCTTCCCAAAACAGTGAGTTTGGGGAATTTGGGGGAATTTTATCAAAGGACCCCTGGAAAAGGGCCGACTTGGCTGCTGACTGCAAAAGGTCTGCTCCACACCCAAGCCCAGTTTGCTGGTTCCATTGGGATGCAAATGATGCAAGAGCCTTTGCAGAGGGGAAAATTGTATTCCCTGGGCACAAAGGAGCCAGGGCTGCACCCTCCTTGCACAGCAGAGCCTCAGCTGAGCCCCAGAGAGGTACAGAACAGCCTCCATTTAGCCTTTCACTCCAATATTAGTGGATCTGACAGGAGGGACAACAGGATCAGACACAGATGAGTTTGCTAAAAGTAAAGAAAATAACTGGATGCAACAACAGAATAAAGGCTGGGTATTCAGGGGTTTATCAGAGGGGACTGGGGGAGGGGGAAAGCTGAGGAGGAGAGAAAGAGAAACACTTCCATGAAGTTCATGCTCTGCTGATTCGCCTCAACCATCATCTTTTGATATCAGCCCGAGCCAGGGAGGGGATGGGGTTTGGCAAAAATGAGATTTATAAAAACTGATGCTTCACATTACTGTAAATGCAAAGAAGCTGACAGCAAACATTCCTGCCTCTGCCAGCCTGGAGTCCCCAAGTGCAGGGGCAAGGAGGAGAAAGGAAGAGGAAATGTGAGATTTCATAGTTCTATCTGGGTATTAAGGCCAGAAGGGAGCATTAGCCCATTCACACTGACCTCCTCACATAATACCAGGCCATTAATTACATTTATCATGACAAGCCTCGAGTTTCCATCTCAGGGTGCCCAATTGCCAATTAATCCGAGTTAGCTGACATTTGTCTGGACACTTTTCAAGCCTTTGTTTCCCTGCATCTTGCTTGTGCAGTACACAGGCTAACATGCACAAATATTTAGCTAAATTCAGTTTAATTAGCTATTAATCTTCAGAAACTCAGGTGTAGGCAAAGCTGCCTGAGTGTGGTGTAATCCCACGGGCTGGAGTTCAGCTGGATCAGGACTGTCCCAGCATTTCCTGCACTGAAATTTAAGGCAGATTTCAAATAACCCTCAGACATCACCACTGAACAACACATAAGGTGATCACCTATAAACTCATTTTACCACACCTATACAGGAGAAGGAGACAACAATTCTGCTCAAAATACTGAATACCACAAGCTAAAAGCCTTGGAACTCAGTGAAGGAGGGAGTTCTTTTCTGAAAACAGCCCAAAACTTCACGTTAAATCAATGTCCTGCGTTTCTCCACTACCTCCCACCCAGAATTCCTGAACAGATCACAGAGAGCCACAAAATACCCTCCTGGTGCCTGTCACAGCCCAAATCCTGCATGTGCACAGAACATCACAGACTTCATGTCACAACTTCATTCACACAACAACAGCAGAGCTCCAAAACTGAGCCCTGGGCCTTGTCTGAAGCCTCTCCCTTCATGCTCTTCCCTCTCACTCACTGGCACAGGCAGAACACCCAGAATGGCCCAGGAGCTGCTGGTGCCCACTGAGCCCATCCATGGCACAACATTCAGGAAAAAGGGTCTGATTTATTCATTTCTTTCAGCTGAGGGAAGAGTCTTCAGTAATGTCAACAGGCTTTGGCTCAGTCCCCAAAAAATTCTGCATTAGATCAGAGGAGAGGTGAAATTTGGGGCCACCTGCATGCACATCCATTTAAACCACATCCCACCCTGCCTGAACTGACAGAGCTGATGCTTTTTGTATTCATAAAGTGTCCAGACTAATACAATTCAATTAAAATGAACTACCAGTTTTAAGTGGGCTAGATCTGATCACAATAATTTACACTCAGGCTTGAAACCCAGTTCTGCTGTCACACATTTGTGCAGGCTCCCAGTAAAATCTTCAAAGCAAGAATATATTTAAGTCCATGATCTTGCCTAGCACCAATTAATCCTGTAACTGCTCTATGCCTCTGGAAACTGTGTAATCTGCCTGTGCCTCAGTTCCTCCCCCTCCCCTGTGACACTCACCCTGCTCTGTATTAATGCAGGAACATCTCCAGATGGAGGTGTGGATATATTGGAGTTTTAAAAGCCATCCAGGAATAGAGGTGATAACAAAATTATGAGGGAGCTCTTGCCAGCTGAGTCCTGCAGGCCTCCCTTAAAAAATCCAAGCCTGTGTCAGTAAATCCCATTTCATCAGAGAGCTTTGCCCTGCCCAGGTGTGTCCAGGTGAGGGCAGAGGGGGATGCCTTGCCAGGCTCATCCTCTCTCCCAGAGAAGTGGAACAGGCTCTCTGGCACCTACAGCAGACTGGATTTTATCCAAAATTAGTCACTGCTTAATCAGTTTCCTCCACATGACCTACCTGGATGCTGCAGAGGATGGGAAAATATTATTTTAAAGGCTGGGATTAAGAGAACCCAACACAAATCCTCATTAAAAAGACACTGACCAGAGACTAAACAGAATCCTTCCCTCTCCCTCAAATGTCAAAATACTGCAGAACCAACCTAGAAGAAAATGAAGATGCTCAGTGTGAAGCACTCAGAGGCAGAGGTGTAAATGTCCTGTTCAGTCCCAAGCCATAGAGTTTGTCATGGGACCAGGTACCCAACCTCCTCAGGGAATTATTCCAGGTGGGAGCACAGTCCTTTCCCAGCACACTCACCACAAATTTCCACTCCAGAAAAGCCATTTCTGGGTCAGTCAAAGTTTTAGGAACAAAAATCCAACAACTCCTTCATTTCCCAAAAGGCAAAAAAGCCCTGTGTTTTTTTTCTCTGATTCACTTTATTCAGATTTATTTTATTACTGATCACAAACCTTGGTGAAACTTCACTACAGCTCTCCAAAGTGTAAATAAGTGAATATTTGGTGTCCCCACTTTTATTTTGTTCCTCCATGAGCAAATCCATCCTCACACCCTCCAGATCTACTTTTACCAAACCCACTCTTTCCTCCATGTCTTGAAATTATCTGGAGATAATGCTGAGGAATAAAAATGTGGGATTCTGGTATTTTCTCTTAATCCACTGACAGGTGGAGTCAAAGCCAAAAAAAAACCCAAAACCCCACAAAAATGCAGAGAGCAGCTTACATTTCAGGGACCTCCTGAACTCTTGGAAAGGCAAAGCATACACTTGTGAAAGCACACACAGCCACTTGTCCCTTTAAAGTCCTGCAATTTCCATCAATTTCTGGAGAAAAAACCTCCCTCACCTGGGTTTCTGTGCATTCTTAACTCATCTCACCAACTGTAAAGTGAAAATAACACAATCTGCTCTTCAAAAGCTGGAATTCCCAGCTCTTTTTGAGAAGCATGAAGTGTTAGTCACTTGAACATTCCCAGTTTAGTATTTTCAACTGGAATTAGAAAGAAAAAGCAGCACAGCTACAGGCCTGCACTGAGAAGCCCAGGGCCTTTGAGGAAGAAGAGATTTAATTCCTCAAAGCCCTTCCTACCTCCTTGTCCCTCGATTATTTGTGGGGTTTTCTGGTCACCCTGCCAAGATTTAACACAACAAGCCCCAAACCCTGGGAGTGTTTAATTCCTGACACTGGATGTGGCTCCACCAATGTTTACCCCACCTCCACTGTGGCTCCTCCTTGCCCTCGAGGTGATTTTTGGAGACAGTTTCAGGAGATCCCCTTCCAACCTCCCAGCACAGTGAGATGTGAGTGGCAGCCCTGCAATCTGTGCACAGCCACAGCACAGAAACTTGCACCTTGCACTCCTCTCCTATGTAAATAATGCAGGGATCCTGCGGGAACATGCCAGGGATTGGAATTTTTAATTAATGGCTCTCTTTAATGTGCAAATCAGGAGCAGATTGCAAATTCTGACTCGCATTGATTATGAAAAACATTAATTGAACGTGCAAGACCCCAAACAGAGGCAACATCTCAAGGCCTGGACCAGACTGGAAGATGCAGTGCAGGGGAATACAAATCCATCTTGGAGAAACAGCCCACTCCAGGCAGCAGCACCTTGGAATTGTGAGCTGGGAGGGTCTGTGTGTGCAGGGCATTAAACACTGGACATTTGTGCTGCTTCCAGGGCTCAGCCACTCTGATCTCAGCACTAAAAACCATCCAGGCTTTCTCAGTGGGTGGAAAACAGGAATAAACATGAGCTCCATGACCACAGTTTGGTCTCCCATTTGTATGTAAAAAGGGTGACAGGAAAAAAATCTGGAATATAATTAAAGATTAAAAAAAAAAAAAAGGGAAATAAAAAGTAAGACAGCACAAACAAAGCAATGCTGTCTCTTTAAACAGAAATTCATCCTATATAAATTATGGCCATAAACTTTTCCTGCAGTGCAGCCTAATTAATTCTTGTTCTATACACAAAGGGAAATGCTGGGTGACAAATGGGTGTGAAGCCTGAAAGCTGCCAGGTCTGCAAAACATTTTCTACTTCAATTTATAAGCAATTTTGCAGTAAATCATCTACCAGAACCTGAGATCTCAGGAATCTAAGGTTGTCCAAAGCACGTTGTAACATTAAAAAAAAAAAAAAAATCATAAAAGATTACAAAAATAATAAATTAAACACTTGAGGTTTTGTAACCTCCAGTCTCAAAATCTGGAAAATGAGCATGACCTTGCCATTTTCACTCAGGTTTGGCTTTAAAACTGCAAATGAATGGAGAATTGCTGTCTACTCTTTAACACAATTATACTCCAGCCCTTAGGGAATTCCAGCACCACAACAGGGTTGTCCTGAGTAGGAGATACCCAAGAGGAAAATACACAAAGGACCATTTTCCAATTCAAAAAATTCAGCCTTCCTCTGAGCACAGAGCAGAAATTTCATGAGAAATGGAAGGATTTGGGGAAAATGACTGGGAACACTCTTGTCCAGGAGCTCTGAGAGCCCTGGGAGCCTCCTGACTTCAGCACCCTGTGGGGTTCACCCAGAGTCTGGGATTTTGGCACCAGCTCCTTTGTGCAAGTGGAACCCCAAATCATTCTCTCCTCTTCAATGAGGGTGATGAAAATGTGCCAGGTTTATTTTGTGGATTTGGACAGAAGTGCTGAGGCTTCCCTGAAAGGAGAGCATCATCCAGTCCCAAACTGCAGGATGATGTGTCCATGTCCTGATTATCCCAAATCCTGCCCATGGCTGAAGCTCAGCACGTACAAGGGGAGCAGCAGCAGCAGAATGTTCCTAAATTCCGTGTTTGCCATCTGCCAGCCTGAGCACTTCCCCTGCTAACACTGCCCAGGTCACTCCAGCTTTACTTTCTCAGTGTCTTCACAGACCCAAAGCCAAGCTTTGAGGAGTGTCAGAGTGAACTCCTACAACTGGAGAAGGTGAGGAGGGGACCGTGAAGCAGTGCTTAGCAGTGGAGCTTCCCTCAGAGCTCTGCACAGTGAGGGATCAGCCCTTGCAGCACTGGGGACATTACACTTCACATTCCTGGATGTATTTTGCTTATGGGAAATACCAAAATGTCAACCATTGTTTCTGTTAAAGGTCTTTAATGATACTGCATCTTAGACCTGTAATGAAACATGGAGCTGGGGCAGTCTGTAATGCATCTCATTAAGGACATTAATAACGTGTGTTCCACTGAAAGGTCAGCACAGTGTTGGTGGGAGTTTGCCTTTTTGTCCTTAATCACTTCATTTGAAGCAGCAGAGCCACCTTTAGACCAGGGAGCACCTCACCTGGGCCTGCAGGTAAGCTGACTGCCCTGTCCTGGGCAGGGGTCACAGCCACAACAATTCAGGGCCATGTCTGGTGACCCAGGCATCTCTCTCCCTGTGCATTCACCTCGAGGCCAGTAAAAAAGGTGTCCAAATATAAAAATTAAACAGACCCACACCACACTGAAGCCAAGTACTGTGCATTTATCTGGAGCCTGCATGTTATGATTTCATACTGGAGAATCTACAGCTCTCAGCAGGTCAGTGTCATTAGCAGTGATTCTCAGGAATAAACAGAGGAAGCTCCACACTGGAATTTATCTGCACAGATCCTCTCCTTTGGACTTATTTCTGTTTAGGGCAGGATTTGCATTCACTGATCCAGCACAAAACTGGTACAAGGTGTCTCTGGACAGATCATCCCAGCCCTGCACTGAACAGCAACAACCAAACCACCTGTTGGTAAGAGTCTGAGAAAGGAGAAAGATTAAAGGGTCCTTACAGTTCTCCACAGCGTTGTCAAAGTCCTGTCCCCCCTCCTTCCTGAACCTGGGGTAGGTGTCTGGCTGGGGGAGCCTGTTGGCTGTCAGGAGCACCTTCTGCATCTTGATCCTCCCTTCCATCAGCTGGTCCCACAGGGCTTCACAGCAAAAAGGAAATAAAAGAACCAGTTAGCAAGCCAGAGCACTTGTTCCTTGTGAAGGACCTGACAGCTCAGGCCCTCTCCTTTGGGCTGCACTACTCCTGCTCAGGGCAGTCACTGACCAGCACAAAATGTGTGCCAAGAGTTCCCTCTGGACAAAGCAAATCCCAGCTGCAACTCTGTGACCCACAAACCAAACCATCCCTTTGCTTTACTGTTCCAAAGGACAGCCTGCCAAGGCAGGTTTGACACTTTAGCAGCTCAGACAGGAAGAAATGGCATTTTGGGTGTTACATTTTGGAAAGAAAAAAAGTGATCTCAGCATCACCAGTGCAGAAGTCCCCAAACCAAATGGTCCCAAGAGGATATTCAGCACTGGTTCAGTTAAGCCAATGGGTAAATACACTTCACATCCTGAGCTTCTGCAGCAGCAGTGACAGCAGCTCTGGCAGAACACCTGCAAACACGTGGGGCTGCTGCAGGCTGCACAAGCAGGGTGCTAAGAGCACCTCACCGTGCTGAGGGCCCCCCCAGCATGGTTCTACACTGCCAGCAAGCTGCCAGGCCTGGCCAACACACAGCAAACATGCACAAACCTAGCTGGTTCCTCACAGCTTTGCCCTTCTCCACTTCTGCAGACTCCTGTCCTCTGGAGAAGGTCAGCACTGCCCCATCATCTTCACTCTCTTTGGGTTCCTTTCCGCCGACGTGGTTTCCACTCTCAAACTCCTCCTCCTCCTCCTCCTCCTCCTCACTTCCTTCTTCCATGTCAGCATCATCTTCATCCTCATCTTCATCTTCATCCTCCCCTCCACTGCTGCCTGCATCATCCATCCCCTCTGCAAACTTCTCAAAGTCTGTGATATTCTGGAAGCTGAACTTTGGTGCCTTGGCCTCGACAGACGGCTCCTCCTCTTCCTCATCCTCCAGGTGACCCTCCAGGTCACTGCCAGCACTGCTGGCCTTCTCCCTGGCTCTGCTGCCAGCACTGCCCTCCTCTTCAGAGCCTTCACTCTCACTGTACCAGTCATCTAATGCTTCTTCAGCTGATAAATGAGAGAAAAAAGTTATTTACTCAGCAGAAAAATTCGTCAGCAACAGCTCAGGTTTGGGCTGTTTGACGTCCAACTCAACTGTAGCTGTTCCTTGCCCTCTACAAGGCCCTGAGCTTTGCCATGCTCAGTCACGTGCTGACATCATCAGTAAAAAGGGGGAAAAAATGAGATTTCTTACCAGATCCTTCTTCAGACAGAGCATCTCCCCAGAGCTCCTGCTGCAAAGCCTTCCGAGATGTGGCTTTTCCACTGTACCTCTTATCAGCTTCCAGGAGAGAGGCTGAAACTCTTTTCCTGATATTACCAACAGGCAAAAGGTCATCCCAGGTTTCATCCTCAAATCTGTCAATCACTTTAGCAACTGTAGCTGTGGGGAGAAAGAAAAAGAGGGAAGAGGTGTCTGAACTGAACTGGATTCCAGTCTGGATGCAGCAGCTGCAGGGAGGAACCCTGGGAAGCTCCTCTGTAACAACAGGAGAGCTGGGTGGGAACAGAACTTGTGGAACAGTCTGGCTGTGAGGCTTTGAGAGGTGCAGGAAAGCCACACAAGCAATTTCCTGCAAGGGGGAAAGGCTCCTGCCTGAAGCAAACACAAACTAAGCCTATGCAAGCCCTGCCAAGGATGCAGGAGGGTCTCTGACTAGTACAGCCCATCATGTGGAGGACTCTGCAGAGCTGCAATGCCTTCACTCACTTCATGCTTACAGATTAAAGGAGGAAAACTCCAGTTCAGATGCACTCTGGCCTCTTGCTACACATGCAAGACACATAAATACATAAACACTGCAGAAAGGCTCAACAGAAGAAATAAATTCACTGTGGTTATTGCCCTCCTTCATCCCCATCTTCTGCAGGCACAGAGCAGAGCAGCCCAGCCCAGAGAACACATCTCACCATCCTCCCTCCCTGCTCTCACTCATGTGCAAGACACCCCGTGCCAAATTACAGGGTTCACTTTGTTGGGGCAATGGAGCGACTCAAATCGCTGAGTGCTCTTAATGTGTGTTTGGAAATGTTAATGCCTCACTTGGAGTGCGAGCTCCAGGCAGAGGGGGGCAAAAAAAATCTCCTGATCATAACCAAAGCAACAAAATGTGCTCCAAATACAGGCACTCCAGAAAAACGCTGGGCACCAAGGAATGGCTGGGCAGGAGGGGCAGAGGCAGAATGGCCTGGGGGACTCCAGGGATCTCCGGGAATCCTCAGTCTCGGCACCAACACAGCGTGAAGTTCTCCACAGAGAAGCTGTGGCTGCCCCTGGATCCCTGGCAGTGTCCCAGGCCAGGCTGGACAGGGCTTGGAGCAGCCTGGGATGGTGGGAGGTGTCCCTGCCACGGCAGGGGTGGGCTCTAAGGATTCTGGGCTCTGGGATTCTGCGAAGCCTGGAACAAAATATGGTTACTAAAACGGGAAAAGCCTCTGCTGACCGCGGTAACTCACTCAGCTGTTACTGAGGTGTTTCTCACAGGACACTACGGCTCTCGCACAGCCGGCAGAGACGGGCCCGGCTAAGCCTAACTCAGGCCTGATCCCGGGCCGGCCCCGGTCCCTGAGGGAGCCGCGGTCCTGGACACGGCCCCGAGCCCACAGGTGGCTCGAGGCCCGGGCTGAGCCCGATCGCGGAGTATCCCCGAGCCCGCCACAGCCCCGATCGCTGAGATCACCCGGCCCGGGGGCACAGCGGGAGCNGCGGGACGGGATCCGAACGGGAGCGAGCCCGGGGCCGCCCCGGGACCCAACCGGGAACGATCCCGGGGCCGCACTGAGATCCAAACGGGAACGATCCCGGGGCCCCGTGTCTCGGGACCCCCTCAGTGTCTCCCCTTGCCTGCCGGGGTCCGGGCCGGGGGACGGTGACAAACAGCGACATCCCCCAGATCCCCTCCGAGCCCCCCGCCCGCTGCCTCAGCCCCCCCTCATCACCGAGGGGCTCCCGGTGCTTGTGGGCTGTGAGAATGGGCTCTCACGGTACCGGGTAACGGCAGTACAGCAGCAGAGTCCCGTTAATAATGCACAATAGGACAACCACTGCTTTAAATCAACGTCGAACTTTTCCAGCCTCTCCAGCTGTGCAGAACTGAATTAATTCTTTCCCGCCCTGTGTTAAATATTTTGTGGCCTTGCCGGAGTCCCTCTCACAGCAGTGAGAGCCCAACGCTGGGTTCTCAGGTCAGGCCTCGCACACAGACGGATCCTCACACCTCAGTTACACCAGAGTTACACCAGAGTTACACCTGAGTTACACCTGAGTTACAGCAGCCACAGTGGTCCCGGAATTTTGGCTCCTGGGGTCAAACTGAGGCCGAGGAGCAGCGAGCGATGCCGGAGTGGCCTGCAGAGAGCCTCAGCAGGGCCAGGTTCTCTGGGCCTGCCCTCTGCCAGCCTCTCCCGGCCCCTTTCCAGCTCAAGGAGCTGCCTGGAGCTGGGGCACAGCGATCCGGCTGGGCACGGATTTTGTTACGGAGGAGCAGGGACCAGCTCGGCCTCTCCGATCCGAGCTGCAGATGTGGGTCTGAGCCCCAGAGCCCACAGCGAGCAGGGGATCAGCCCGGCCTCCAGATCCGGCCTTCCCACATCCAGCGTGGGGATTCCACCCGCGAAGGCTCCGGCAGCCCCCTGCGAACCTGAGCAGGCCGATCTCATCCCCTTCTCTTCTGCCCTGCCCCGACGAGCCTTTAAATGCGCCCAGACTGAGCAGGAGGCGGCTGGCGCTGGGACGCAGCCGGATCCATCCCGCAGCACGGCTCATGCGGGCGCTTCTCCTACAGAGGGCAGAGGAATATCAGGAATTCCCATCGCCTCCCGCCCGGGCTCCCGCCAGCCTGCGAGAAACCTGGCAGGCACCGAGAGGGAGGCGGCCGGAAAAACCCAAACATCGCCCTCCCCTTCTCAGCCCGCTGTGACACCCGGGTGACATTGGGTACCTTGGCGACAACGCACTGCTGGATTTATATAAAACCCAATGTTTACTGAAAACGCGCATTTTCACAGCAAAAAAAAACCCCAAAACCTTAAAATACTCAGTGTAAAATCCAGCTCAGTTCTGTAGTTTGTTTTATCACGGCAGGCTGGATGGCTCTAATGCTCTGCATAATCGAGGGGGGGGGATTGCTTCTGCTCCAGCGATGAGAAACTAAACGCTGATTTTTGTTAATTTATTTATTTACTTACTAAGACATGGTTTGAAAAAACAGGAAAGTTATAAACCAGGAGACATGCAGTGTGTCTTCCCTGGCTTTGCTTCTAGGTTTTCTTTTTTCCCTTTGAGTTTGTTGGTATTTTGTTCCCAGATGCCACCATAAACAAAGGGAGGAGCCTGGAGAAATAAATCCGTGGAAAATTAAATAGCAGGAACAAGTGCTTACCTGTGCAGTTACTTATGAGTAACTAACCACTCACAGAACCAAAGAACTAGTGCCAAGACTCCCCTGCATAATTGCATTTTCAAACCTGTGCACTCTTAGAGTGAAAAAGGGATGTTCTCTACCCTCACAAATAATGAATTGCCCTGTTAATGAAGGGAGAGAGGCTTTTAGTGATGGTTAAATAAAACATACCCAGTAGAATTAATAAAAAATACAGAGTGAGTTGCATTAGTCCTTTGGAGTAAAAAATGAGCTTCTTGAAGTCACAGCGTTTTTGACACTCAGGCCACCGAGATCAGGGTTTCACCCACTGAGACTAATGGGACAATTGCTCCATATAAATCCCAACTCCAGCAATGCATTCAAATCCACGTCCACGGAGCTGTAAACTCGA
Organism: Notiomystis cincta; assembly: GCA_013398075.1. Lineage (NCBI taxonomy): Eukaryota > Metazoa > Chordata > Aves > Passeriformes > Notiomystidae > Notiomystis > Notiomystis cincta. The sequence continues at coordinate 36,724 of VZRX01006677.1, forward strand.
GGGGTCCTGGCAGAGCTCGCCTGTTCCTCTTCTGTGCCACATCCATCACTTACACCCGTGGAAACAAAAACTGCTCAGATGTGGGGGGACCCCCCACGCCTGGGTCACCCCAACCTCACCCCCACAGCCACAGGAGCTGTTAATTCACCATTTTTCAGGAGGAGACGCAGTCAATACAAAGCCACATCAAACAGCAACTGCAGCCTATGAAAGTCAGGGATTGTTAAAATATTTCACCCACAGAGTCGCCTTTGCCGCTGTTTATTCTCCGTCCTCTGCCTTTCACTTAGCAGGGTAATTAAATCAGACTCCAGGGCTGGGTTTTAATTTCTGGTTCACATGCCCTCCAACCATGCTGCCATGCCTGGGCTCAGAACGGAGCGGGGGAATATTTGTACAAAAACTCTGTCGATACATTTTCATTTAAGACGCTCACGAAAGGCTCTTTTTGCCTCGTGGTCGGTTCAGGAAAACCCTCGGCCTGTTTGGAAACTCCATCAGCCTCACTGACATCATTTCTCTGGCATTTTCCCTCTTAATTTCACTTTTCTGATTCGCATGCCTGGTTGCTAAAATGGGAATAGCACCCTAAACACGGAGCAGATAAACAAGGGAACGTGGAACGGGCTGGGCTATAAAAAGGGCTCCCAATTTCTCCCGCTCAGCGTCTTTCGCCGCCATATCCGTGAGCTCTCCAGCTTTTGGGCAATTGTCAGATTAGATGGAAGCTCTGGCAGGGAAGGGCCCTGTCATCCCCCTGTGTCTGTATAATTACAGGCTGTTAATAGGAATCCATCTCCCCGAGCCATTCCTTCGCTGAGACACAGGAACGGGCTGGGTGGAAACGTGGAGCCTCTCAGGCACCCACCAGCGAGGGGCTCCCGGCACAGCCACGGCCCCACAGGGCTGCAGACACCCATTCCAGCGGGATTCCCAACCACTCCAGCGAGATTCCCAGCCATTCCAGCAGGATTCCCAGCCATTCCAGCGGGATTCCCAACCACTCCAGCGGGATTCCCAACCACTCCAGCGAGATTCCCAGCCATTCCAGCGGGATTCCCAGCCATTCCAGTGAGACTCCCAGCCAGATCCACGGGAATTACCCGCCCTGCAGTCGCCTCTGCTGAATTTAATTGAGTTGCTTCATCAACAGCAAAATTTGACCCATATACAGAGGGCCTCGTGCTGGCCAAAAATAGCCACGAGCTGGGGCTGATCTTGCCAACGCTTGGGCGAGCAAATGTCCTTTTCCAAACTGACCTTTATCATTTCAGTCATGCTGCTTCGGTTAAAATGTTCTTTTTTAACCAGCAACACAATTTATCCATGAAAAGGAGAGGAAAAAGAAGTGAAAAAAACTGGGGAGAAGCAGAAAAGAGCACAAGCAAACCCCATCCACTAAAACAAATTACATAAAATTTAGATTATGTACATAAAAAAACTCTCCTTATAAATATTTATTAGTATTTTTCTTCTGTGCTTTTATTTACTTGAGTACTTCTGCTATTCCTAACCCATCCCTCATTCAAAAAACACAATTGTTTTAAAGATTTTATCAACCCTTAATGGTTCCTACATAGAAAAATAGAAGGAACAGAGTGTGTCTGAAGAGATGCACAGCCTAAAGATGCTTCCAGCAGATAAGAATTTTAAAGGCCACCCAAAGGCAATTTAAAAACTAGACAAAAACTGGCTTTAGAAGGAGCAAAATGTCTGATTTTCAAGCAAACCACACGTGTGCTCTCCTGTGCACAGCCAAGCCAACACACAGCCAGGCACAAGGGAAGTGTGCAAGGCAGCCTCCCCCATGGGCTTTGCTCCCGGGAGCTCCCCACAGCCCTGGGAATTCCTCTCACTGCGGTTCTGAGGAAGCCAGGGGCGATTTTCCAGCCCAGGTTCCAGTCTGAGCTGTGTGACAGTTCTCACACTGGCAGGGACCCTGTGACAGGCCCTGCCCTGCCCTGCAGACCTGGGCTCCCGGTGAGCAGAGCCAGGGATTTCCTTCCAAACCACGTGGGGCCCCAGCAGCCTCCGTGCGGGCTCAGGTTCCTCAGGAAGGGAGCTGAGGTAAAGCCAAGCAGGAAAAACCTCCCTAATTCTTACAGCTCCAAGCTGTGACCTGTGCCCAAAGGGCACCGAGGCAGAGCTGTCCCTGAGTTTGGGTCCCGTAGCAGAAGCTGTGAGAGAGCCCAGCCACCCCCTGGTCCCAGCAGAGTCACCAGGAGATGCTCCCAGAATTAACCACGAGATGCCAACACAAACAACAGCTGCATCCCAGCCGGGGATCCAACGGGAGCAGCGCTGCAGGGACACTCTGAGAGCACCCCGAGAACATCCCACAGCCACAGCTCCATTTAGGAATTTGGAGGCCACCTCACCACAAGGCCACGGTTCCTCTGCAATTCCTGCATTACACCCCTGCATTTAATGAGGGAACAGCTCTCCAGGCCACACCAAACTCCGCTTTCCAAGCACGAGCCCACGCTCTGTAGCTAAACCACCACGGGTACTATTGACAAACAAACAAATCCCAGAAGGATTCATAATCAAAACATATTTTAATGGACCCACTAATTTCATTTATAACTTTATGTTTTGTTGGCATGAGGAATGCTGAGCACCCCGGTGCCATGGCAGACACAAAGAAAGGACCTTCCAAAATCTGCTCCAGCATCACAATTCCTTGTTCCCAGCTCCCCAGCATAGAAGGATATGTATCAATAGATAAACCTAAGTAGAGAGAATTTATCTCTTAGGGCTAGGAACAGAAAGGGAGACTGCAAATGCTTCAATTTCGTATTGTAAGAACATGCAAAGCTTAAAGACAACACAGTTATTCAAGACAAAAATCCAGACTATGGCAAAAGGAACCATTCCTGAGAGGACACTGCAGTATCTGCCACTTCCTAGGATGGCAAAAATATGTCAATAAGTGATATTTAAAATTATATTTATTTACCAGTTTGTATCCTGTACTCATCTCTCAGCACCTGGGTACCGGCATTAAAATATTACACATCATTTGTCTACAAATCATCATTTAAGCACATCCTCACTCCTGGGACACAGATCTTCCCAAATCCCTTTGCATCCCCAAGCAAACAGATCCCAGCAGGGCCTGGGCAAGGGAGGGAAGGGGCAGAGGAGCCTCGCTGGGGACAGCATGGGACAGTTTGGGCCAAACACGAGGGTTTGGCTGCTGGGAGCTCGTGGCATATTAAAGACCCTCTGATCAACCTGCAGCAATCCCCTTCACACAGAGCGGCTCCACGTGGAAATACTCACAGGATGTGCCTGGAGCCCTTTTCCCAGGGACTGGAGCGGGTCTGTGCACACATCTTCAGCCTGGCACCTTCCAGGGCCCGGCATTCCCGGCCATCCCAAGCCGGGGGAGCAGCCAGGCCCGGGCAGGGCAGCGTCAGCCGAGGCCACGGAGCGGCAGCGGGGAAGGCGGGAGAGATCCAAAGGGAGCAGTTACTTCCCAAAGGGCTCCTGGGGAGGCCCTGCAGGGACAGAGCCGGGCCCTGCACGGCCGCAGAACGAGCACACTCCTGCCAGAGGCGGCCCAGCACCCCGGGATTCCTGCAGGCCCTTCTGCACAGCCCTCCCTCCAGCCCTCCAGCCCTCCGTTCACCGGGAGCGCCGCCGGAGTCAATGGAAATGCTCTTGTAAACAAGGACTTACAAGAAGCCAACGTGACAATGCTTTCAAAAGGAGTTTTGACTGCAATTGTTGCTGGATTAGGGGCTTCAGACGCACCGAGCTCGCCCTGAGGAGCGCAGAATTCCAATCTCCACAGGCCCGGGGCCTCCGGAGCGCAGCCAAGGACACGCTCGGCCTCGGGAACGGCTCCTGGGCTCCCCCAAACCGGGCACAGCCCCAGGGAAGCGACGGGAGCGGCACAAAAAGATGAACTCGCCTTTTCTTAACCTAAACTGAGCCTAACGCTGACCTAAACCGAGCTGTGTAGCTGCCTAAATGAGCACAGAATAAACTGTACAGGGAGAGAGAGAGAGAAAGACCCCAACATTTCCTACAAAACAAACCTATTTGGCGAAATCCTCATTTAAAATCATTGATTCAACAATAAAGCAGCAGCCCAGCCCAGCAGCACAAACAGCAGTATTTATCTTTCCCAGATAAGTAGAAGTTTGGAATAAATAAATCACCCATTCCTCCGCTTATATAAATGCAAACCAGAGCAGCAAAACATGGCAATAGCACAAAAGACAAATAAATGAGTTAGACACGGAGTCCAGGAGTTTAAGAAGTCTCCCCTGTATTTAATAAAGCATGAATTATTTTTTTAGAAACACTAACAGATCCCTTGCAGATAGTTTTTATCTTTATACTGTTATTATATAAGACATTTTGTGTTTAAAGTGAACTATTGCTTCATCTAGGTGGCCCCTCTGCTGGGCATAGAAATTAGGTAGTGAACAAAACCAAAAATCACCATTGAAAATTACAAACTATACAACTTTAAAGCATTTGGAGTCGATTCTTTTCCCACCCCCAGTCCAAAGAGAGAAATAAGGGAATCACTGGGAATGGGGACGTCTGGGGTTTAGCATAAAATTCTGTGTCTACATCAAATAAAAGAGAAGCCAGCCCAAGCCACGGTGAGTCGAGAGAGGAAGGAGGAGATGCAATTACAGCTCATCCCATTCCATTAACCCAGCAGGTGGAACATTCAGACCAGAGACTTTGCAGAACCGGACCTGACTCTTTGTCCCTACCACAGGTCAACGTCCTCTCGGAATCAGCGAGACTTTTGCTTTTGAAGAACTGAATATTCAGGATTCTGCCACGATTGATAACTCAGACGTGAAATCTGGCATTTCGCAAGGCTCCAGGATTTTTTTGTTTCAGTTTTCTCCAAGAGAATGAGGCTCTATCGAGGGCAAAGCAGAATATTCTCCCCTGCTGCCCTTTAGAGAACTTCAGAACGACCAAACCTCGCCAAACCATTGACTGCCTCAGCTCTAAGACAAAAGGATTAAAATCACTTTCAGGACATTGAGGTTATGCTGTGTCCAAACCATCCAATTAGGAAAACAAAAATAAAAGTAAAATTACCTTTGGAGAATTAACTAAACCTGGATCAATTGCAAACCATATCTTTGCGAGATTTTACATTTACAACACATTTTTGTTTAGGCATAAAATCGGCATTTTGAATGTTCTTTCGTAGCAGGGAGCAGGAATAACTAAAGATATTGAATAATTTGATTATAATTTGAATTTTAAAATTTAAAATACAGTAGAACAGGGTATTTGGACTTCAACAACTGAGCCTGGAGATGGAAAGAAAGGCTGGAGCTGCCTCTGGCCGCTGTCTGCATCGACACCAGGGCTTAGACTTCTACCAGAGCAAAAGAGCTCCCCAGGATTAGCAGCAGAGTGGATCCTTCTTTCTCAGGGCTATTTTACTCAAGAGAATCAATTTCCAAAAATTGCTTTAAACATCAAATGAAACACAAGTTATCTAAACATCAGATTTTCTAATTTTATTAAAAACGCACAAATTTTATCCAACATGTTTTCTTTCATACAGTGAATGGTCTAATATGCACTGGAGGTCACACAAGCTTAGGTTCATTAGAACAATAAAAGACATATGAGAAATTTAATATATAAAGAAAAAAGTAGCAGCTGTTGACTGCATATTTGACCATAAAATTTAAATATTTTGGACTTTTATTTTAAAGACACAAAAATAAAACCTGTGTGGGTCTATATAAGTCATATTAACAATTCCATGAATGTTCAACAGGACTAAAAATTAGCAAAGATGTTTGTTTGTCTTTTTTTTTTTTCTTTTTAACCTTGTAACACTTTTTAAACACCTTCTCGGGTTGCTGGTGCAAAGCACCTTACAGTATTTGTGCTATATATTTACTTTATTTGGCAACTGTCTGGGTTTTGTGGGTTTTTTTTTCTTTGCCTTCTGTAAACAACACCTTTTACAAACTAGCACAGTGAACCACAAGCCCTGCAATCTGTTAGAACATCTACAGAAAAGAAAATGAACTATTTTGGTTGGCTGCTCAAAATCTTTTGCTTTTGAACAAGAGGTTTTTCTAAAACAGGATTTATTAGTAAAACATTGAGCTCCTGAATTTAACATTAGACGTAAACAGTTGACTGTTTTTAGTTCAATAGAGTCTTTTTGTTTAGCTTTTCTCTCTCTGTGAAGGTAGAATACTTTCTGTTTGTTTGTTTGTTTTTTCAAGTCATTTTCGTTAGAGGTCTGGGTGGTGACCTTTGCTATGATGAGGAGGTTTTGTACGTGTAGCTTTGTGAAGGTAGAAGAGTTGGTGCTGAGGGCTTAACATTTAGTATTTGCTATTTTTGAAAAAAAACAAAACCAAAACCAAATCAAAACAACCGAAACAAAAAGAGAAAAGAAAAAAAGAAAGGAAAAAGGAAAAGTTGTCCCACCTGATCGTCAGCAGGCTGAAATGGCTGAAGCTAAAAAGAGTTTCTTGTTGTCGAACTTTCTGAGAGACAAAAATGGACAAACAGATTCATAATGCCAGAACCATCCTTAACCAGGAACGCTATAGAGAGTTCTTGAAGCTTTTTTTCCCCTTTTCTTTGACCTTTCCTTCATTCAATTATTTTTAATTTTTTTTTTTTTAAACGAGAAGTTTCTAAGGATTGTGGCTCTTAGGATGACATCCAACAGGGTAATCAAACTTACGCCATCCTACGGGATGGCAGCACTTTTACTGTACAGCTTCCCCAGTTCCTTTGTCAATGGTACAAAAAAGTCCCCTCGCTTGTTTGATACAACCATAACATGGAGATTGTCCTGGTCTAGAGCAAAGCTTGCCTTGGAGCGATTGGATTCAGTTCGTTCCCAAGGTAATATTGTCTTAGGGCGGGAGAGATGTTATATGAATTCATTTCTGTACACCATAACAATAAGCAGACTAGATGATCATCACTTACTTAGACCCAGTTTGTTTTAAAGCTACCACACAGCTGCTTCGTTCATCTCTGGAGGGTGGGACAAGTGATTGCCGTAGTTAGCACCACCGTTGACGGATATCGACGAAAATGGGGGGCTGGGGCCAAAAACTTCTGCGGACATGGAGTGCAAGGACCCGGGCAGGTTGGGTTCGGGGCTGGGCGAGTCTCCCGGGGGGTGCGACATGATGTCAGTGAAGCGCTGAGCCTCACTCGAGGGGTGATGTCCGGGCAGGGGGTGGTCCATGGCCCCCAGCGGGGTCCCTGACGGCCCCGAGGAGGGCACGAACGGGAGATCCACGGGGGTCTGCGCTTGAGACGAAGGCGGTCCTTGCGGGAAGAAATCGTAATTGCTTCCAGGGCCGTAATACTCGCTCTGATAATCTGGCGGACAAGGAGAGACAGAGGGAAGGTAACAGGCGGGCAGGTACCCGAGTGGGGACAACACGGGAGTGCTCGCAGGGCGGCGCGGCTGGGGGGCTGCGGGATCGGGGTGTCACCCACGAACCCGAGGGGGAAACGCGTGACCGGACTGGCCGGGCTCCGGCAGCCCCGGGACTCCTTTTCCGCAGAGCGGCGGGGACACCGACACAAACCGGCACTCGGGAAACCCCGGGAGAACAGCGGGA
>VZRX01006679.1:7357-19434 GCA_013398075.1 Notiomystis cincta
CCTTTCCCAGCCCCCTCACCCATTCCTGCTTCTCCAGCCCTTTCCCAGCTCCCTCAGCCATTCCTGCTTCTCCAGACCTTTCCCAGCTCCCTCAGAGACATTCCTGGTTCTCCAGAGCTTTCCCAGCTCCCTCAGCCATTCCTGGTTTTCCAGACACTTTCCCAGCTCCATTCCCTCCCCTGGCCACACTCCAGCTCCTCCAGGTCTTTGTAGTCCTGAGGGATGAAGTCAGAAATCAAATTCCCTTTGATTTTGACCCTTCCCCTGCATTCCCCACAGATTCCTGGTCACCCACTTGCCCCTGTTTTTCATGGATAAATCCCAGATTTTAACTGATAACAAAACTCCCTGTTAAAGATGGAAAATGTTTTTTTTATAACATTTTCCTGTCTTTTGCTGGTGAAACACCCCCAGCACACCAACCCCAGCTCACACTCAGCTTTATTTTGCCATTTTCCAACAGATCCAAAACATTTTGGGAGCAGCCAGAGCACCCCTCTGGGTGGGCACAAGCCCAGCTTGACATAAATTCAGTTTTGTCTGAGTTTTTGGTATTCCTAAGCCCCAAATGACACCTCCAGAGGGAATTCCAGCTTTCCCACACCCGGCTGATTTTCCAAAGCCTCCAGAAAACATTGGGGTGTTTTTAATTTCAAAACAAAACGAGTCAGAAAGAATTTTCAGAGTGATTTTTAATGCTCTGCTCACACTGAGGGTGACTTTTGGTCACCAGCTCCAAAAATGACCAGAGAAGTCAAATTCATCCCTGTCCACACCTGGAGATGGGATAATGGGAATGGGGCACCACAGACATAAATTCCATTTAGAAGTGTTTCTGTTTCCTTCCCAGTGTTGCTCCTCAGATTTCCTTCCCAAAATTCCTGGAATTTTCTGGGAGGGATCATTCCATGACCAAGAGTTTTTTTCTAGAAAAAGCATCTCTGGCTTTTTCCATCCTTAAAAATAGGAAAAGATGGAGAGAAATGGTGAATTTGTATTTACAGATTATTATTATTTTTTTTTTTTTGAGCAACTGAGTCATTTATTGGTCATTAATTCACAGGGATTGGTCATTAATTCACAGAATTCTGATGGAATCAAAAAGTCATGGAATGTTTTGGGGTGGAAAGGACCTTAAAGCTCATCCAGTTCCACCTAAGAACACCTTCCACTATCCCAGGGTGCTCCAAGCCCCATCCAGCCTGGCCTTGGACGCTTCCAGGGACCAGGGGCAGCCACAGCAAATCTGGGAATTCCAGACCAGCCAGGAATTCCCAATTCCCAATATCCCATCCATCCCTGCCCTCTGGCAGTGGAAGCCATTCCCTGTGTCCTGTCCCTCCATCCCTTGTCCCCAGTCCCTCTCCAGCTCTCCTGGAGCCCCTTCGGGCCCTGCAAGGGGCTCTGAGCTCTCCCTGGATCCTTCCCTTCTCCAGGGGAACATTCCCAGCTCTCCCAGCCTTTCCTTACAAAAGAGCTGCTCTTTCCTCTTCTCTTTAAGGGAAACACATTCAGGAAAAAAAGAAGTTAAAAAACCCCAACAACTGTGAAAGGCTTAAAAAACCCAATTTCTCTTTTCCTCCCTCAAAAATGAAGTTTTTAGTGCTTTTTCTGGTCAGGCCTAAGGCGGGATTTGCTATTTGAAAACAAAGTGCCAGCAGCCTCCAGCAAAGACGAGCTGCAGTCTCTGGTTTCTTCCAGCTGCCTCTGATTCCTCTGCCTTTCTAAATGTTTCTTCCAAGCAAGAAATCCAGCAGGATTCATTTGATCAGCCACTCATTCCTTCACAATCCACTGGGGAACGTCAGGCAGGATTTGTCACTGGATACAGATGGAAATGGGGCTCAGGGAAGAGGGAATTTGGGGGGGTTTATCCCATCTAACCTTGGGATGTCCCTTCTTAAATCCTTAAGGAAGTGAAGTTCCCAAATTTTGGGAGTGTAAATGACATTTCCTATTATTCAGGAGGCAGCTCTGTGCCTTTCCCAAAGGGAAGGAGGTGAGCTTTGGCTCCAGTGTCCATGGAAACGTTCTCCAGGTCCCGGGGTTGAGGAGCAGAGTCAGGAAAAACTCTTGGAGAGCGTCAAGTGCCAGGCAGGATCCAGTGGAGGATGCAGGGAGGAGGTGGGAAAAGGATGGAATTTTGAATGTGGGTTCTTAAATCCATCCCAAAATTCAGAGGAGGAACAGGGTGGGATTTTGAGGTGTCCCATGCAGGGTCGGGAGTTGGACTGGTGATCCCTGTAAACCCAGCTCAGGTAATTCCAGGATTCCATGATTCCTTGGAGAGGCAGCTTATTCCAAAAAAAGGGAGTTTTCTCTCCTGTTCTTTGCAAATTCCGAAGAATTCCTGCTCAGCTCCATGAAAAGCCAGTGAAGTGGTGGCAGCTGCAGGAATGGTGCCCGATCCTGCCGGGAATGCCGGTGATCCCCGTGGGACCGACGGCTCATCCGGGCTCACATCCACCCTCGGCTCCCGGCTCTCCCCATCCCGATGGAGCTGCAGAGGCAGCTGGAGGGAGCTCCCGTCTCCTCCTGCTGCCCTAGGCCAAAAGAGCTTCTCCTTAGCCCACGGATCCGACGTTGGAGCGTGGATCTTGATCCAGGAGAAACTCCGGAAGGAGGCAAAGGGCACAGCCCACTTCCCAAAATCCATGAGCCAGGCTGAAAAACATTTGGAAATGGTTAAAAAGGAGTGAATATAAATCAAGGGTGAACTTCTGCCTTTAAACCTCCTTTCCCAAATTCCTGGGAGCCCATGGAGTGCTAAAGGGATGTCCAAGCCACAGGGCAGGAAGCGCGCATGGTTCCAGATGCTTGGAATTTTTGGTTTGATAATCACAGAATCCCAGATGGGTCAGGCTGGAGGGACCCCATAGGGTCCCTGGGGCCACTCCCTGCTCCAGCAGAGCTCAGGGAGAGCGGGGGACTGCAGAGTCCAGTCCACTCTCTAAACGAAAATCTAATCAAAATCTAATCAAAATCTAATAAAAATGGACAAATCTCTAATTGCATTTCACACCGGTTTTCTTTCACGGCCAGAGTCAATATTCCAACATTAAAGCTGATCCCAGAATAAACCTGGATTATCAAATACATTTGGTTTGTTGGATAAATGAATCATCAAGCCCTTAATAATCCCAGCAGCTCATGCAGATCTGTGCAGCACTGCAAACAAAAGGGGAAGGTCCATCTTTATTTGCCTAAATGCTCATTAATTTTTTCCTTCTTTTCCTCCCCTTTCCAAGACTTCTCTGTTCACCTGTGGAAAAATCAAAGCATTTTAGTATCTTTTTCCCCCTTTCCTGCACAGCCATTAATTTTTCCTTCTTTTCCTTTTCCTTCCAAGACTTCTCCATTCACCTGTGGAAAAATCAAAGCATTTTAGCATCTTTTCCCCCTTTTCCTGCACAGCCGTTAATTTTTCCTTCCTTTCCTCCTCCTTCCAAGACTTCTCTGCTCATCCTTGGAAAATCAAAGCATTTTAGATCTTTTTCTGCACATTTCGGTGCCTTTGCCGATGTGGGGCTGAGTTAATTTTTAACAGAGCCCCACAGTGATGGAGATGATCTGGTCACCCCCAAAGATCATCTCAGCTCCCTCCCCATGGAGCTGGGATCCTCTGGCACCTCCTCTCAGACAGGGAAGTGGGTGAGCTTTGGCTTCATTAGCAATTAAAATCAGTGTTTGTGTATTCCAGGGGCAAGGAATTCCAACCTGGAACCAATGGATGTTATGGATTGGTGGAACACCCCCCAAAATACACCAGATTTGGGGCAGGACACCCAGAGCGGGGGGTTTGGGGTGGGAGGGAGTGCAAGGATGCTCAGGAGGGGGGACATGGGAAGGAGGAGCCCCTGAGCTCCTGCAGAGCTGATTCCAGCTCTGGGATCCAACAGCAGCAGAATGTGGAGCTGCTGGAATGATCCAAAGGAATCCATGGAGCTGCTCCAGGGGCTGGAGTACCTCTAGAGCCAGGCTGGGAATGCTGGGAATGTTCTGCTGGAGAAGAGAAGGATCCAGGGAGAGCTCAGAGCCCCTTGCAGGGCCTGAAGGGGCTCCAGGAGAGCTGGAGAGGGACTGGGGACAAGGGCTGGAGGGACAGGACACAGGGAATGGCTTCCACTGCCAGAGGGATATTGGGAAGGAATTCCTGGCTGTGAAAGAGGGCGTTTCCACCTTCTTATTTATTGATTCATTCAATTTCCACCTTTTTTCTTTTGTTCCTTAAGCAATTGCCCCTTTGGAAGCAAATATTCCAACCTGCTCCTTTTTTAGGATGGAATTGAATTTGCAGTTTGATGGTGGCCATGGATCAATACAGATATTCCCTAGAAACAGCCAGGGATTGGGACAGGGAATGAATTAAGAGGTTAAAAACCATCCCACCTGGAATTGTGGGGAATCCTTTGTGCCAGGGGCTCTTGATGGGCCTTAAACTCCACTCCTTAAGCTGCCACAACGCACAGCTGAGTTCTCTTTCCATCATTTTTCAGGGAAGGTTTTTGTCCATCCTGAAGCCTTCCAAGGAGTTCTTGTGCCTCTCCATGAGCCGAGGGAACACTTTCTCCATGGATTTGCTCCTTCCCGGATTTTCCTGGTACCCAAGACTCTTCTAGACGGGCTCAGGTTTTGTCCCTCTGCTGTTTCTTCTGCCAATGACAACAAAGATTCCAAAGGTCTCCTTACTCATCCTAATCATGGAATCATGACACGATTTATGGTGGGAAAGACCTTAAAGATCATTGGATCCAACTGGGAAACTCATCCATGGATGCTGAGTAACACAAACCCCTGCCCTGGGAGGAGCAAATCCAGCAGGAGCTGGGTTTGGGCACTGGTGTTGTCCAGGTGGTTCTGGAGCCTGGGATGAGGTTCAATTCCTCAGGATGGCTGAAATTCCCTGTTCCCAGCTAATTTATCTGGTTCACTGGATAAATTAACAAGATCTGGAAGCTGCACAAATCCTGAAATCCCAGGGCTGAGGGGACGCTCTTGATTTAATTCTGTTCCCGATAACAAAATCTCTATTTTTGAGCTCAGATTTGAGATTTTTGTTGCTCTGATGTATTTACACAATTACAAAATTGTATCATTTGTAAATATCTGTTTACATATTTACAAAATAGAAACTTTTCCCTGTTCCAATGATATCCCTGAAGCCAAGTCCTTCCCCTCTGCTGAGCCAAAGGTTTCCTCACCCAGAACATCTCAGGACTTGTTGCAATCCCGTGTTTGGCTTTGGAAAACTCAGGGAAGGTCAATATTTAGGGATCACAGAGGCGAAACACGGGGTGCAAGAATGGATAAACCCATCCCAGCAAGGGGAGCTCCTGGGGGCTCCTCCCAAACTTCCCAAAAGTTTGGACGCACAAAATGCTCAAAACATCCGAAGATATTTATAGCAATCCATGGAAAAAAAAAGATAAAAACCCACGATGGACAAATCCCCAGCCACTTCATAATCCCGTTTTTGGGGATCTGTGGAACAAGCTGCTCCTGACAAGTGCCATAATGACACCCCCACCAACTTCAGAGCTGTTCAGGGCCTTTAATATTCGGGTGTTTAATGAGGTTCCCAATTAAGGCGAAGCTCGGCCGTTTGTGCTGCCGTTTCCCACAGGAACCTGAGGGATTTGAGTTTCTGACTCATTAGGACTCCGACAGGTAAAGCCTTGTTGGGGCTGAGAAATAAAAAGAGGGAAAAATAAATTCCTTTGTGCCCATTCTGATGGAAAAGAAGATTAGGAAGGGTAGGATGGGAAGGTTGGGTACAGAATTCCTTGGGGAGCGAAGGAGGAGAGGCGGGGATGGTTCTCCCATGGGTGAGGATATGGAAAAATTGGGAAAATCTTGGCTTCTGTAATTTGCACCTCCCTGGATGGAGCCAGATCCACTGCAAATTTCAAAGGAAAGTTGTTCACCTGGAGAAGGGAAGGATCCAAGGAAATCTTGGAGCCCCTTTCAGGGCCTGAAGGGGCTCCAGGAGAGCTGGAGAGGGACTGGGGACAAGGGACGGAGGGACAGGACACAGGGAATGGCTTCCACTGCCAGAGGGCAGGGATGGATGGGATATTGGGAATTCCTGGCTGGGCTGGAATTCCCAGATTTGCTGTGGCTGCCCCTGGATCCCTGGAATGTCCAAGACCAAGCTGGACAACACCAACCTGAGAGGGGGATTTCATTCCAGCCCTCCCTCCAAAGCAAAATCCTTGGAAATCTTGGGAGTGGACCCAAATTGTGCCTCATGGGCCTGCTCCCAGCAGCCATGAGCAGCACCAATTCCATGTGCTGCTGGGTTTTGGGAATATGTGGAACAGAATTCACCTTTGGAACTCATTTCTTTGGGATGAGGTCCGTGGCATCAAATGGCAACAGCGTATTTGGAATTCCAGAGGCTCCAGCTCCCAGGACAGGTGTTATTCCAAATGGGACAACCCTCTGTGACAGCACCTCATGGAATTTTGCCCTCCCAGACGTTGTTTTGCTCTTTCCTCACACAAGAAATCATCTTTTGGGATTCGTGTTTGGAGCTCATTTCCTTGGGATGATGAAGAAGCAATGCCAAATGCTAACGACCTGCTTGGAATTCCAAAGGCTCCAGCTCCCAGGACAGGCGTTATTCCAGGTGGAACCATGGAATTTCACATTGTTTTTTGTCTTTCCTGATAAAATAAATTATTTTTTGGGACCTTAAACCACTCCCTGCTCTCACAGTTGCCATCTCTTGTTGACTGAAGCTCTGCGATGGCTCTCAGGACACCAATAAATATTTGCAGTCTGGATTGGCCCGAATTTATTGCAGAAAGTGGAAACCTCAGGTCAGCAAACAAAGCTGGATTTGTGTGTTTTGGTTTTTTTTTTAAGTTAATCCTCCAAATTATTAATATGGGCAGGCTGTGGTTGTGGGAGCAGAAGTTCCTTCTGTTCAATGACATATTTAAATATGCACAACATAATACAATTAAATTATTATTATTATTTAAATATAATTAATAGTCCAGCTGAGCTTGTTCAGGTTATTCCCTGCCCACGTGGGTGCACTGACACCGTAGATTGAACAATCTGTTTAAATATTCAGAGTCTGAATTAAAAAAATCATATTGAAATAATCCAAAATTAGCTTTTAATATCTATTTATATCAGTAAGGAGTATTATGGAAAGGATAATGATTTTATTTGTACTAAAAAGGAGCAGCATGGGAAAAAGGGGAGAGATCCACTTCACGGAATTCCAGAAAGGTTTGGGATGGAAGTACCTTGAATCCCATCTCATTCCAGCCCTTTTCCATGGGCAGGGACAGTTCCCACTGTCCCAGGCTGCTCCAACCTGGCCTTGGACACTTCCAAGGATTCAGGGGCAGCCACAGCTTCTCTGGGAATTCCAGCCCAGCCCCTCCCCACCCTCCCAGCCAGGAATTCCCAATTCCCAATATCCCATCCATTCTTGCCCTCTGGCAGTGGTGAGCCATTCCCTGTGTCCTGTCCCTCCAGGCCCTTNCTTGGAATTCCAAAGGCTCCAGCTCCCAGGACAGGCGTTATTCCAGGTGGAACCATGGAATTTCACATTGTTTTTTGTCTTTCCTGATAAAATAAATTATTTTTTGGGACCTTAAACCACTCCCTGCTCTCACAGTTGCCATCTCTTGTTGACTGAAGCTCTGCGATGGCTCTCAGGACACCAATAAATATTTGCAGTCTGGATTGGCCCGAATTTATTGCAGAAAGTGGAAACCTCAGGTCAGCAAACAAAGCTGGATTTGTGTGTTTTGGTTTTTTTTTTAAGTTAATCCTCCAAATTATTAATATGGGCAGGCTGTGGTTGTGGGAGCAGAAGTTCCTTCTGTTCAATGACATATTTAAATATGCACAACATAATACAATTAAATTATTATTATTATTTAAANTCCCACTGTCCCAGGCTGCTCCAACCTGGCCTTGGACACTTCCAAGGATTCAGGGGCAGCCACAGCTTCTCTGGGAATTCCAGCCCAGCCCCTCCCCACCCTCCCAGCCAGGAATTCCCAATTCCCAATATCCAAACTAAATCTCCCTTTTCCCAGTTTGAAGCCATTCCCTGTGTCCTGTCCCTCCATCCCTTGTCCCCAGTCCCTCTCCAGCTCTCCTGGAGCCCCTTCAGGCCCTGCAAGGGGCTCTGAGCTCTCCCTGGATCCTTTTTTTCTCCAGCCTTTCCATCTGCAAAAGCCAAACCGAGAAATTCCCCAAATCCCATTTTTTGGATGTGTCCCTGCAGCTCAAGGCTGTAACATTCCACAGGATCAGCAAACAACAGAGAAAAAATTCCAAAGCAAAGTCAACTCTTCCCATGGGAAAATTTGGGCATGGATTGATCTGATCCAGGGGGCAGAAGGACAAACAAGGAAAAGAGGAAGGGAGGGAGAAAGGAAAGGAAAGGAGATGGGAGGGAATTGATATTCATCAGTGTGGGATATTGATGGACTGAACATCCCACAGGTGGTTTTTCCATATTTTTTGCTTTTTTCCAGATCTCTTCATGGCTTTCAAGCTGCCCCACCAGAAAATTTTCCTTGTCATGGACAACGAGGCTGCTGGAAAAGGTCTCCTGTTCCTCCAGTCTGCAGTGGCAGGAGTGAGGGATGTGGAATTCCCAAATTTCCAGAATAAAAATTCCTCTCTGGGCAGCAGCAGAGCTCAGAGTTGTGCCTTCCCAGGATATTTCAGAAGGCATCAAACAATATTAAACCCTTATTTTCTATTTAAGCAAATACCCAGGAAATAATTGCTGGCAATTCCCTGGCAGCTCCCAGCAAGATTCCTGGGAAGTTCTGCAGTAAAACAAATATTTGAGGTACAGAAAACATGACAAAACCACTGTGTTTGTGATGCCAATTTTTTAAAGATTTCCTTGCTCTGACTTTTATTTAAGTGTAGTGAATAAATGGATTTAAATAAGATTCCCAATCTAGTGGATAAATGCATTTAAATAAGATTCCCAATCTAGAAGATAAATGGATTTAAATAAGATTTCCTGTGTAATATATCCATGATGCAGCTTTTTTACTCCTTTATTTGAGCCTGCTGGACAGGTGGAGTTGATTTTTCCTGCCAGGAATTGGGAAGAAAATACGGCTCAGCCCTTTCCAAACCTCATCAGCAAAAAGTCTGGGATGTTTCCAGCTGTGGGTGGGAAAATTCCGCTGCTCCTGAGGTTAAAATCCAGCACAGGATGAGGGCAACCATCCAGGGAAATGGGATGTGATCCACAGGGAAATGCAGTGATAAATCCAATAATTATTGATTTTTAAGGAATCTGACCGGCACCTTTGTCCCAGGAAATCCTCCTGTTCCAGAGGGGGCTCAGGCTTTGGGATCTCCCCTTGCTTGAAACCCCTGCAGAATCTTTTAAATGAGCTCTGGAATAAACTCTGCTCCAGCTGGGATTTTAAGTGGCATTCCCTGGAAATATCCAAGGTTGGATGGGGCTTGGAGCACCCTGGGATAGAGGAAAGTGTCCCTGCCTGTGGAATGGGGTGGGACTGGATGGGATTTAACATCCCTTGAACCCAAACCTTTCCATGATTCCATGATTCACCAATTCATCCCTGCTCCTGTCCGGTGGGAATTCCGTTATCCCGGTGAAACTGGCTCTACCCGCCTGTCCCCTGATATTTCCCCACCAACCACTGGTTAATGGGGTTTTAATTTTGTGGATGAGAAATTCC
Source organism: Notiomystis cincta (assembly GCA_013398075.1). Lineage (NCBI taxonomy): Eukaryota > Metazoa > Chordata > Aves > Passeriformes > Notiomystidae > Notiomystis > Notiomystis cincta. Next base: position 17,062 of record VZRX01006679.1, read on the forward strand.
AGCAGCTTGGACAAGTCCCTGCTGCCCAGCCCAGGAATAAAATGTTCAGCTGGGTGGAAACAATGGAAAATTCCCACAATTCCCTGACATGGGGGTCGAGCTCTGCTCCCAGGGAACAGGGACAGGAGGAGAGGGAACGGCCTCAGGCTGGGCCAGGGCAGGCTCAGGGTGGATATTTGGGAAAATTTCCCCATGGAAAGGCTTGACAGCCCAGACCTGAACAAATCCATAGAATGAGATTCCAGTATTCCCAAACTCCCGGACATCCAGAGCTGGGAAGAAGCTCCTCATGCAGCAGGAAGTGAGGGAGAGGTGCAAGGGAAGCTGGAATTTTAAACCTTTGTCCTTTCTAAAGGGCCACAACATTTTTGGCTGCTCCAAAGGTGGAACCAGAGCTGGAAAAGCTGGATCAAATATTCCCTTTAGTTTTGCAAAATCCTTGGCTGGCAACAGATTCCCAACAATGATTTCAAACATGGAATTACAGAAGTGCCGTTGCTCCCACAGCAGCTGGAATCAGGAAAATAAAGGGGTCATGTGAGGGTTTATGGAATGCATTTATTTCCTTTTCTTAGGAATTTTAGCCAAGTGCTCCAGGAGCCTGCAGGATTCGGGAAGTCACTTCTGCCCTTTTTGTTGGGAAAAGACAAATTCCTGGTTCCCCTGGCTGGGAGGGAAGGATGAGCCTGGGAGGTGTGTCCCACAAATCCCTCCAAATGGAGAAAAATGGGAAGCTTTGGTTGCTCTTTGTTTTCCCTCCCTACTCCCAGGATAAAAATCAAACGAAGCTTTTCCAGGAGGGATCAGGGATATTCCTTGTGTGTGATTTGTCCCACAAATCCCTTCAAACTGAGAAAAACGGGAAGCTTTGGTTGCCCTTTTTTCCTCCTTACTCCCAGGATTACAATTCCTGGAGGAATTAGGGATATTCCCAATGTTTGACCCAGTGAGCTCGGAAGGAGGGAGTCACTATTCCTGCTTTTACATTTCCTTGGTTTTTCTGTTTTTCCTTAAAATTTCATATATAATTATTATGATTCCACCTCCCAAACTTGAACAAATCCATAGAAATGATATTCCAATTGGCACTCCCAAATTTCCAGAGCTGGGAAGAATCTCCTCATGCAGTGGGAAGTAAGAGAGAGGTTCTGTCACAGCAGCCAGGAAAAAACCTCTGGAATTAATTCCATTGGTGCAGAGCTGGCGACTGCTTCCCATGGCAGCTTTCCCAGCATCCCAATCTCCCTCAGCCCCAGGAAATGTGCATTATAATCTCCTTCTAGGAATAAAAATATCCGGCATTATCATCTGCTCATCCTCCCTTTTCATCCCGGGATTTGGGAGAGCGGAATAAAGTGAACACGCTTTAGACAAATAAACAAAATGACTCACCCAGTAACCCGGGATTAATCCGGAAAATTTGCTATTCTGGGATGCGCCATGGAATTAAGGGAACCTTTAGACAAGAAGACTTGGAAAGGTCAGGAGCAAGGATTGGGATCCAGGTGCCAGGAGGGTGCAGAGGAACAATTCCGAGCAGAGGTAAAACAAGACAGAAGGAAAAGTTATTAAAAAGAAATAAAAATAGGAAATCAGGTGCAGGGATAAAAATTGGGATTTGGGAAAACCATCCCCAGCAGAGGAATCTTGCACTTGTCACTTTCAGACACCTCAGGGTTTGGTCCTAGACAGGATCATGGAATTATTTCGGTTGGAAAAGCCCACCAAACCCAAGCTGTGACCAGTCCCCACTTTGTCACCAGCCCAGAGCACTGGCTGCCACTTCCAAACATTCCCTGGACACTTCCAAACATTCCCTGGACACTTTCAAACATTCCCTGGACACTTCCAAACATTCCTTGGACACTTCCAAGAAAGAGCCGGAGCCATTTTTCCCAATATTTAAGAGTTCCTTATTGATATTTTAAATTCTCCTAAAATCCAGGTAAGAAATAATTCCCTTTATTCCTCTGGAAGAGGCCTGGAGCAATCCATGGAAGCCATGGAAGGACATGAAATGAGCTGATCCCTTCCAACCCAAACCTTCCTGGAATTCTGGGATTCCATGACCTTCTGTTATTTTCTGGTGCTCCAAACATCTCGGAGAAGAAAAGGGAGGAAAAGCCAGGCATGGCACATTTGCATGGGCAATTATGTCCCCTAATTAACCACTGTAATTATGATGAGAGCACATTAAAATCATGTAATTGCATCCATAATGAGCAATTAGGGGTGTGTGGGGATACAATTCCATGTTTAACCCTGGAATTTGGGTAAATATTTTCCACAGTTTTTACAGGATTTACTCGTTTTACCCTCACGAGAGTCCTTGGTGTCCTACACTACCCCACTGTATTTATATTTATATTTATA
>VZRX01006682.1:0-27085 GCA_013398075.1 Notiomystis cincta
AAAATTCTTCCTGATGTCCCTCCTGAACCTCCCTGGCTCAGCCGGAGGCCATTTCCTTTTGTCCTGTCACTGGGTGCCTGGGAGAAGAGACCAACCCCCCCATCTGGCTGCAGCCTCCTTTCAGGGAGTTGGAGAAAGGTCTCTCCTGAGCCTCCTTTTCTCCAGGCTAAACAACCCCAGCGCCCTCAGCCACTCCTCACAGGACTTGTGCTCCAGACCCTTCCCCAGCCTTGTTGCCCTTCTCTGGGCATTCTCCAGCACCTCCATGTCCTTGTTGTAGTGAGGGACCCAGAACTGCACACAGGACTCGAGGTGTGGCTTCCCCAGAGCCAAGTACAGGGGGACAATCCCTGCCCTGCTCCTGCTGGCCACAGCCAGGATGCCACTGGCCTTCTTGGCCACCTGGGCATACTCTGGCTCATGTTCAGCTGCTGACAACCAGCACCCCCAGCTACTCTTCCTCCATGCAGCTTTCCAGCCACTCTGCTCCCAACTTGCAGAGCTACATGGGGTGGTTGTGACTGAAGTCCAGGACCCGGCACTTCACCTACTGAACACCTCAACCTAAACAGAAACAACTAAGAAAAAAAAAAGAATTCACACCTATAAATATACAAAACTTCTCACACTCACTAACACATATAAGCCTAAGACTTAAAGACTGAAAAAAATGGTGCTTGAAAATTTGCTGCTATATTTCAATGCAATATACTTTGATCCATAAACCATAGCATATCCAACCCATTTTCAGGCTGTGACACAGGAGTGGTAAAGCAGCCATCTTTGGAAGTAAGAGGGACAAAGTGCTCATAAATTTAGATGAAAATTTAGGCATCAAAAAGGGTTAAGAATCCTTAGGAGAATCAGTGATTAGAACAAATAGGATGAAATTAAAAAACTATAAAAACAGCAGTTAAGAAGTCAAACTTGCCTAAAAAGAAACATAATGTAAGAAAATCTGTAAAAATAACTCCTAAATTATCACAAATTCAAAAGTGAAAGACAATGTAAAAACAAAAGTGTATTTGGGAATATGTTAATCTGTTTTTAGTTCAATGAGGATAGAGCTAATACACTTCAGTTTTATATAATCTGAAAGTCTCTCTTTGTTTTACATCTCTAACTGGGAACACACTTAAAAAGGCAGATGATCAGTGTGAACTGCCAAATTAAATGAATGCATAATTAATATAATGAGAATAATCCATTTTTATAAAGAAAAAGGAATCTTTAAACAATTTAAAGTTATTAGAAACAATGTATTATTCAAAGGAAACTATTTTAAAAGGAGGTCTCAACAGCTATTAATAAAACAGAGTTAATTTGAACATCCTGTTGGGTTCTAGACTTTTCTATTCCAATTAAGCCATTACAACTATAAGGGAGAAGAGACCTCACATTTGTCTTAAAACCTCCACTCCTTCTTTGTCTCTCTCTTTTATTCACCACTTCATTATCATCATGTTGGAGAGAGGCCACTACATGCACTTTAAGAGGCATAGTGGCAAAAGCTGTTTTTTGCAAACAAATAAAATGAAGTCTGCTTTAGTGTTTTTGCGGGGGTTTGTTTGTTTTGTTTTACTTTTGTTTTTAAACAGCAAATTATAAATAAAATAAGACACTTCTGGAGGTAAACTCTTTACACAACAAATATCACTGTAGATTTATGGTGGGTTTTGTTTAAGGAAAGGCTAGTAGAGAAAGCTTTCAAAAATTTCAAACTCCTCAATTACACTGCATCCTACTTACTGAAGAATTTATTTTGTTGGTTTTTTATTTTTTAAAGATGAGCATGTAAGTATGTCACTGTTTGAAATGCACTTCATCTCTGTGCACTAACAAATTTTATACATAATCTTTCTTCAACTTCTCCTGAGATAGGCTCAATGCAGACAGAAATAGAGACCTTTACCTCCTTTGGGAATGGTCAATACTATATCCAAAACTACACAGTCTCTGAGCCATAAGGGCATTTGTCTGACCCAACTGAACATCCCTATGGTGGGCATATTTGTGAACAAATTCGATATACTGACTCTTTAGATGCCATTATATTCTTAATATATTTAGAAGACAGTTCCTTTTAACTTGTTTAGTTCATAGGTACCTCTTTGTGGTTTCTCAGACTGACACTTAGATTCATCCTGTTTATTTCATCTAGGCAAATAGCTCAGAAAGAATCAATGGTCAATGGAGACCACTTCAATTTTGTCATCAGTCTGTTGATGACAGACATTACCAAGACCCTGCAGGATTCAAAATGGTCTACTTGAGTTAAATGAAGTCAAGTGGGATGCATGACTACCAATATATTGACTAGATGTGGTTAAGACAGTTTGAAGAAAATTTTCCCAAAGAAAAAAAATGGGAATTCAGTATTAATTTTAGGCAGTCTTTTAAAAATGTGTATTAAAAATATCCAATTAAAAGCCACAAACATTACAGAAGCATTCAAACTCAGTATCCAAAATAATTTCCTCCAGTGTTCTAGTTCAAAAACATGTATATTGTGCAAAAAAAGGAAAAGTATTGATTCTTCTGCACTCTTTCCTCTGTCACTCTTTCTTCCTGATTGATGTGAATTTTCTCTTTCATCTGAGAGGAGGTCTTGGTAGTGTAGTGCGTACCTGAGCAGCTTTGTACCAGATCACTCATCAACATTCACTCATTTGTAAGACAATGGTTTTGCACCAAGTTCAGATGTTCAGATAACTGGCATATGAGAGGTAGAAAGGAAAGAAGGGCAAAAGAAAGGTGTTCAGGTGAGCAGCTGCCTGCATTTCCACCTGAGAGGGGACTGCTGTCCTCTCTGGTCACTACACTAAAAGCCACTTCCCCTCCTGTCCAAGGAAGTGGCATCATGTCAGCAGTCTACAGGGATTTATACCTCTTCAGCTTTTCTACTATTTCTCCCTTCAGACATCTTCAAGAATAATGAGTCTGGGAAACACTGCTTCAAACTTAAATCCCCTTAAATCCAAAGTCAGCCAAGTACCTATAGAAAACTAATTATAATGCCAGCTTGAGCAGAGAAACATGCTGTGGTGGTATCTTTCAAGGAGCTACCGTGAAACTGTTCCCCTCCCTCCACACTTTCATGTGATTAAATAAGCTGCCTCCTGCACCAAGTCATACCTAAAAATAGCTTTGGCTTACAGCTTGAATTAAAGCACATTATAATACAAATGTAAGCCTCTTAAAAGATACAGCATATTGACAGTTTTTCTCATAACTCCAAGAAAAGTCCAGAAGGTTAGAAGTCAAAAAAAAAAAACCATCTGCACAACATGGAAGCACAAATTTTAAGTGTGTACAATCCATGTGCACTTGGAAGAAAATCTTTAATCCATTTATTCCTGCATACCCTGTCATGTCCCAGCTGACCACTCTTTTCATTTGTTTTGTGAGGTATGTATTTTTTTAGGACTGATGCCAACTACTTTATTCTCTCTTCCAACATCTTCATGCTGGGAAGAAAAAAGTAATCTCTAAGATTTACATGCAAAATATGGATGTATTTCCCCATAATAAAACTTTTGGATATAGGATGTAGAATGTACCAGTAGTGTACCTGTACAAGGTGCTGGAACAAGTTAATGAGATGGACAAGTAAAGCTTGAAGTGTTCACTAGAGATTCTAATGGATTATTTGGAATTCCCCTGGTAACACACAGTACACAGCCCTCATTAATTCAAGAAATAGGTAAAAAGGAGAAGAGAAATAAAGCTCGGAAGAAAAGAAAGGAAAAAGGGAAAGAAAGAAAAAGCAAGGATAATTTATCTCAAATTTTATGAAGTCCTGTGCCCAAAACGACAAGGATTTGAGATGAGCTGTGCTACACAGACATGAGAGCCAAGCAGAATTAGACCATATCTTTCTCACAGCTACTTTGATATAAATATAGAATAATATCACTGAATTGGTGAGGTGATCAGAAGTTATATTATGAAAAAGTTTAAGATGCTTTTATGCATGTCAGAAGAGCTCTCTGGGTAAAATACTCCAAGAAAGAGACCTAGTGACTGTTGAAGAGAATCTTATTGTGTCTATTGCCCTTCAGCATCCCATTTTATTATGCTGTTATTCCAAACACTGACTAAATTTTGCCCCCCTCCTAACCTGCTGGTAGAACCTTACTCACACTGCAATTTTGACCTCTGTACAACGACAGAACCCACTTTTTGAACCTGGGACAATTTGCCCATGTTTTTAGGGAATTATCTTTTTAGGAAATCTTTTTAGGAAATAACACACCACTTTAATATTGTAATCTGATAATGAAGAAGTCAATATATGACATAAATAATGATTTGAATAACTGTGTTTTTAGTTTACAGGGTACCTGAAAATGCGACAGAGGGAATATTGCAGGAAAGGACAAGCAACTTAATGAGTATTGAGAGAAAAAGAAAAAAAATCTAGACCTGTAATACAATACACTAAACCCTAACATCATTTGCTGAGATGGACTGTTGAGACCAATCATTGAATTTGTATGCAAAGATTTCCTAATAACTAAGGACAGATTTCTTAATAACAAAGGCTGGAAGGGGCTTGAATAGGATTTCAAGGAGCAATCAGCTGTAACTTTTCCTCATTGTCTTGAGATACACACAGTACTTACACCCAATTGAAATAATGGGGTTTCTATGCACAAATATCCCTATCATCTTTACCTGTACAGGCATAAATATAAGACAAAGGTATGAACTGCAATGTTTCATAATGCAAAATAATGCAGCACTGGGCTACATTAATTTAAACACAATGACATGTTCTAAGTGCAAAGGCTGATTCTGGGAATCTAACATACAGAATTTCATACTGCATAGGACCAAACAAATACAATATCTGAGCAATTCAGACAAAGATATCACAGATTATTACGTGAGATTAATTTTCCCTCTTGCCCACTCATTTTTCTTTATTTTACCAGTTTGAATCAGAAGAGAAAATTAAAATAATATACAAAGATATATATATAGTGTGCTTTGTGGTTCCCTACCTTCTTCCTAAACTAAGATGAAACAGTACTTTTTATGTTCCGACTGGCACAACATAGCTTGCATTTTAAGATTTGTCCATTATCAGCTTTAAAATACAGTAAGAATTAGTCCATAAAGATAAATAATTTTGGTTCCCTGAGACTAAACACATCTGGAAATATTTTTTGCACATGTAGCAAAACCAATCCAAAGCTACAAAGATACCTTCAAATTAACTGTGTGCTTAATGCACATGAATGGCTTAGTAGGAAAGGTACAGCCAACTTGTCAAAACCTTTTGTAATACTTAGCCTTTTCAAGCCAAAAAGGTGCTGGGAAGGAGGTGGATGTAAGACCTGTAAGACACTTCAATATACAGAACTCACGCACACTGAAGTAAAACTTCTGGTTGCCCACCCACCAGCAATCAGTGAAGTCAGGCCAAAACTGTTAATAATAATATTCCAGGCTATGAAACCTTGACATATGGCAACAGTCACCTTTGTGCTTTCCCAGAGAGGCAGCAGTACTGAAATTCCTCTCATAGGAGGAACGCTATGCAAAATATGAAATTCTTCACCTCTCCCTCTGCAATGATTGAAAAATTGAAATGAAGTAATATATGGTAGATTAGTTTCTTTCCTTTTAAACAGGGTATTTTGCCAGTAGAGCTTTTCAAATCTTTAATCACTTAGTGAGATTAACAGCAAGCCTGGAATACGTGTGGAAATCCTATCTACCTGAAACGTACCATAATGCATGTAGCAGTTTCCTTTGGTAGGATCCAGCTGAATAGCCTTCATGAAGTACTTCTCTGCCTCACTCTTGCGTCCCTAAGAAAAGAAAGGGGGTAAAATTATTTTAACAGTGTGTCACCCTGGGGCAATCATGTACAGTTAAAATTTCCAAATTCCAGGCAGTGCAGAAAAACAACTGCTATTATCACTAGACTTTAATCTAAATAAATGTGAATGTTTAAGTGCTACAGTAAATTTTGTGGTCAGCTACTTTATGGTGCAGATCTCCAGAATGAGGAAGAAATGTATCCAAGATCATCAATGTCCAAGAAGTAAGGAAGTGGTAGAAACATATTGTAAAAGGATTGTAAAGGGCTTTGGGGTGAACATCAGCTCCATGCTACTTTTCTGGACAAGCATTACACTTACCCAAGCTAAAATCAGAAGGGAAACTAGGACAGAGCTTTAATTATTCTCTTAAAAAAAAAAAAAGGTGGGTGGGGGATAGGGGAGGGAAAGCATGTTATGATTCTATGAAATCATGGAATCCTGTAAGTTCTCATGTTGGAAAGGACCCATAAAATACCATTCGCTCCCACTCCCTCCTCCTCACAGAACTATCTAAAACCATGTGACTAAGTGTTTTCCAGATACTTCTTGAGCTCTGACAGGTTGGGTGCTGTACCCCCTTCACTGTGGAACCTGATCCAGTGACCAGTCATCTTCACAGTGAAAAACTTTTTCTTAATATCCATTCTGAATGTCCCCTGATGCAGTTCCATTTCTTTTCCTCGTATCCTAAATAACATTATATACACAGCCAAAGGTAAAGTTACCACAAATGAAAGTACATAAATAGAAAATATTTTAGGGTTTAATGTGAAAAGTGGAAAAATATGTATTTCTGATTTTTCCCACTGAATGTGGGAAGTCAGATTTTATCAGAAATCAATTCTGACAACCATAAAACAACGGTAATAGAAATGGTAATTTTTAAAGACAATGGTCAAGAGTATGACAATTGGTCAGGGACAAAAAAAAAAACCCAAAACCAACAAAACCAAAGCCTAACAAAAATGATGGTAAAAAGAAAAGGCGTTTTCTAAGACAGAGACTTCCTTATCACTGGAATCACCAAACCACTATAGTTGCATTATGGTACAGAAGTGCCAGAGCAGATCCATTAGTGGTCATTATTCTTGAAAAAACCAGTGGTATTGGATTAGTCTAGTCTGATACTCAAACAGAAATCACCTTCACATATTCAGTAAGACACCTGTAACCTGTTTATCCCTATCCCCATGAAATTAGCTGCTGTGGTTTGTGCTATAAAATAGGCAGCCTCCAGAAGAAAGAACAGTTAAGCTTAACCCTTGTGGAAGAAAGGCATTGTGGTCTGCACCTCTCGAGTTGCCTTGAGTGTTATTTCACAGATACAGCCCTATAGGCTTTCTCAAGTTTTGTGGTCTGGAAACAGACATGGCACACATCCTGCACCATCCCACAAGTTAACACAGGAATAATAACGAGGTCTGTTCATGATTACAGCTGCTTTAGATTCTTAGTATTTCCCTCAGGGGTCTTAGAGACAATAAAACAGTGAAGGAAGTTGTGCAACACACCAAGAACTATATGAAGACCAGGTTCTACCAAAACCAACACAGAGGCCATATTTCAAGAGATCATCCTGGCAGAGATACAAGCAGGCTTAACATTTACAAGATTCCAGTGTCACAAAATGAATGTTAATTGGAGGTAAGAATTTAGCCTTATTATTTAGTAAACTTTCTTTGGTAAATATATATTCCTTAAAGTCAAATCCACATGGCACAAGGTTCCTCTCAACCAAATGGTGCAATTACACAAAAGAGTACACTACTGCAGTGGCTCATCCCCGCTTTATAAAAAAACCCAAACAGCAAAACAACAAACCCACAAACAAAAAGCCTCAAACAAAAAAACATATGACACATAGCCCAGGCTGACTTTTCCTCTTCTACTAGTGCAGTAAAAACACATATATATAAAACACTTTTTTAAAAAATAGTATACAATTACAGTTAAGAACAAGAAAGTGAAGAAGAAAATAATCATCAGTTAAAACAATTGGCAGAGGGAGGTGATAATCAAACACTCAATTTTGCACATTTAAGTCCAAAGTTGGCAATTTTGGTCTGGCAAAAGTTACAATGGCTTATCTAAGCCTAGCATTGAGGCTTCAAAATGAGAGGCACTAAGCATATGTACCATTAATACTGACAGAATGAACATCTACAGATTTTGCATAATTGCCTTTTTTAACAGACTAACATAATTAGTTTTAGCTGGTTGCACTCTGTGTCTATTTCTAGAACATCAAAGCACAGTTCATTGAATACAGTCACAAAATTGTAGCTTCTACCTACAGAACTATAAGGCCACAAACATTTGTCAAACATGATTAATTTTTATTTACTGGAATCACCAAAAATACATGCCTGCTCTACTCTTTTTGGCACTTTCCAAATGGCATACTGCACTCCAGTTCAGGCTAGTCAGGAGACCTACAATACACAATGATGACAGGTGCCAGCATACATAACATCAAAGGAACTGTGCTATTTACAGGCTCAAATGGTCATTTCACAGATAAAGGGGAGAAAAATCTTTAATTATATCAACAAGACATAAAGTTATCTGATTAAAAATGATCAGCAAAGCTCTATTTTCTTATGTGGGCCATCATTTTCATTTATCTGCATTTGTCAAAAATTATTATAAAAAAAGAATAAAAGTGTTTTCTTGCAGACCGGCATTGTGAGGAACCTTGCCCCACACCAGCTAAAATGTCAATACCTCAGCATAGATTTAATACACATTATTTTTTGTGTCAAATTATGTAAAATCCAACCACTTGACAGAATCAGGCTATTTCACAATTAAAACTTAGTATTATTCAACTTTTTTCAACTATCCAATGTACCTTAATTACCCAACAGAATGCACACTCTGTGTAGTTAACAGTAATCCTGTCATTGTCCCTTTCCCACTATGTTCTCAGTGTTAAATAAAACAGATGGTGTAAGGGAATAAAACTATAACTTTTAAAGAAAATCCAAAAAATTGTTTAAACAGCTGAAAAATACTGATTTGGGGCAGGAAGGCATTTGGTGTGCATGCTCACTGTTACATGTACTGACCCATACAAATGCAGGAATTGAGAGCCACTGGAAACCTCCCAATTTCTAGCAGCAGGGTTTGCAGTCGTATATGCACAACGACATGCTCTGGCAATTTTACAAAGCAAAAAACTGTAAGTTTACAACCACATGATAGCAGACTTATTTGAAGGATAAAGAAGTTATTCATAAATTTTAATAAAAATACTTGACAGCCCTGAGGATTAATAATGGGATACAAAATACCTTTCCCCTGTTGGTCACCAGTTTACACTCAGCCCAGGTCAGTAGCTAATGAAAAGGTGCTATATGAGAGCTACTGGTCTGCTCAGGAGAAATGAGCAGGTGGTCCCAGCACAAGCCCTAATGGAAATCCTCTGCACAGATGCACTGGCATATTTATGGCTTTTCAGTGAAGAGACTAACAAGACAGAATCATAAAACAATCAATGTCAATCTCCTTGCTGAGGAAAAAGAACTTGAACATGATGAAGACACTTTAATAATTGATTTGGAAGACTGGCTGATATTTGCCTTACTGGATCTGGACCTAAAGCACATAATGAGGACAAACTTCCAGGAGTTTTCCATTAATGAAGAAAACATCAGTTCCCCTCTCCCTTGTCTCATGCCCAAACAAAGATGAATTGCCCCTGATTACCATCTTCCAACAACAATAAAGAATTTAAAAGGAAAAAAAAGTTTTAAAAGTGCAGGTAAAAACCACAGGGCTCTTATAATCTAACATATAAGTCGTCCTGGCTTTCAGAAATACCTCACTCTCCACGCACCATGCAGACTCTAAATCAGAATGGTTGCAGTTTTGGAAGATAAACAGTTAATTGTTTAAATATGATTTCAGGAGTCAGATTTTTAAGAACAGTTCTTTGCAGTTGACTGCAAGAGGTTTTTGTTTTGTTGGTTGCTTCTTCCCTAGAGACCAGAACAAAGTATCTGTGCTTGCTAATATGGTCAGACATACAGCTTATCTGGGCTTTCATACAAAGGACTGTTATGATCACCAGAACAAATGAAAGAGAGCCAGCTAAGGGCAGTTGATACATTAATAGAAGACTGTATTTATCCTTAAAATATTAAAAAGCTGAGGACAAAACTAGCATTTCGATATCCACCCCAATCTTTTTTCCTCACTTTCCTGGTAAACTGTGCCAAATTCATGTTGAGGCAGCTGTTGTACTTCAGGCTGCTGGAGGCCCAGGGACCCTGCAATGGTAGTAAAACTGGAAAAGGCTAATGCAGCTGAGCAGCTCTGAATAACCCTCCTGTGGAAACTATGATGACACAGCGGCAACCAGTAAGGTGTTTCAACAAATTAGGTGGTCTCTGCAATTTGAACCAACTTTATATGACATAAATATTCATCATTATTCAAAACTTACAGGGGTTTCACCAGTAGGACACAGACTTCATTCTTCAGTATAGTTTTACCAAGTTTAACTGGTAATAATGTGGTTACATAAAGAACTTAATTTATGCCTCAAATGCAGTTGACTGTCACTTTCTACACCTGTTCTTTTTTCTTTTTTTTTGGCAAGCATTCACATTTTTAACAAAACAAATTGAATTATGAAAATGTTTATTAATGGAAGTTTGATTAAAATGTGCACACTGAATACAGAAAAAGAAGGATTATGTTATATGTTTTCTTCTTCCTCTTGAGAACATTTTAAACTCACAGACTATTCAGTGATAGTAAAAAGGTTTGAACTGAACCTGTGATTTCCTTTCCATGTTTCTTTAAGTTATTTCAGACCTGCATATCCTGTTTCATAACCAGTTCCTTTTGCCTTAGAAAAGTTGTGAGGCAAAACACAACTTAAATGGTGTGACACTGAGTAAATGAGTAGTAAATTCTTCAATAGCTTTACTTAGCTGGACTAAGGAAACAGGAACTATAGAATTGCATCTTACTATGATGTCATTGACATAGGCAAGCTCCCCACCCTGGCTCTTAATATTAGTAGTTCAAAAACAACTTTAATATCTAGCATTTAGTAGCTAAAGGGATTCTCTTTTTCCTTATTTTTGCTGTTATTTCTACAACTCTTCTCTCTTCACTCTGAATTACAATATAAATATCTTGTACCATAATCTGTATGGGAAATGCTAGCCCAACAGGATTTGGATTATTAACATTAGAGGTATAAAAATTTGTCTCAGTTTCTGTATTTCCTGTGTATTAAGGAGATAAATCCTGCCTTTTCATCTCATCTTCATTAAAATAAAATAAAAACAACCAAATATGGCAGAGAAGCCATCTCAGTGTATGGGAGCATGAATTGGATTACTCTGGAGGAAATTACACTATAAATCTTTATTTATCAATTCACAATAATTCACCATATATTAAATTCTATAATAACTGTGAGGAAACTTTCTCATTGTCCAGTATGACACATCCATATAATCTTGTCACTGAGGTCATGACTAGCATTCTCCTTCCCAGTCACTTCACTTCCCAGGCTCTTCAGTGCACAACCCAGTACATTGCATACCGCTTGCACAACCCAGTAAATAATTCAGTTGCTTTTAGAAATAAACATTAGTAGAATCAATAAAACACAAAATCTTGTTTTAGTTTAATCATCTGTTTGCACCTTAATTCAATTCCATCTTAATATATCACATTAGCCCTCCTTCAAATACATGTGGATTTTTGTTGGGTAAAACTCCATCTACTTGCTTCAGTGAGACACTACTGAAGCCAGTGGGATTCTTCTGTGAGCCAAGGTTGAGAGAGTAGTAACATAAACTGTGTTCTTGAGTCTACATCTACAGTGATGATTAAAGGCATGAGAACGAGAAAGTTAAGACTGAAGCATGGTTGACACACAGACTTAGAAATTTAATGCACAGCTCAAAACTTTACTGGCTTGGGATATAATGGAGACACTATTAAGGTGATATTTTCTTAAAGTATTATGCATCAAATTAATCAATAATATATAATCAATAATAAATCTATTTGACATCCATTTTCTTGGTTTATGTGTCTCCTATCACCAAAACCTTTCTTGTTCTATTAAAGCATTCAAAACAATATAGAAAAGAAATTTATGCATAAATTATTTTCCCCTTGGAGGTTGATTTTTTTTTCTTTGGTTGTTCTGTTGTGATGGGAAATTTTTGTTTGAAGTCTAGAAGGAATTTTCCTCATTACATCACTGTTGGAACCAAGAAATATTGTATAAAGTAAATTTTTAAAGAACAGATTTCATTCTATACCTTGTGATTTATTGTGTGTCTAGACCCCTATTGAAATGTTCACTTCGGTCATTAAGCTTTGACCATTTTTTATCAAAAATGTGTAATGAAATGTGAAGTAAATTTCCAGGTTAGTCCCTTTCTTTTCTGTTCAGTCTTAAAGTATATTTTATATTTTCTGATAAAGAAATGTATCAATATCTACTCATATTTCACTGGACAGTCAGTAGAATATAAATTCAGTATTTTCACATTCTGTTTTCATTGAGTCCTATGAATTTCTTCTAAGCCAAATTTGGCCTATTTGTCCACCATTACTGACAAAATTACTACACTCAGAATAACTGCAGCAGTTATATTCAACCATGTAATAAAACAAAAAAGATCTCTCTTCTGGTGGGTTGGAACTAGATGATCTTTAAGGTTGCTTCCAAACCCAAAGCAGTGTGTGATTCTTTAATGAAAGCAGTTCATCCTGTGTCAGTGATGTTCTCTGTAACAAGCTTTAAATTTATGTTGAGTAAAGTGAGAAGTTTAGGGCTCCCCCTTTCCTGTCTACAGGAAGTCAGAAACACGATAGCGAAGATGAGATCCCTAAAGGAGGTTAGTCAGGGGTTAGGTGCCTAAATACCTGCTCCAGGGCCATTTATGAACTAGACAGAAATGTTATATTTAAGTGAAAATATTCTGGTTTACAATTAATTCTATTACAACTGGCATGCAGCCAAACATGTCCTAAGGGGCCTGGAAAGTATATCTATGGATGCAATCCTTCTGGCACACAGCCAGCCTCTGAAGAAATAAAAGCTCAATAGATGTCAGCTATTGAAATTCCCGTAGTTCGGAAATCCTGTCATTCAGACTGGAGGTGTTAAAGCTCCAGATACACCAGATAACCAAACTTTAAAAAAATAGGGCTCACACTTCTGAAGTCAATAAACCTGATTTTCCCCATTGAAGAGGGAAACCCCTTCCTTCTACTACCTACAAAGTGAATTGCTTGTGAGAAGGAAACTCACATTTGTAAGAAATCAACTCACATTTTGCAAACTCAGAACTAAATACAAACTGTACTTGGATCAGTTTTAACCCTCAAGAGATTTCAAGTGGCAAGAAAGCTCAAAGTGTCTGTGCCAGGCTACAAAGATAAACTGAATACAAGACAGAAAAGCAGTAGTGACTATTGCTTGGCTTAACTCGATTGCTTAGGGAGGGCATTCTCATGGATGCAAGGCCATTTTTATACTGTCATGATGTGGCTTTAACTGCAATATCCAATTTTCATTAAAAAAAAAAAAAAATCTTCCCAGAAGCAGTACTAACAGCCAAAGGATATAGTTTCCCAAAATGAAATACCTAACAGCTTTGCTGATCTAATTAAATTGACCTGTTCAGAAAATGCCTTTTCATTAAAGATTTCTCTATGTGTCGGCATTTATCGTTCCCTGAAGTACTACTAAAAATATTTTTGTTTGCTTTAAAGGAGTTGATTACTAAAAGAAGAAACTGTTCTAGAAAATCATGACAAGATTTACCATAGAGCATTTCAATTGCTATGTCTTAAAGACAGTCACGATTCTTTTGACATCATGACTGTTCTCCCTCATTCCTGCTTTGTTCCAATTTGTGTAAATCTAGGGAGACAGGGAAAAAGTAACAATCAGCCAGTAACATGAAAGATGACAATATGACAGATTTTTCCAACAGAAATGCAGATTTCCTTTCTGTACTGAAACACCAGCAGCAAGTAATTACAGAAATAGTAAATGTTGAATTAGTCTATTCGTTGTACGCTATTCTGCTTTTCTCCTGCTGTCCCGTTCCTTTCTGTTCTTCCTATCTTCCATTTATTTCTACATTGTCATTTATTTATATTTATTTTGAGATGACAGTCAAGGACTACACCAATTACTGAATACAGTAGGGTATTTGATAGCAGCACTCTGAGTAATTTCAGAACTAACCAAAAATGGCAGGATACCTCTCTGGCCTTCTGTTTGTCAGAAGCATAAACAACAAACAACTGGAGGCAAAAATATGGTCACTCACTGAGGAGCAGATATTTCAAAATTTAAGAAAAGTACTAAGCTTCAATGTTCATACTTGAATGTCACAACCCCATTCCTTTTATATTAATCCAAAACACTGCCTGTCTCTATCATGTCTATGACTGCTTTTTCCCAATCCCCTTTAGAAGAAAACATTTTAAAATAAAATATTTTACATTATAGGGAATCTTCTAGGATGATTATTGCTGAATTTAATAGTTTGGAGCTCCAGCACTGAAATTTTACAAGGCAAAGTAAATTTTTCTTACAGTACTTTGGGTGATTTTCCAAGCCAGTAAAAAAACAGGAGATTAACAGCACTGTGTGGAGCCATGTAAAAAGCAAGAAAACACTGTGCAATTTTTTCCAGAGAAATATAGCTAGGCCTTTGATTCCTAGATGCAACACACTAAACATTACAATATGAGGCTGTCCCTGAGTACTTTAGCAATTAGAGCCACTACTGCAAACTATGCAGGGTCATTTGTTCACTCTATGTTCACACTATGCAGGGCTCAAGTTCACTCAAAACAGATAAAACAAAACTCCAAAATATTTATTTGTAATTGAAATAAAACTTCTCAGACCAGTGTGCTACTGGAACAACCAACCACTGACTGATGGCAAAGAGGCCAGACATCAGGAGCCTTTTTAATCTTCTCTTTAGGGCTACTAAAGTGAGAGGAAGAAAAAAATATTCAAAGCCTTACTTGCAAATGATTTTTTTAGCATGACAGCCAATGCCTTCTCTTCTAGCAGGTCTGCTCATATAATGGAAAATGAATTACAGTACATGCTCAAGGCATCACCTGGCACTGTCATTTTTGACAGACTCATTTTTATCATAAAGCTGGGAACCTTGCAATTTTAAAGCCTTTTTAAAAATTATGCTTTTCTTTGTGATATAGAAATAAATTACCTAAGCAAGGGATGAGACTCAGATGCTGCAGTACAAAGCTACCAGAAGACTGGCTACGTCAACTAACATGTCACATTGAAAAATAAGTTCCTCAAGTAATTTAAGCAGCTTAACAAGTTAAAAGTATGAAAAGCACATAATGCTGAAGCACTAGAGTTCTAAACAGCTACATGGCATTTCAAAAAAATAAAAAAAAGCACAAACCTAAGCCCCAGACAACTGGCTATTTTCCAATTATTCTACTAACTGAGCTAGTAATCATGATTTTCAACCACTAAATTATGCTGTCCTAACATATTTTCAAGAAAATTGTAGCTTAGTGAGCTGTAATTCTTGGATATAAACATATAATGTGAACTAATATAGGAGTTAGGAAGTTCTTGTGACTTATGATATTAGGTAACAAGACTGTAAATTCATTAGCTATTCCTCTGGAGCTCTTAAGCTGGTCTGGTTTTTCCTGCATATAGAGCAGCATGCTCAAGTCCATCTGGCATTACTTGTATCTTTTCCAACCTAAATGATTCTCTGATTCTATGTGATGCTGCTTTCAGTAAGCATTAATACTGGCAACAGACTTGAGAAGGCAGAAAAAAAGCTGGGGTTAAAAGTAAGCCACTTCATTGGAATTAAAGTAAGGAAGTAAAACATAGCTGAATTTGTGAACTTTACAGGTCTGACTTTACTGCTGGGGATTTTATATTAGAATTGCCTTTGGCTGGAATTTAGGAACTTGTCTGGAAATTACCTCCTCTCCAAACTTAAAACTCCCAGTTTCACTGATGGAAATGTTTTCTACCTATGTTAGCACCTACGTCCACCCTTCATCAGTGATCTCACATTTCTCTCCTAGCAAACAGACACAGAGAAGTGTTATCAACAGTTTTGTCTCAGTACCTATATTCAGAAACAGGTTTGTAAAAAGTTCAAAGGTTTGGTTCCAATAGAAGAGGGTAAAGAAGACTAACACATCTCTTTTCTAACATCCAAAAATTAACTGAAGTAGGCTTTTCTCTCTCCTAAATTTACAGGCTGTGAGAAAATTATCATTAACCCAGGTAGCAAAGTGTAACAGAAGAATGAATCACAGTGGTAGCTCAAGTTGGGACTGGGCTGAAATAGCTATGCCAAAGGGAGTGGCTCTAATCTGAACCCCGAGGAAGTTTATGAAGACTTCCAGGAAGGATGTCAGTTACAGCAATTACGTTTTTGCGATGGGAACTAATACTAGGACGGTACAGTATGCCAGAAACTACACAAAATTCATTTTGTGAATCACTGAGCAGACAGTAGCCTGCAAAACTGATTAAGTGACCAACATGGAGACAAACCCCCCATATTTTACTGCCAAATCTCTTCATCCATTTTTGTGTTGAATATTTTTTCAGACCTGTAGCTCAAAGAAATAATGTGAACTAATGCCAATTTCCAATAGATCAAAGATAAAGGAACTTTACTTTTCATTAATGAAGTAAGCACCAGAAAAATATTGTGCCATCTGTAAATACTTAGTTATCATAATGTTCCTTGCTATATGTTTATGAAATCCTGAAAGTCAACAGGACATCAGCACCATCTTTTCAGCTTATGCTGCTGTCAGTAGTGGACATCAACCTTAACTGTACATATTGCCATGAATGTGAGAAGTAACAGTAATAAAGAAAAAAGTGTCAAGAGATAATAACAAACAAACAAACGTGATGAGAATAGACTACAATTATGGCACAGAGCAAGTGTAGGAAAGCAAGAGTGTGTTGAGAAAGGAAAGGTATTTTATTGCCTATCATAGTGCAGAACTCAGTGTTCAAAGCTGTACACAGCTCTTCTCCTGGCTGAGACACATTCTTCCACAAACACAGCTCAGATGCTCATGGCACAATCCACCCCACATATATCTTCCATTTACATCCCCAGAGAAATGTAAACAGTTTTATTCCACTACAAGGACTCATGCACATTTTTCATTGCTTCCTTCTAAAAGCTGGGATAATAACACTAAATTTTAATCCTATACCTGCACTTTCACGAGGGGACAAAATTTTTTTAAAAAACAAATTAGTGGATCGCAATGTTTGTACACTTCTGGGATTTGGGGATTTTGTTATTTTGAAGAAAACTGTGAGACCTTGTTTCCCAGAACCACTGAAAGACTTTCCCTAGCAGACCTCATATTTCACACACTCAGCAGTTGAAAAACAAAGGAAAACAACAAGAAAAAAAAGATGTTTGGATTTTATTAAGAAAACTCTTTACTTCCCTGTGCTGGCTCTGGCCAGGAAGGGTTAAGTTTTACAGTAGCCAGGAGGAGGCATGGCCAGGACCCAGAGGCTATTCTATACCATCTCCTCATCCAGGAAAGGGGAAGGGGGTCACTTCAGGATGGAGGAAGGTGGTGGCATGGTCAGACATTGCCAGAGGTTTCTGTGTTGTGAGCATTCTCGTGTGAATTGTTCACCTCTCTCATACACTTTGTTATTAATATTCTTACTCTTACTGTTTGTTTTCTTATTTTATTACTGTTTGCAGTAAATTGTTCTTATTTCAGCCCATTATCTTTACCTTTTGTGCCTCCAATTTTTCTCTCCAGCCTGCTGCAGTGGGAGGGAGAGGGAGTAGTGAGAGAGCAGCATGTGGTTTGGAGTGTTACAGTGGGAACACTAAATTGGGAAATACTATTCCTAAACCACAACACTTCCCCACAGCAATTCCAATAAATTAGCACTTTCGTGTCAAAGATCTGCTAAGAAGAAGCCAATAACACTGGCTCTTTCCTATTATTCTTAGATGCAAGATAGAAAGATATCTGCTAGGAAAGCAAGATAAAAAAGGAAATTTTCCTGTAAAACCTACTTGCAGTTTTATTCTAGAAGAAGGTAACCAGTTGGTGCATATATTTGTCAATATCCTAGCAATTTTAACAGTAACTGGAAATTGTTCAAAAAAAAAAAAAAAAGCCTTTCCAGGATGTGGAGCTGACAGGCAGTGGGGATATAACACTACCATCTTGACTTCCATTACAAGCTGAAACCTTCCTTTCTAGATAGCTTTTAATAAAACTCTGCATTTAACATTACATGGTAACACTGACCAATTTTTAAGTCTTTCAAACTGTGTTGTCACCTGTTACTCAAATAGAAAACTTCCCTTTTTCCACATTCAGAATCTTTTAGAAGTAATGGATCTCCTGAAATTAATCATTAGCTGTTGTTTTCCACTGGATAAAAGACATTTTTTGCTTGAAGACTGGACAGCACAATCAAGACCATGGAAAAAGCTTATCACTAAGTGAAAAGTTGAGGAACTTTCAGTTGAGGAATATTCAGACTGAGGCACAAGGACTGAGGAGCCATACAGAGGTGTATCAGTAGAGCACAGAAAGCAAATATGAACCCACTAAGGTGAACAATGAAAACAAATGTAGAAAAGATAAAAATGAAAGAGGATATTGGTTAGAACAATGGGAACAAGAAACAGAAAACAAATGAAAGGCAGTTTTAAAACAGAATTATTTGAATTAATAAACAGAAATCCATTTTCATCTTCAAAATGTGTGAAAATCAAGGAGGAACTGCCACTTTGCTGTAACTATCATATGAGGTTAGTTTAGCTGGAGGTATAGGCACACCTACAGTCAAAAGTTAAGTAAATTTTACAGAAATAAAGAAGTCTAACTCTTCTGAGGTCTTAGAACTAGCCCGTAGTAGTTGAGAAGTTCCTTTCACATACTCAGAGATACCCTTAAAGAAGTGTAAATGCA
Source organism: Notiomystis cincta (assembly GCA_013398075.1). NCBI lineage: Eukaryota > Metazoa > Chordata > Aves > Passeriformes > Notiomystidae > Notiomystis > Notiomystis cincta. The sequence continues at coordinate 18,831 of VZRX01006682.1, forward strand.
AAGATGTTATTCACAAAGTATAGGTGACACCCAGCCACAGGCTTCTCCAACAGTCCCAAGTCAAACCCTGGATATCCCACTGAATTAATTTTATTACTTGTCATCCAAAGTCCTTACAATAAAGGCTTTATCAAGAGAGCTCCTTATTGTGCATTACAAAGTTCCTGTGCCATTATAACTGTTTTCTTCCAGCAAGGAGTTGGCACTACCTCAAGAATAGATACAATGCCTCAGAAAAAAAAACCAAAAAACCAATGCTGTCAAAGTCCTTAATTAAAAAGAATAACTGAAATAGCATGACAAATAAGGCAACAAGCAATTTTCAGGCCAAAGCCTTCCCATCCCTTTCCCTAACCTACTCAAAGGGCCTGAGGCCACTTCCCAGGGGGTGCTGATAAACTCACCGTCAGAGCCAGCAGTTTTCCATAGGTGAGGTGGGCGGGGATGTGGTCGCTCTTGGATCGCAGTGACTCCACATACCAGTGCTCTGCTTCTGGCAGCCGGCTCAGTCTCATATAGGCTTCTCCTGCAGGGTCAAACAAATGCTAGTGACAATGCCACACATTACTCAAGGCTTCTACGATTTGTTATCACACAATTTTCTATGTTTTAGATGTGCAGAGATCTTCAAAAAGATGAAGTGATTTGAACACTTGCAATCACACATACACACACGGGAAAAAAAATTCTCAGAGACACTTGAGTGAGGAGATTAACTTGAGGCCTTATTAGGGCTGAAATAGCATAGCTGAGATGAAAAATATTGTTGGAATAGAACTGCCAGAGAGAGCACCAGCTGCTAAGTTTTAGTCAAAAGTCTCAAAGTAACAGAAATTTTACCCCACCTACTTTAGAAAAGCTACTTCTTTTCCACCACTCTACACTGCAAAACATGGAATAGCAGGGAGAATATGGAAAATGTTTGCATTTAATCATAATAACACAAGAACTTAAATTTTGTCTTGAAAACTAGGGAAATTTAAGAAAATAGCCCTGGAAGCATATTGAAGGGAGGGGCAAGACATTAAAAAAACCTAATCGCTGACTGTAGTTATTTGTTTAAATTAAAACAGTATCCATTACTTCAAAATTGCTAGTCTTAAGAAGTCACATACAAATTGACTGAAACTGGACATTTTTCAAAGTGAAATCCTTTACTGTGAGAGGCTGAAGCAGTCAATGTTGAAAAACAATAGATGAATGGGATGTCAGAAAGCCTGCTATATTGGATGTTTTTATATTTTTCTTATATATTATATATTAGTGTTATATAGATAATTGCAGCCATGAAGTTTCTGAGAAAGAGTTTAACATAAACAGCAAGACAGCCTCTTTCTCCAAGAAGCAAACAATTAAATTTCTCAAAGGCTGGAAACAAGCAATATGAAACAAGTATTTAATGATGAAGAATAACAGCTTTCAGATTAATACTCTGCACTTACACAGCTCTTTCACAGGGACTCTGGATATAAACATGCCCTTGGCTAAGTCTGAAAATGCCTGTTGAAGATTCAGGATTTCATCATCCCAGCAGCTGATCCATTTCTAATAAATGACTAAATATCTTCCAAAATTTATGAAGTCACAGGTTATTAAATGCTACTACTGGGGGATCACGAGACTACAGCTGACCCAAGCAGAGATCAGCTAAGGCTGTCTCCAGGGGAGTCACAGCCTCCAGTTCTGCATTATATGGAAATTAATAATTGTGAAGGCATCAGGGAGACAGAGGGACCAAAGTTCTTTGTTCAAGATTGAAGCCAACTACCACATACCCAAAATGTGCAGGAAAAGATTCTCAAAGAGGAAAAATAAGGAACTCATACCGTGTGAACTACTTTATCTCTTTTTCTTGAATATTTACAGAGGCTATGGAAAATTTTCTTCAGGAAAGAAAATTGGACAAGGCCAAGTCAGATTTTTTTTTTGTCTTTGTCACCAGAGGAGAGAAGGATCCCAGGCAAAATGTGGCACATAAGTTTTGAATTTCAGGAGTTAGGGTGTAGTGCATGCAAAATGACCCAACTTCAGCCCACAAATAAAATGAGCATGATGTGGAGTCAGAAGTCATACTGAGCCAAGGCTAAGGGAAACCAACATTATTGTTAAGAACAAAAAGACTTTTTTCCAAACAGGTCTGCTGTATTTAGAGGCTTGCATCCCTGTTTGGAAAGAAGTCTGTTTGTTCTAAATCAAATATCTATGTATCTTTCTAAATCAAAGATCTACATGGCATTCTGTACTCATGCATTGGTCTTGGATGTCTGATTACATACACAGAACCACTCAAGTAATTCTACTGCTGTTTAGGGCCAAACAAAAAGAACAATTCCCTCCAAAAAAGCCCAGGCTAAATTAAAAAAAAAATCCTCCAAACAGGTAAGAAACCCCAAAAGAACAGGAACACCAAATTCAATCATATTAACATCACGTGATTTTTTTCACTATGTCAGCACTCACAACTAAGTGACATAACATTATACCTTATCTGCACAAAACAAAGTCATGAAGTGTTGAAAGGATGGAAGAAGCCAGAACTTAAGCTATATGCTCCCCTCAGCTCCTCTCCCTGGCTGCATGCTTTATGGCAGAATGCTTAATTATTTGATTGCATATTATTTTCCCACAGACCCCTGCTTCATTAGCACACAGGAAATGAAGAATTCATATTGTCCGTTTCTTTTCTTCAACTGGAAAATTCCACCCCAACCTGTCACAGTTTGGCAGAGTTTCAAGCAATTAACAACAAGATGCTTTAAGAAGTAATGTAAGCAGCCATATGAGATGGAGCTATTATCTGCGGGTGGTAAAGGCTGAATGCACTGCCAAATTTCGAACAGATCCAAGGTTCTCATCTATTTTTCATGATGGATTCTGATATAACAAGAGATTAAAAACTTTGGAGTACTTGCAAATTCAATTTTTAACAGGTTTTAAGAGCTCAAGTACTTCATGGACTAAACTCCTAAAACTTTTGAGGATATTTCTGAACGGGGCACCTAGAAACGAAGCTATGATACGTCAATCTAAATATCAAACTGTAAAGAAAGAAACTGTATTCCCCTGAAGTTCACAGATGAAAACTGGGAGGAGCTGTTGACTTCCCTGAAGGCAGGAAGGCTCTGCAGAGAGACCTCAATAAATCAGAGATGGGCAATCACCAACCATATGAGTTGAACAAGGGGAAGTGCTGGCTTCTGCACTGGGATGGGGCAATGCTGGACATGTGGACAAACTGAGGAATGAGAGGCTGGAAAGCAGAGCTGTGGAAAGGGTCCTGGTCGAGGGAAGGTTGAACAGGAGTCAGTAGTGCTGGGGCAGCCAGGAGGGCCAACCCTGTCCTGGGGGCATCAGACCCAGCATCACCAGCTGGGCAAGGGAGGAGATTGTCCCACTCTGCTCTGCACTGGGGCAGCCTCACCTTGAATATTGTGTGATGCTGTGATCACCACAATATAAGAAAAATGTTAAACTATTAGAGAGTTTCCAGAGGACAATAATGAGGATAGTGAAGGGCCTTGAGGGGAAGCCATATGAGGAGCAGCTGAGGTCACCTGGGCTGCTCAGCCTGGAGGAGATTGAGGAACACCTCTTTGCAGCTACAACTTCATTTGGAGGGGAAGAGGAGGGACAGGCACTGGTCTCTTCTCTGTGGTGACAGTGACAGAACCCAAGGGAATGGCCTGAAGTCGTGTCAGGGTAGGTTTAGGTTGGGTTTCAGGAAATGGTTTTCAGGAAATGATCCTTGTGGGTGGCCTCCAACTCAGCTGGTTCTGCGATTCTGTGACTCTGTGCAGGTGATTCTCTATAGCTGAACATTTTTTTCTGAGGAACCTGTATCAAGAATTCCTATAAGTAATTAGAACATAGATTACTATAGAAGGAAGCACTGTTAGAGGGTCTGTAACTAATTTCAACTTCTAAATGAAAAAAAAGAAAAAGTTGAAAATTGACAACAGCTCCTACCACTGCCATACTCAAACACCAGAATAAAATCAAGTAACAGGTAACTGAACCACTAATTCAATCAAGTAAATTTATGCAGTAGACTGATGCAATTTAATAATAGCTAAGCCAGCTTGAGATAATTTTCCAACAAAATGTCAGAGAAAACATGTATGCATTGATTTCTCTAATTCAGGATGCATTTGTGTGTCTGAGATTAAAATAAGGAAAACAGTATTTGTAATTTACAATCATGCATTCTTATAAACTTACAACACAAACGATTTAGGCATTAGAAAGATAACAAGAGTGTCCACTGGCAGAAAATATGCAAACCAACACATAAGCAGATCTCTATATTTATTTTAACAATTAGCTTCATTTATAAAATCTTTCAAATCTCATTCTAAAAATCTGAAAGATCACACATGGACACTTTATTAATAAAACTTGTCAGATCTATAAAGTTCAACAGAGGTAGCAATGACAGAGAAAGAAATACATGGCAGTGAAAACCTTAAGACTTAAATGGTCAGTTATTTCCAGTCCCTAATATGTATCAACACACAGACATGTGCAGCATTACCTGCACAATGAGCGGTGGTAATAAATTCAATAGATGACTGGAGTAAAATGGGACAAATCAGTCATCCAAAACTGTTTCCAGCTTTACAGAGGTTAGTTCAGTTAATATTTTCTGAGTTTTATGAACCCATTTCTTGGCTTATTCTACTAGAAAAACCATATATTTTTAAACTGTAATTCTCATTTACTAATGTAGTGCAAGAAAAATGTTAATATGCAACTGAAACACCATTTAAAGAAGTGCATACAAAGTTCATTAACATTTCTATTAATACTTTCAAAGAAATTAGAAACAGGATACCTTTTAGCTAGATTTATACCACCATAATTAAAATCCCTATACTCAAGTGGATTTTATTTGCCACAAAGATAGACTACTTGCAAAACTACTGTTCACCAACACTATTTTCCCATATTTCCTCAGAATGCTTGGAATTTAAAAATAATCCTTCAAAATAAACAAAATTAAACAAAACCCCATAAAAATAATAACCTAGCCAAAAACTCCCCACTAAAACCATGCCAGGATATTAATTATAATTAAATATATTTGATTAAGATAGCATTAACAATAATTAACATATAATTAATAGTAACTAAAACCCCATAACAATCATAATAAACATTAAAGATTTATATTAAATAATGATGCTAATAAAAGATTAGCTTGCTAGCAGCCATTTCCCCAAAGGCTAACATTTTACTTGATAATTAACTGGAATGTGTTTGTAAGAAAAATGAATTTTTAAAAAGGTTGCAAGAGTTTCCAATATATACCGCATACAGTTAAAAAGTAAAATTAGGTGGCCTTTACATGAGTGTATGTTACATGGTTCTAGATTAACCTTTCACCTGTTGAGTTCTTGGTTTTTTTCTCTTTCAGATGCATGTAGTCATACCAACAAAGGCCATATCCTGGTAGGGAGCATACCAGATTTTCTAATCAGAAAGTACAATATAACTGTGGATGGAAAAGCGCTGTTCCTCCACAGGTGTAAGGTACTCATACTTTCAGATTAAGAAGATATGTCCCTCCAGTGGTCCTCCTTTTAGGACCCCAAAAGATATTGCTGAAAAGACAACTGAAAAATTATCTCCATAAAGGAGACAATGTAAAGTAAATCTGCCTTGCATCACCCTTATATATGCTAATTATCTGCCCCTCAAATTTCTGTGTGGTAAAACACACAAAAACTGTGTGGTAAATACAGAAAACATAAAATTTGACATGGATGAGACACTAGATTTCAAAACACAAAGGAAGATGGAGATGCCCTTTGAAAATAAAAATCCCTAATATATATATTCCATCAGGATTTAAATTTAATTTTTCCCTCATTTCTTTGAATTGTGAGTATAAACAAGCTGCCTTAGAAAATGATGGAGAGGTCTGCATCCCTGTATGTCACAATAACCACAAGGAGTTTGTGTCTTTGACAATGAGACCATGCAGCTTTCTTGTGCAAATTAAGGCTGCAGATGTGCTTACCATAAATGCACCTCTGTAGATATATGACTTCCCTCTTTTTTCCCTTTGGTACCAGTGCATAAAATAACAAAATAAATCTGGAAGCACTGAGTGTGATGTTGTACTATACTGATGTATACGATATACTGCAACAGATTAACCATTTTGGTTATAAATATGCAGTGCATGCACATCTTCCCTGAAACAGCTGAACCATGTGAACATAATGAGCATCAAGTTCTGCACAGACCAAGCATATTGTGGGTGGATTTTTTTCCCTTTACTGAATAATCTCCTTGAAGATTTCAAGGAGTGCATTGTATTTCATCAGGGTTTTTGATGGATGGCAGTCAATCCACATTTACTTTGGCTGAACAAATTCTTACAGGCCTCAATTAGCTGAAGCAAAGCCTTATGTGATTTAATTAGACCACTAAGCTACTTTTGAAGGAAAATACCTAATGTAGAAAATAGATATAAATGAAGGGCAAAATAACATCAGTTGCAGCATGAACAGCATGGACGTTACACAGCTGTTTCCTGCTGTTCAAAGGCTTCCAGTGAAAAAAGTATACTGAAAAAAATAGAGGCATTGAGCTCACACAAGATAGGTAATTTCATCTTCATGCCAGGATAGTTTCTTTAAAACTCTATTAATAGAAACACTTTCCATTAGAACCATGCCTAACTGGGATCCCTATAGTCCAATTTCAGTATTGGACCATATTTTTGGTCTGCAAATGTTATGATTATTCTTATTTTCACATAAAACCCTACATGTTTAAAATAAAAATGCATTTCATCCTTAGAATCAGCTTTTTCAGACTATTACCTAAAAAATCTCAAGCATTTCGCATTAAAATACAGATCAAAAGCCCAAAGAGATAAAACTGGGAAAATCTGGGAACATGGGGAAAAAAAATACCCAGTCTCAAACACTGAATCAATTATCATCTCCAAAAATCGACTGCTGTAACCTTCCTACCCAGCTTGAATCCTTCAAAGCAAAGTGAAAAAACAGGAGTCACTGCAATCAGATTGAAGATTCATACTTAGAATCATAGAATCACAGAATCATATAGGTTGAGAAAGACATCAAAGATCATCAAAGTCCAACCTCTGACTGAACATCACGTCAACTAGACCATAGCACCAAGTGTCACATCCAGTCACTTCTTGGAACATTTCTGAGGATGGTGACTCCACTACCTCCTTGGGCAGCCCATTTCAATTCTTGACAACCCTTTCAGTGAATAAATTCTTCCTGACGTCCAGCCTCCCCTGGCCTTTTCCTCTTGTCCTATTGCTGGTTGCCTGGCAGAAGAGACCAACCTCCACCTGGCTACAACCCCCTTTCAGGGAGTTGAAGAGAGCGAAAGGGTCTCTCGTGACTCTTCTCCAGGGTAAATATGCCCAGCTCCCTCAGCTGCTCCTCTCAGGACTTGTGCTCCAGACCCTTCATCAGCTCCATTGTCCTTCTCTGAACATGCTCCAGCACCTCCATGTCTTTCTTGTAGTGATAGGCCCAGAACTGGACAGAGGATTTGAGGTGTGGCCTCACCAGTGCAGAGAACAGGGAGTCAATAACTTCTCTGGTCCTGCTGGCCACATTATTTCTGATACAAGCCATTATGCCTGGGCACACACTGGCTCATATTCATCTCTTGGTGACCAACACTCCCAGGTCATTTTTCTGTGGGCTGCTTTCCAGCCACTCTTCTCCCCTGCCTGTGGTTGTTGTGACCCGAGTGCAGGACCCAGCAATTCACCTTACTGAACCTTATATAATTGGCCTTGACCCATCATCAATCCAGCCTGTCCAGGTCCCTCTGCAGAGCCTTACTGCTCTCCAGCAGATCAACACTCCCAGCCAACTTAGTGTCATCTGTGAACTTACTGAGGGTGCACTCAAGCCCCTCATCCAGATCATCAGTAAAGATATTAAACAGATCATCAGTGAAGATATTAAACAGGACTGGCCCTAACACTGAGCCTTGCAGGACTGGCTGCCAGCTGGATGCAGCACTTGGCTACCTAGCTTTGGACACACTACCACAGTCTGCAAAGTCTCAGAGGGGGAAGGGTTAAAGCATCACAATGAGGGTGGGAAGGGGGAGAGAAGGAAGCCCAGCATTTTATTCCCATCACCATTGGAGAGGACTCAATTCTTATTTCCATGGAACATGTAATAAAATGTACATATGAAGGAAAAAACCCCACCCTTTTTCCATCCAAGCCAGTTTAAAAAAAAAAAAAA
>VZRX01006682.1:27107-93952 GCA_013398075.1 Notiomystis cincta
AAGACTTGTAATGTACACTTAGTAAGAAATTACCAGTAAAACTTCACAAGATGCATAGGAAGCACATTGATGACTAAAGCTTAGATAAGTGCAGTTATCATACTCTGCATAATTATGATGTGGGGTATGTATTTCACAGCTTAATCATCTTTGGATCTTATAAATTAAGTGTTGCTCAGCATGCACAGTAACACTATACCAAAGGATTTCCTAGAGTTCTAAACAATATTTCAAAATAATTCAGTAAGAAAGCATCTAATGGGAGCAAGGGGTAAATGGGATAGGAGCATTAACAATATTAACAGGTTTGTAGAAACAGCCACATCCACCCAAAAGCATAATCAAGTAAAGTGATAGTTATGTTATAATCATCAACACAGAAAGTCTCTCTGCATGCTAAGCCTTTGTACTTATGACACAAACCTCTGCACCAGATGTAAAATCTGGCTCCCCTTTTCTGGTCTGTACACTTGCATATGATTTGTTTTCTGTCCGTGTGCAATCCAGCAGATTCGCAAGGCGAAATTTAAACTTTGTGCATCATGACCTGTATTCACTCCTGCAATGTTAGCTTTTTTGTGACTTGCATTTCTCATAAAAAATGTTTGTAAGGCTTTGCCTGAAGTGCATTTGATAATAGACATTCAGATGTTAGTTAGCAAGGACAGATGAAGTGCAATCAAGACATTTGTCTTTATGACAGTATCTTGCCAATCTAAACCTGAACAATCCCACCCCACCATCTTTCTTGTTACTGTTTGGTATTAAAATAAAGCCTCCATGGTCCACTTCACACCACTTAACTGTCAGGAGTATGAATTACTGTAGCAGGTGGGCTAGTGTGGTTTTAAAAGCAATGTAACACAATCAACTGTACAGTATCAGATTTCAAGGAACGCAAAAGACATCTAGAGCAGAGGCTGATCCTTAAGCAATCCTAATATTGGCATTAAAGTGTTCAAGATCCCACAGGGACCATTTTATCTTTTGACCTCAGGCTTTAATTGAAACTTTAAACAAAATATATTACCTATTTAATACAGCTGAGCTGGACTCTGGCCTTTGTAGTGCAAGTTGCCATGCCAAGCAAATTAATCTGTGTAACCTTAGCATGTACTTTCTAATTTACATCAAAGCAACATGGTATACAGAAAATAAATACCAAGCCAACCTTATACGGCTTATTGAATAATTATTTTGATTCTAGTTTTAGAGTTTCAATTTTTAGCTGTTTTGGATTCTCCTAAGGAAAAAAAAAAGTGAAAAGGTTTTACTTCTTGGTACAATGCCAGAGAAACATATGGTTTCCTTAGCTGAGTTGTTGCACACCTGGCAAAATAAATCACAGCAACAGGAGACCAAAATCTTCCCTGCAACTTTTTCATATGCACAAGCTTAGAACATCTGATGCTGGTATTACAGCCCTGTCTTTTGTACCATGAAAAAAAGTGCAAAGTCAAATGGATGCCTGCTTCTTGAGCCCCAATACTTCTTTTTCCCATTCAGAGGCAAGTTACAAAGTGTTTTAAAGGATGAGATTCTGTCAGGCAGACTGACACACCAGAAGAATGAGTCACTGGGCCTGTCAGAGCAAAAGGCCAATAGAAGCAAGCACAGGAAAAGAAGTGTAACACAAACAGGGAAAGCAGGTGGTGTAAAGGCTTAGCACTGCTGGAGTGTTAATGCTACTGCACTCAGAGTGCTGGAGTTCAAACCCGATTCAGTTTAAACAGTTCATCTCTGTTTATTCTCTTTCAAGTAGGTCATGTACATCATACAGGAGAAAAAAAACCTTCCAAAAATCTTCAATTACATGAATGAGTAGTTATGAAAAATTAGAGGAAGCACTGTTCCCTTACATGACATGCCAATATGCAGCAATATGTGTGCCACTCCACCAAGCAAAGAGATTGCCAGAGACTGGGAATACATTCATCACAATAACAACCATAGCAGATAATCCTCAAACTGTGACTATTCTTGGATTTCACGATAAGCTGTGAAGACTTTCTCCACATCTAAGGAGATGGGGAAGACTACTTCCTTCTGCTACTTCCCAAGCAGATGGGGAGCACTGCCTAGTTTCTCCCCCTTCCTTCCCAGCAATGAGCATATGAGTGGGGGCAGCTCAGTCAGGTTTATGCAGTTGCAAGCACATGAGACTGGACTGGCCTATTTCAGTTCCTCCAGTCTCCCTTTTAAAGGCAAGTAGGCAGACAAGTTTATGTAATGCTGTTTATCAGAGAAAGTGCTATAGTGAAAGTGTTTATAATTTTGTCTTGAACATCAAAACAGAAATAAACACTGCAGGCGGCCTTCTGATACTCAGTGACACCGTATGAGCTGCAAAGCGGAGGCACTCCTGATAATGGATGCAGTTGCCTTGTTCTGCTGTCACATACAAAGCAAAGAGATGACTGAATAGGTATTTAGGATTTATCTCACCCAATTCAATCTACTAAGTCTAGGTTAGTCATCTCAGCTCCTTTTAGAGGAGAAGTATGCTTGCAAGGATTATGTGCATAATCTTAAATAGTTGTCTAAATCAGAAGGGCTTCATTACTCCCCAGAGGTATGGTTTTCTTTTCACACTACAAAGAAGCATAGCTACCTAGCTCTGTCTTGTCATCTCAGGTAGGAGAGACTAAATGCAGCCATGTAGGCTTATGCAGACACATCCAGGATAGTTTTGAATAAATTAGTCTGAGTCTTGTTGATACAGCTGCACTGCATTCTGTTCAAGTCACTACCCAACTTCATGCAGCCTCTTGGATGCCTTCACAGCATAACCTACAAGCAACGCTTCAGCAACCAGTGTGAAGCAAGTTCTGTCTTCCCTGCAAATCTGCCATCACAACAGCAACCAAAATACAAATACATCTACGTTAATGATAGGTTGAAATTCTCAGAGCTCCACAAGGAGCAAAGGTACACTCAATTGACCATGACTTGTTATGCCACCAGGACATCCATGAAGTGCTGGCAGCAGCTTAAAGGAAGCAAAGCCAGAATATGGGCTAAGGAGTAAAGGGAGGAAGTATAGCAGGAGCCAAGCCTGGACAAAGGACTGAGCTAGTCTTTGTGTTTTTATGAGTTAAAAAAATGCAAACCCCAGGAACAGAGTGAACTTGGACATCTCAGGCTGTGCTTACAAAGGAAATTGAGAAAGGCCTCCTAAACCTAAAAAAGCAATCAAAAAAAAAAACAAAAATCCAAACTGAATAAACCTATAGGTCATAGTGGTTTTAAAGGTAGCATCTATTCATTGGAAAATAAAAACGGTAGCACAAGCCTACTTTGCAATAGAACAACCATTACATGATAGAAACAGCACTGGCTTATGTTTTCCAATTTTGTATTCTGAGGAACACTTTTATCAGAATTATGAAAAATACATCTACACGAAAGAGGGCAGTCAATCTTCAGAGAATTTTCTGGAGCACTGAAGTATTTCAGCAGTCACTACAGGATACCGATAGTAAGCACAGGTTTAATTCACACAGTGGTGACTGTTGATGTCACCACCAGATTGATCGGCAAATGCTGATAAATGAAACTGATAAAACAATAATTTCACTAAGACTGACAATGAACAAAAGTACATGCAATAATCAATTTGTGCAATTTATGGATTTTAGCCATTGGCATCAATCTGGTAAAGCTTAGTGTTCAGGGAGAAATAATGCTCCATTGAACTGTATGAACTGCTAAGAAAGTGTGTAGACAGACATTAGATACTTTGTCACTTTGTTTGAACTACTTAATCTAGCATTTATATTTTTCAAACATACAGCAGCAGTTACAACTACAATTTTACTTTTTCCTGTGCCCTGGTACTTCTAAGGTGCTAATAAAAGATACCTTTCCTGAATAAATAGCCAGCAACTATCAAACCAATTGCCATCAACCAACACAATCCCCTGTATACTAGGCATTGGCAGGGGGGAACCACACAAAATCCCGCATGCTTCCTATTGATCCTAATATTTTTAATTGCTCCACTTTGAACTATGTTAAATTAGGTTCTTATATCCTTTTCTATCCCAAACAGGAGAGTAATGGGCCAAACACTGAGGTTGCTTAGTAGAAACACATGAGTTTTGAGAGAGAATTCAACTTACAAGCATCTCTGGAACAGTAAGAACCAGCCTTCTTGTTTTCAGAGCTGAGTACCATAAGTAATAATTCATATTACCTCCTTTCTTGTATCTGTTTAATGTAACTTGTATAAAAATGAGATAAAGAATATGAGGAACTGAAGTTAAACAAAAATCACCTCACAAATAAATTGATGTTTTTTTCTGGTACTCAAAGGATTCTTAAAATTGTAAAGGACAAATAGCTGGTTCTGGAAGACAAATAAGAATTCCCTCATTGTAGATGTCTAAAGTACATCAGCTGGAAATAAGGTTTTGGCATAACCTAAAAAAAAACCCCAACATCTCTGTGGGTCTGTTTGGACACCTTGTTGGTTAACAAAGCAATTCAACATCTAGCACACACACACACACACACACACACACAGACACATGGGGCCTCCAAAAAGTGGATGAGAGATTCTGGAGACAAAGAAAAACACTAATCCATGCATTCTAAATGTAAAACTGCTGCACTGACACTCCTAAAGATAACCAGTATCTAACAGTCTCATCATTTATCGTGCCTTATCCAGCACTGCATTTGCTGGCATTTAAGCTCTGAACCAACTTTGGCTTGTATCTACTGAAGGTAATTATTCTTGGATTTTATTAGCTCATTAGCTTGAGTACTAGTTGCTTGGATAAGGTCTTTTGTTTCACCCAGTCTGACTCTTCAAATATCATTCTAAAGCACTAACAATGCACTTACCCATCATGTTATATAAGCTCTGTGGTGCAAACTGCCTCGGCATTTTCTGTATTGCTTCTTTGTAAACCGTAAGGGCCTCCTGAAAAGAGACACAAAAGTGGCAAAACATCAACTTCAAAAGCATCCTTTTACATATAAAGTAAAACCAAACTATCTTCCTTTCCCAAATGAAAGGTGCAGGGATATAGAAAACATATTGGCATTAAAAAATGCCACATAAAGTACAAAATTTCTCCTTCCAAAAAAATTTTTAACACAAATGTTACCAAATTCAGCGAGGCTTATAGACAAGAGATCAAGTTAGTTCCAATATTTCAAGTTCTTTTCCAGTCAAAAGTAACAAGAACGTTTTTTTAAACCTCTTAATGACTGATGAGTTTATAAGCATAAAATTCTATAGGCTGTCAAAGACTGGACTATTATCGAATTGCACACAAAGGACTTTCTGATGATTAACCACACTAAGTGACCTAAAACTAAAGAAATCATTGTCTACTGCCAAATAATAACAAGGCATAATCCTCATAGCTGAAGTCTGCTCCACAGAAAGAATGAGGTGCACCATAAAGTCAAGAATGCCAGAACTGTAATCCCTTGGCAAATATGCTGTGCCTTGAATTACCTGATCACACATTTATTCATTCACCACTTTGGGTGCTTACTGGTCAGTCCACTAGCTCTGCATCAGCCACACCTTATGCAGGCTGCAATGACCACCAGGAAGAAATCTGAAGTTTTATATTCTTAAAAGCCTCTGTATCAGGCACTGAACTGCAATTCTACACTCTACCAGCTGTGGAGACAACATGCTGCGGTTCTCTTCTCTGTACGTATGCATTAGCTGTCTGTATTTTAACCAATTAGTAACTCCATCTGACAGAGCTGGATGCAGCAGACAGATGACAGGGAATCTGTCCAGCTTGTGCATGCCTGATCTTAAACAGCTGACATAACTGTCGTGGTCAGGAACACTTACATGGATCAAAACCACTCACAACTCCTGTTCTGAAGTATGCCTGACAATGCGATAAGAGAATGAATTTCTTTCAAATACTGCTAAAGGTCAAACCTCAAGTGAATGCCCAGTTTCAGTTAAGTTGATCAGGGAAAGTGGAGAGGAATCACAACAGTCACAGTTGCATGTGTAAATGAGATGGGATGGCTTGGGTGCAATATACTGTTACATTAAAAATATCCAACCCATTTTAGCACTTAGGTCAAGTTATCTGAAAATAACACACGGTGGGATGTTTTTAATCACCGATGTTTTAAATTATTTCAACTGGGTCTTATTTTTGGAGACTTAAATGCAAACATAATTGCACTTTCCCAACTAAAGATGGACTTACTCTGTTTTGAATTATAAAGCCACTACACTTTAGGTTTAGGCCTTTAATCAGGTTTTATCCTTACATACCAGCTATGGGTACAAAGCCAAAACCAATGAACTAATACATATCAGATGTGACCACTGCTAATGTTGACTCTGACATGAGAGCATCACACTGCTAATTAATAGCATTACACCAGTGGCTGTAGAGAACAAATATTCTCTGTAGAGAATGCTAATCTTGATCTGGTGAAATTCAATCAGTTTATGCCTGTGATGTATTTTGAAAGTCTAGGTGGAAGTGGTAGGTATTACCTAGGTATTTCTATATGAAAGTTTTATAAATATATTATATACAAATCTGGAGTCTTACCTCATAGTGTCCTTGTTCATGAAAAAGTTTTCCTAAGTTATAAAGACAGCTGGTAACAGAGCTTTTATGAGCATGAGGATCTTTCAGATTCTCATCAGGGATCTCTGAACACTTCACAAAAGTCCTCCTGGCTTCCTCTGTCTTCCCCTGGTTCATCAGAATGATACCAGTATTTAAATAGGCAGCTGTGAAGAGGGGAAAAATGTTATCTTTTAATGGCGTTCTATTATGCTACATCTACTGTTTTAATTCTAAGTAGTATCTGGTAGAGATTCCATGGTTATCTAATTTGGTTTTTCAGTAACATAGATCACTCACTGGTGTGAGTGTGAACATGCAACATATTTGAACACATAAAAGGTAGAACTTCAGAGACTAGAAAAGAAGAAAGTGACTATAAAGACTGAGGGAAGAAATTCCTGGTTAGGCAGGGTGTTCCATTTCATTCCTCTTTTTAGGACTGTATAAAGCATACAGCACCACTGTTTGAAGTGTTACAAATATATATATATATACATACATAAAAGCATATATACAAAGAGTGTAGATTTAATACTGAAGGTACAAAAGTCTCAGCAACCTTAAAAAGCACCACTTGATTTTAGAACCTATTACTGGCAACATCCCAATGATTATTCTCAATTTTCCCCAGGCAAGAAAGTAAAAATTAGAGGATTTCAAAAATATTTGTATTATTCACTCACACGTACAATAAATATGAGGGACTGTCTGTAAGAAACAGAAAACAGGAGCCTGAAAATTTGGGCAGTATTATCTGTGGCTCAACATCCCAGACCAGAAGCATTTTAAGTTCTAGTAGTGCTGCTGAGTGTTAATTCACTACCAGCCTCTTATTTGTAGCACATTAAATGTAGTTGTTTACTAATTAACATTTGTTTTCAAAGGCATAATTTCACCCTTTGCTTTCTGACTTAAAAGCCTCTGAAGAAAAAGAAAGCATTATTAAAGAGAAGGAAAATTTTCTATGAAAAATATAGTCATTATAGAAGCTTGTGTAGTTAAAATACTTACAAGCTAGTGTGGGTCTGCTACCAATTGCCAGTTTATAGTAATGCAATGCCTCTGAAAATCTGCTGTTTTCCTGAAGTAGTAATCCTCTGCATAAGGGAAAAAAAAAAAAACCCAAAAGAAAAAGAAAAGAGAGAGTGAGGTATGCGGTTACTACAAAGAGAAACTTAAAAACAAATACTGAAAACAAAACTTGGGTAACAAAGAAAAATATGCTGACTGGTATTTCAGAGATATAAGCACTCACTAACAGTTCAATGTAAAAATTACTCCATGTATAAAGATGAATTCCTAGACATCAGGTGCATCCATATGGCTTTAACAAAGCATATGTTAAACAGAATAGTTTAGGCTTTTTTGGAAACCAGTAGACTCATTTATTCAGTTGAGAAAATGTTAGCCTGCAAGACTTTAAAAAGTGGATAGAGTGTGATGGAGGTATTTGTAAGCCTTTAATGATTAGCCTGGCATCTTTTCTTGACCTGAAATAAGCAGGTCTTGTTCAAATGCATGATGAAGTTAAGCACCTAAACATATGTCATGTTAAGGACTCCCTTTGCTGAGCAATTTCACTAGATTATTCACTGTACAGCTAAGCATCTGGAACAGTCCTGGGTTTCCTGTATTCTTTATCCTCTGAACAAATTTACTAACTGAAGAGGTATTAAAAATTATACTGAATATTTCCAGTTTCATAATAGATGGGCTGTAATTTAGCTTTTAAGATGAACATCCTTGTGAATTATGATTTATACCTTCCACCCACAAATTTCTGAGAAGTGGTCTGGAAATCATTGACATGAATCTACATTGTATGCTTAAATGAAGGCCTAAAGCATTATAGTGTCCCAAAGTTTCAGAAGACTGTAAAAGAGCATATACAAATATATTAAACCAGAATGATTTAAAAATCATTAAAAACTAGTCATTTTGGAGTGGAGACTCAGACCTCAGTATCCAGGGGTAAACATCCCTTGTCATATAACTCAAAATATCTGGGAAAAAACAGTTTTTCTTCTGAGGTGGAAGTGGTATCATAATTACTTGTAGTTTCCCTAGCCTACAGCAATTTTCTTCCCCTATGCTTTTATCTGCTGATAGCTTTCTGAACTGCAAAGAGCTTGGAGTTCTTCTATTTCCAGTCTCAAATCAGAGAAGATTTTACTTCCTTCCAACATCTCAGGAAAACTTTTTGTATTAAACCAGTAAACTTCAAGGGATGAAAAGAGAAGGGCATTTAGCTAAAGAAGTAGCCACCATCTAAGTTGTTTTCTTCTTGTCACTGGGTTAAGATTTAACAGTATTGAGGAATATATCCTCTTTTTCTTCTATACTATCCTATCAGCATCACATGACCTCACTTCAAACCTGTTTCCCAATTAACTTCAGATTAGGTAGTAAATCCCTTTTATTATTAACAGAACTTATATTTAGTAGGTACTTGGAGTAAAGTGAGCAATGAGGAAATAAATTCAGGATACTTTTTGGCATTGCACCAAGGTTTTTAACTGCTGTCAAGTATCTTGCAAATGGCAAGAAGTATGATCGTCAGGACAGAAATAACATTTTGTAAATTTTCTAGAAGCTGAATTTTGTTTACTCTAAAAATTTTTATACACTGTCCTTACTTCAAGGAAGATTAACTATAGTACTTTGATCCTAACTGCTATTGATAGCAGGAGAATTAACAGAAATAAAAGATGTGCATGGTCTGACATTTAAGCTGCTTCTCAACTTTGTAAAAAGTAAAAACATTCTCACACACGATTTTGAAACAATTTATCTAAGAAATTCCATTCTTATTTTAGTTCTGGAATAAATAATGTAATATATTGAGAGAAGTAATACAGTAATTGGTCAACTACACCAAAACAAATTACTTCGGTAAGCGTACAACATTTGTGGGTTTGTGATTAAAAGAACTTTTATTTGCAATTATTACAAATTAATCTTTTGCATTCACTACATGCTCTAATACTGACACTTTTGATTTATTACTTGAGACTTTGAGGAGGTTTATTTTTTAACTTCTCTGCCAAAAGACATTTTCCTTTTAAAAGTTGTTTAGTTAACCGTCAGTCCGTCAGAGTGTGTGTGTGTGTCTCTCTCTCTCTCCTTCTCATATATATAACCCAAGCAGCTCAGATGAAGGACTGAGTACTAAATTCCACCTAATAATTAGTTATTTGTTTTTGTTATGAGTGCGGTAGAAGAAAGAGAAGAAGAACATAATTTCACCAAGGTATGAAATTGCCTCTTCTCCTTGTGAAGCTGGCCCTGATTGATCACTAGTTTTCACTATAGCTTCTGGTAGTACAAAAATTACTAGATTTATGAGTCTCCAGTTCTAGTTTCAGATTAAACAAAGTCAGGAAAAAGCTGACTTTTCTAGATGCAGTGGAAGAACATCCCTCAGCTGGAGTTCACACCTTGCAGGCACTGCAGCTTCCAGTATCTCACCCCTCCCAGTGGCCAGGGCACTTGGCTGTATAAGGAAGTGTCTACTATAGCCAGGAGCAGGTCTGTTCTTGACACACCTTTCACTTCTTTGCTCACGCTGCAGAATGATAACTGCTCTTTGGAGATTTTTGGCAAAGGGGAGACAGAGCAGAGAAAAAGACCACAAAGGCATCAATACACTGAAAAGCATTGGACATAAGCCAAGAGGTGGAGCACAGCAACTGATGTGTTGAGTACGTACCTAACTTCTGTTGTTACAAAGACATAAAGCCTTCCTTTTTCCTTACTCAAGGATGAACAAAGGAAAGAAAATCCTTGAAGTAAGGATGCTTGATACAAAAGAGCAAGTTCAAGTGATAAACTTGGATGAAGACCTTAAAGTTTTCTGGTACTTTTAAACAAACTTTCTACAGTTACTAAATAAAAAAGCCTAACCACCAAAATGCCCCCAAAAAACCCGAAACACAGGAACAGTTGCTTCAAGTAGATACTTCCAAAACTTTTTCTCTCCAGCTCACTTTCCCAGTTGTAAGGTAGACAAATGAAAATGTTAAATGAAATATGCAACTGCTGTGCAAAGACAGTTTACTGACATAACTGGAAAAATGTGGCTTCTATAGTTTAGTTAAAACAAGTAACGTGAAAGAATAAATAAACATGAGGAAGAACTTCTTTACTGTGCGGGTGACTGAGCACTGGAACAGATTGCCCAGAGAGATTGTAGTGTCTCTCTCTCATTGGAGATATTCCAGAACTGTCTGGATGCAATCCTGTGCCATGTGCTCTGGGATGACCCTGCTTGGGCAAGGAGATTGGGCCAGATGACCCACTGTGGCCCCTTCCAATATTACACATTCTTTGGTTCTGTGAAATACATGAGGATAAAAGTATTTGGAAAAGAAATAGCTACTTAAACCACAGGACACATACTAAATCGTTATAAACTGTCCATGAATTAATTTAGGATTAATTAGGAGACAAGTTCTAACTATCATAAGTAGCAAGATTCTAGAACTTTACAACAGGATTTTTTTTTTGCCTGCATTACTTCTAGCTACTTTTACATGGAGTGCTAATAATTTATAAAATGGAGGATATGTGCTGACTGCTTGCAGGAGTAGCAGACTTCTCCAAGTGACTTAGGAAGTGGCTCAGAATCCTGTTTTTTTAATAGGGAGAAAAATGAAAACAAAATAAATGAGAAGCAAGTTCAGGCTATCTGGAAATGATGCACATCACTTCTGCAGATAGAATTGCTCATTTAGTTCATGCAGGAAAGCACTTCCCCCAGATGAGTTGTTTGCAACCTTCCTGAATTCTTTAAGCTGCCAACTTTTACCTATCTTGCTTGACCAACAATGAAAAATCTTCCTGTCTTCCTCCTCTGCTTTGGTTTTGACTGAAAGTCACTAAATACTAATGGCACAAAAACGTTTTCAGGGACCAGAAGGCAGTCACAGAATATAAACAAGCAATAGATGGTCTATGGTTTTTCTCAAGTTTAATATTAATTTCTTCCTGTTAGTAGCCAGCTGGTCTAGTAACAAAGCAAACTCCTCAGTGACTAAAACTGGCATAAACTGGCCAAGTATGATACACAGGAACTGCAACTGTCAAAGTAAATATGTAAGTTAGTGAAAAATTGATAACATTTTAAATCCAGGTACAATATTGAAATAGTTTAATCAATTTTGTTTACTGGTTTATAACAACTAATACAGGGCCTGGTAGCTATCATTTTGCCATGACTGTAATTCTTCCATGCCTCAAGCTACATTCATCTCATTGATTTCAGGTGGGATTATCTACAAAGGACTCTACTTACCTAAATGCTGTGCTGGCAAACAAAGAAAGAAATGGAAGAAAATCCTCTTTTATTCCCCACACAGATGTGTCTCCAGTCACACAGCAAGAGTAGATGTGCTTTGCCTAAGGCAATTCTTTCACTGTCATTTCAAAAACTAGTGGGTAGAAAGGTTGGTATGGATGCTACCATAAATCCTACTTTTTAAATCAGTAAGAATCCAAACATACAGAGAATAATAATTTCCTTTGTAGAACTCACTAAGTAATCAATCTCCCCAGTACTAAAAAACACCCAAGCCCCAAAACCAAATAATCACCCTCAAAACAACTGCTAGTCTTTCAGATAGCACAGTAAACATCTGTTTTGTTCTCCCAGATCTAGGGAAGAGCTTCCCAAATGCAAACAAATTGGTCAGCAAATACATTCCCATTTTTTTTCCTGTTACTGGAGCATTTTGGTTGGGAATACTACCCCTGCAGGACCACATGAACTCGCACAGCCCCCATCTCCTTGACAGAGGGAGGGCTGCTGTGATGATGAGGAATAGCACTGCTCCTGTCTCTCTCACTCCTCTGGACACTGGACAGGGCTGTGCCTGCAGTCCTCAGATCTATTCCCTCTCATGTGCCCATGAGTATAAGCAGTCAATACAGATAGAGAGCTGCACAGAACTTCCTACAAGAGGGGTCTTTTTTGAAATTGAATGGCAGATTCAAACCATTATTTTCCTAATTTTATAAAATAATGAAACTTTATGTAAGGACTATAAGTGACCACAATTTCAAATATTGAAACATGTAACTGAACAACTAGGTCACTGAATGCCTTTAACCTCTCAATATGACTTTGAAAACTATCTCAACTTCATATAGGCCCTACAAAGTGTCTCAGAGCAGAATTTTGCACTGCAGGAAACCACCAGTCACCTAAGTGACCTTTGGGTACTACCTTAAGAGCCATCTGACAACAGAGCACGGTTTTATCAAGACAGCTTTGGTTATAGCAAGACACAAATTTTAGCTGCTGTCTTCGACAGAGGAAGAACGAGCTGGCAAAGCAGAGACTAATTCCTAACAGGTTTGCAACAAGTTTGCATTCAGAGCTGAGAAAAACAATAATCAAGTACTTAGACACCAGATGACACATCCTCTATGCTTTTTAACTCAACATCCTGAATGATAAAACCTTCTGGGCTATCAAGGAAGAGGAACCATAACCTTGACCTATTCCCTACTAGGTGGTTGTTGCAGGAACTTTGTCTGGGAAGGTTCAACCACAGTTCAGCACAGGTTTGTAGGTCAGCCTGCTTTTAGAGTTTTTTGTCTCTGATAGGGAGATTTTTATGCCAGCACCCTTAAAAGGCAGGGAACATATTTTCTGACATATAAAGGCTAACAACAATAGACAAGGAAGAATTTTGCTTATATTGATTTTTACCTAAGGATGCAGAATTAAACTTTGCTTGTAAACCACTGTAATCCTAGACCTTCTAGAATAAAGTCTTCAATAGTAGCTGAAATTTCTAACAATTCTAAAAATATTTCCACATTTATTGATACAATACCCTATGTTTTCCAATGTAAAGTTTATGGAAATTCATAACCCAACCTTATTCAAAGAAATGAAATTATTTGATTAACAAACTTGTATGCACAGTCCTACACCAGTAAAGGCAAAATGAGATACTTCAGGAGAGAAGCAAAGGGATGGCTGATTGCTAGAAATTCATCTTTTATAGGACACTGTATACTCCAAAATTACAACATTTCAAGCAATTAGTATAATTTTAAAGGAATATTCAATATCTATGTCAGATTGAGAACATGCTTATAATCAGATGTGAAACTCAAAGTAACACAGATTAATAATATGGATGACAAAAGAATACTCTAAGCAGAGCCAGGCCTAAATACAAGTAACATAATATATGCAAAACTGTCTTTTAACTGATAAACAATTCTACTTTAGTCACTAACCACAAGCAATTTGAAACAACACAAAAAACCCCACAAGCTTTAGGCAACAATCATAAAGTAACAAAGACTGAAAACCCAAAAAAACCTAAAATAGTTTGTTTTTAATCTACTGAACATTGCCTTGTTTGAAAGAATAAACTAGCATTTCTCTGTCCTTGGTACTTCACAGTATTGAAATATATGGTTTTCCCAGTTTAAAAAAAGCATAGAAATATAGGTCATTTTATGCTGATCTACTACCCTATGAAATTTCGTTGAAATCAGCAGAGCTACATAGCTTTGAAAACACAAATATAACATGTTCATAATCAGTCAAGCCTTCAGATACAGATTATGTAGTTATGTATTAATGCATTTCAATTTTTTTTAAATTGCAAAAGCAGCTGTAACTCAGAGCCATAAGGTATAAGTCAAAACCAGAAATTCAGCGCTGAACTCAGCCATTCATCGAGTCTGTAAAATTCTTTAGATTTTAATGTATTAGTAGTCAACTTCTAAGCCAACCTCACATTTCAATTTATTGGAAAAGAAGGAAGGAGATCAAGCACTTCTGTTCATGTAGTTTCCTTCTGATTGTTATCCATTAAAATTGTGAGTTAAACCTTAATAATTTACTCTCGAACAGAGAGCACTTGGATTTATTATTGCTATGAGTGAACGCTGAGCTGAACGTGCCAATTAATTTGCATCAAATACTGCGGCATATGTGCTTAGAAACAATACCAAACATGTGAAACACATACAGTGCTTCTAAATAACTGGGAAGATACTTTTTTCCCCTGGAGTTCTATGGAGTGATTGTTTTAGTTTCAAAGGCACATACTGAAAACTAGAAACAGAAAAACTGACTGGCCTCTTGTAGGCACATGTAAGACACATTTTCCATTACAGAGGATTTTTGTATAAGGCTCCCACAGAACTACATGCCAAGGATTGGCTTAACTTGCAGAGGAGCTCTTGAGGGTTTATACTTAAAGTAATTGATTCATTTGTGTGATATCAAAGGACGCTCCATTTGCCACCTATTTTTCATGCTGGATATTGAACCATCCAACATTATAAAGCCTACAAAAAGAAAAAACGATGCAAGCTTTTTCAACTACTGTTGAATAACTAAAGGTTTTGTAAAGCTTGTTTAAAAAATAAAGGATTCTATGGTATTCAATGTAGTAGTAGAAAGGCTAAGAGCTAAACTTTACTTCTTATGCCCTATATATTCCAACCAGCATTTTAGTTAAAATCCTTCCATGCAAATTCAGTAGAATTTCAACAACTTTTTTGTTCAACAGAGATGAAGTTTTATAGATACATATTTTGTGTATCAATGGAAAACTGGAAGACTAGCAGCTTATTCTGAGAACAGCAAGAAAAATGAAATCTGATTTCTTTTATGTCCCTGTCTTTATCATCCAACCCCCTTCCTCTTCTTACCCTGGTATTAACTTCAGCTTCCCTCTACTACACAGTAAGATACAAAAGCACTGTATAGGCATACAAAAAATTTAATAGTTATAATTTTCACCTTCAAGACGAATAGCATATAGGAAATACACATGTATCAATCCTGTCACTTTATTTCCTACAATCTTCTGCTCGGTTCAGAATTTATTTTTTAAATGTGAGCAGAAGTTTCCTCTTAAAAATATGTTTTTCAAACTCTTCACTGCCTAACAGAGAGGGAAACTATATGCATACATTTATTTGTGTAACTAAATGATTATTAAAAATACACATATTATGAAATATGTATTTCATTTTGGAAACAGAAATTCTATCATTAAATTATTTTGAGTTTCATTAACTCAATTAATTTGCTTAACTGAAAGGCAAATTAATGAAATGGTCAACTTCTTCCTTTTTAAACAAGGAAAAAGTTAGTAAAAAAATACTATTATGGTAAACTTCATTCTCACATATTAAAAGAAGTCGTTTTAAACTTGACTTACAGGCAGAACATTATTTTTTGACTGATTGATTGACTGATTTGCTGAGGCTTACTATTTGAATACGGTTTTTGCACATTTTGTTTATCATACAGTGACACTTCCCTGCTGCACACAGGACATTATTTTCAAACAGCTACCTATGGAACAGCAGTCACCTGCATTCTGTCCTCCACACCCATCATGAAACAAGAGCATTCGGCTGGTGGAGGCCACCAGCTTGTTGTGCAGCAGAGCCCCACTCCGAGGGCTTGTGCTGGCTGGGTCATGGCAGGAGGGGCCAGCAGGACAAGCAGCACTGAGCAGGGCGCAGGAGTGACACCCAGCTGGGACAGCCAGGGCATCAGCCCCTCCCTGATGGGACTCACAGCACTGAGCAGGGTGCAGGAGTGACACCCAGCTGGGACAGCCAGGGCATCAGCCCCTCCCTGATGGGACAGGCAGCACCACCCCACCTCAGCACAAAGCTCAGCACAATGCTCGTGCGGTCTTCGTGACTTGGTACGTTAATGAGATGGGAAATCTTTTCCCCTGATGAATAATTATTTTGATGTTATTCATCCTCTTACACACCCACAACAGGGTTCTAGTAATTAAACTTTATTTAACCTATGCTGCTCTGAAGTCAGTCACAGGAGAAAAGTAATTTGCTGCATTAACATTTCAGACCTCTGGGGCTAACGGATGGGTATTGGTCTAAGCTTGGAAGTGCTTACACCCACTCTGCCCACCAAGTGTTATTCAAACTTAAAAAAGAAGTCTAAATAACACCTCACAATTTAATTGAGTCTCAAACAGATGGAGGGCTACAGCTGACAACTCATCTATTGGTACTTTGTTTAGTGTGGGTTTGTTTTCTCTTCTTTTAAAGCAAACAGATTTGTAACTTTACCTTCTCCCTACCCACTACATGAATATACAATAATGTTGACCAAGAAAAAATCCTGTCCACCCCACAGTTTAAAAAGCACAGTTAATGAAGTGACTATTACAAAGCAACAAATAACATCGTCTCCATTTCCAGCAAGTAAATCAGCGGCTCTGTTCACAACAGGTTTCAAAGACAATTCAACCCCAGGAGAGCCACACATACTCACAAATTATAAAGCATATCAGCCATGTTGCTGCGGTAGTACAAGGCATTTCTATAGGCGCTTTCAGCTTCAGAAATCTTGCTCTGGCTCTTGAGAACATTTCCAAGGTTACCCCATGCTGTCAAGAGGAGAAAACAGTATTCAGAAAGAGCTACAATCCAATTACACATGACAGAGTATGCAAGTATCAGGAAGTTTCTCAGGGAGACAAACCCCACAAAGAAACTGTTTTTATGGAACAGGAGGGGAGGTTGGTTATTTTTTTACCCCAGCCCTCTGCTTCCCTGCATCTTAGTGTGAGACTCACATTTCATAGAGGTGATTTACATGCACTCTGCATGCATATAGCTTTTGGGTGGGAAAAGGAAGTTTTTTATAAAAATATTTCTCTAGAAATTACTGTAACAAAGGGAAAGGACCATTTTATTTCATACCACCTATAAATAAAAATCTCCAGAGTCAAATGTGGAACTGAGGCATCATTCTAGCTTTAACTAGATGTAGTCCTCACTGAAGTATTAAAATTTGACATATGACCCAGGAATTGAAAGAACAGTTAGGTAAGTAACTAGGATTAAAAATATGCCATATGGATATCAATGTACTACACAGATCACTAAAATGCATTTTTCTCTATGAGAAAAACATGTGATCCCTATCCATACAATTTATTATATTACACAATGTGCTTTTATAGCCCTTCTATAAAGGACTTTAGGTAAAAAAATATTTAAAGCTCCACATGTGTTCCCTTAGCAATTTTGCTGAGTGGCACAAAGGCTACTTAAAAAAGGAATTGGAACTAACATTTTATTGAAAACACAACTCTACTAGTCAGAATTTAGGAAGCTAATTTAAGTGGCGTTATAATTACAGTGTGTGTGAACATGAAAAAACCCCAACACATTATGTTTATAAATGCAAAGGGGTTTTTTTATAAAAAGTTTTTCTTTCACACTTTTTTTTTTAAAGCAAAAAGCCAATGGAAAGATGATGCATGCCCTCTCCAGCAAATGAAATATATGTCAGAATATTCTTCCCTCCAGATGCACTAACCATAAAAATTAGTTTAAGTAGCAACTAACTCTGATACTTCAGTAAAGGCCTTTTTTTGCATCAGTTTACTACTGTAAAATTTCAAGGTAGTTTTAATATAACACTGCTAAGTAAGTTGGTAATTGAGAGAGGCATTTTTTTCTCAGAAATTGCATCACTTTCGAGCTGCTGTGGCTTATTGCAGAATCATCCTAACACGGGGATGGAAACAGCGACAAACACAATTTCCTCTGAGCAGAATAAACTAGTCATTGCTGGGAAAAAAGCTATTAAATCAATTTAGGATTCATAAAAACATATCATTCAACTGAGCACAACATATTCTGTAAACCAAAGAAAGAGAACATATGCAATATTTCCATAAGAAAAGAAACCTTCTCTTCTGTGAGTCAATTCATTTTAGTCTAGTATTTAATGAGAAGTAATTTATCAATATTTATTTATCAAGAAATCAACATAAGTCACAAAATGTTCCATTATTTTGAAATACAGCTGCTAAAACTATTTTCAGGTTCACTCAACTTTTACACTTGGCTAGCATATGAGCAGAATTCTGAAATTTCCCCATTACTGCTACTCTTCCCTTTTTACACACAGAAAACACTTTGGAAGTACCAATGAAGGTGACTAGCCAGTCTGTAGGCATTAACCCTTAGAAGAAAAACACAGACTCAAATATGATTTTTGAAATTAGTTTGTGAAAGGATAACCTGATCTTGCTTCTGCAGTAAACGATTATCTAGTTTCCCACAACTGCATGTTCCATATAATGTGTAGGAACTTTTGTTTTCACCCTAATCTCCCACAGCAGAGCATTACATCAAATGCTCATTTGAGCTATTGATAACAATTTCTTGCCACACAGTTATTTACTCTCAACCATTCTGAAGCTCAGTAAATGAAAGGATGCATAAAAGGAGGATTCAGTTCAACTTCTCATTTGCTGGATGAAAGACACTGCTCACACTATTCAGTGTAATAGCTTCTTCTCTGCACTTCACTTCAAGCCATAGGCTCTAATAGTTATCAAAACAAAATTTTTAAGATAATATTTTAATTTACCTTTTGCAAACTAATCTGCATCAAGTTTTTAATATCAATCAATAATTAATGTACATTATTAATTTTAAATGTATTCCATTTAGACTTTTGTTTAAACTTGTAAAACTGTGGATGATTAACCTTAGCAGATGCACTGGAAGTGGTGACAGTAGCAGAAAATAGCAAACATAAACCATGATAATCTGACAATTTATTATTAATGGAAACCTGAAAACCAAGGTCTTTTCGCTTATCCAAATGATATAAATTTGATATAAATATGCATATCTATTTAATTACAGAACTAGTTAGAATTATCTAGCTCTGGTTGGTGATGAAGCTACATAGAACATGTGTAGAGCTGATACTCATACATCCTGGAAGCTATGAACAGCTAATATCTGCAGCAACCACATCCTTTTGGGTTTTGGCATATGAGGGAGAGTAAAGAGGCTGGTGCACATGCATGGAAAAGAGGCTACATGAGCTACTCAAGGAGCTTCACTCCTGCTTTGTGTTAAGCAATGCAACTAACCTTCAGAGAAAAAAAATAATTTCAATTATTAATATCCATATTTTAAACATTTTTTTTTCTTCAAAACTAACATTGGTTTAACTATGGGCACATTCAGAAATAGAAATAAGGTTATACCTAAGTGAAGGCACATCCCTGTTAAAAGCTCACCCTATGATTCCAACTAAAGTCTAGCACTCAACTATTTCCCTCTGAACATAGTGAGAAAAAATATTCTTAAAAGAAAAAGAAACTAGGTCAGTAATTCTGGAATTTAGAAGAGATTGTTATTCCAATTATTCTTTATAAATATTTTTAATATAATATCTGTACTAGTTAAGTTGCAAAAGGGAAAATTTAACATTCAGAAGATGCTAAAGTGTATATATATATATATGTCACATTTTAATCTTTAATTAAAAATTTAAATTACCCCATATTGAAGACCTATTCAGGGCAAGAGAAAAAGTGAGCTGTGAATTAAAGAACTATGCAAGATTTACTTTTTGCTTGCTGGTTAATTCCCTGTCCATGAACAATGACACCTAAACAGATCCAGGTCTTTAAGAAATAATATTCCATCATAGCATGGGAACAAATGTAATATTCACATCTTGCCTACAAAACAGTCAGTTCATTCAAATTTTACTTAATTACTTCATTTTCCATAGATCATTCTCAATATTAATGGGCATATTAAAAATTACATCCATTTCATCACCTTTACCATAAGTCAATTATAAACTGAAGAATCCCCTAATGCTTGAGAAGTCCTATGTTAGTTACATGTCTTTGCAGGAAAATGAAACTTTTTAAAGGGATTTTGCTCTGTTTGTTGTTTAGGATTATTTAAAAATAAATAGCAGAGGGAATTATGCAGCACTAAGTAGGAAAATAAATAGTTTTAAGTGTTATAATTCTGGCCTTATCAAACTAGATTTCTATTAAACTTTAAAGATTGCATTTATGCCACCTTACAGTGAGAACAGGTCAAGTCCTCAGGCATTTAATTCTTTCAAAATGAAAATGAATGTTACAAATGTTAATTTCATGTTTAACATGCTCAACTATCTCAGTGAAACTGAGAATTAAGATTTAGCAAGACTGAAAAATACCAGGCTGGTAGATTAAACCTTCTCTAAGCACTTTCATTCTGGAAGAGAGCAAGACAAACAACAGTAAAACAAGAACAACATTGTCCAATCTCATCTGCCTGGATTTAAGAAGCACATTTTCTAAAGAAAACAGGTAAATTTTGAGATTGCAACTGAACTATGCAAATAAGTGAGAAATGAAAATGAATGTGTACAAAGATCTTCATTTAAATAAAACTTTCCCCTTCTACTGAATCAAAGATCATGCTATGGTATTCCATGAAATGAAGATAGTCAAGCAACAAAGTGTCAGAGAAGAGCAGTCACATGGGTTCAAAGCACGCGTGTAGATTACTTGATCCAAAATTTTGCTTTAAATTAAAAAAAAAAAAATTGTAAATCATTAACAAAGATAACAAAGTATTAAAGCAGATTCTCATTCCTATCTGTCACCTCTATATAATCCATATAAAATTAGGTAATAATGAAATCTATTTCGAAACTCCATCCTATTAATAAATCTGTTGTCCAAACACTTCTGCTGAAACATGAAGCGGAAAAAATCCAAAACTAGAATTGCCTGTTAGATCACTCGAATATATCCTGGTAAATAACACTGCAAAGAAAAGGAGAATTCTGCCCTTCCTAGAATGTTATGAAAACATACTTGAAAACTAATGCAACAAAATGCAAGACTTAAAAAATTGATACACGACTTTCACTATTCACATGAACAAATGACTGAAGTTTGGTAATACTGTTCTCACCTTATGCTATCAGACTTACTCACACAAGTTAATTCACAATTGATGAATGCATTAAGGAGTGTGAACTAGATTATTATTTGAGTAAAACAAACTACTTGAACAAAGACTGGAGTATTTAGGGAACAGGCAAGTAATTTGTGATCAACTTGTCAGCAGTTCTAAACTAGAATCTTTAGTTCACAGAAAAATGCACATCAAACCAAAAAAACCTCTGTGGAGCTTTACAGATATTTGTGTATTATTTATTATTCTTTAGCTTGTGAAATTAGAAACAGCAGTTACAGTTTGCAATCCCTCTTCTTAAAATCCTTCCGCCTTTCTTCTGACTTGTCTATGAAAAAGAAGTGAATGCATGATAATTATAATCTCTATTTTTTTCTCCAATAGTGTTTAAAGATGAAGAGATGTTGGTCCAGAAAGAAAAGCTTTCAGGTTTTTTTACTGTTCACCTGTTTATTTTGCAGACATGAGATTTCAAGATTCAAAGATGACTAACTATGTGGACCCAGCAGATTCTGTAAGGGCCCAAAGAAATGTTTTCCTCAAAACATTTTGAAATTCCTAGCCATTGCTATTGGTAAGTCGTTTATCTGGATGATAAATGGAGAGTCAGAAATCTAATCTTCCTTTTCTTAAACATTTTTCTGTTTCCAATACTGTCCAAAAGGCTTTTCCATTTGCTTGTCCTCCCTCCGAAGGTTTACAATTCAATTAAGATACGCACAGCAAACATGAATAACCTCCTGTTGGTCACAGCATTGATATCTGAAATTTGCATTGCAGTTGATGCAAAGTTTTGTTCTCTTCCATTACAAACTTGTCGAGCAATAATATCAGAGGGAAATAGTTTAGAACAATATGGCAAAATTTAAAAGATTGCTAGGAGGAAATACTAATTTCACTTGCCACTTCTAAGTGTTGTGATGTTTGCCAGTAATTACATCAGAATAGGATTTTCAGGGTTTGGGCTTATTTTCCCTAAGAAATTAGTTACTTACATTGTTATCAGTGTCATGGAACTGAAATAACTGTGGAAAACTAGGAGGTTTTACTATTTCCTAGGTGATATTTCTCATAAAGTGACTAAAAGAGCACAGAGAAGAAGATGCTTTTGACCTTGACCACACCATGTTGTGTTAAAAGGTTTGGCAAACGCTAAAATTCTAGGAGTTTGAAGCCTAAAATGAAACCAACCCTAAAATGAAGTAAACTCTTCTCTTTTGCTACTGTTATGTGCACTTAATGATCATTCCTTGATCACGACAATCCAGGTTTCCAGTGTAAGCCACTTTTTTCTTTTTTTTTACCATCTGTTCTTAGCACTTTTTTATTCTGCACTATAAATTAATTATATAAATTATAGCTTTACAGCTACCCATCTGAAAGTCACAAATTACAAGCATTCACATTTCCACCTTACCCTGTGGCAAGATCACCACAATGTAGGCACAGACAAGTGCAGCAGTTCTTTGTGAATCTCTCAGCTCTGTGGTAAAGGGGAGCAAAATTCCATGAATTTTGACTATGCTTTTTCTATTCATTCTTAGCACCTACATGGTACTAAGGTCAGATATACCTAGGTCAGATATTTTATGAAGCAAATTTACCACCTATCTCAATCTCCACACTAACAGCTGAAAGCCATGTATTGCCTTGCAAAGGGCACTGGACCACTGCTAAGATTACAAACTAATCAAAGATTAGAGAACTTTGTGACAGATGCTTCAATAAAAACAAGCAATGTAGAATGCGGCTTCATTTAAAAAAAGTATTATGTTCATACCTTTATAACAGATATATTCCTGTCACCAGACTCAGCTCTCTCCTGCTGAAATTATGGGTGCTAAACTGTGAATTAAAAGAGGCATATTCTGTTTCCTGTTCTGCTGCTGGTCTGTTGTTTGGGAGGCTTTGCCTCCTGATGCCTTTGTTTTTGTATTCTTGAACATTTACTACTCATCGATTGCAAGTTTTTCTGCCAAGGATTCTGTTTTGCTATGGGCTTGCACAGGGATTACTCTAACAATGCAAGCAGATACTAACAGATAATAAATGTATTATAACCTCTGGAGGAATGAAATAAAGGAGGAAGAGTTCTTGCAATACAGAAGAGAAATGTAAGGAACATTTCCCCATGTAATTATTATTCTCACAAAATGAGGGCATTTAAACTATGTTACTTACAGTCTAAACATTTTGGGAATTGGTATTTGTCTATACTTTTCAAATTTTATCTGTATTCTTAACTTCTGTAAAAGGGTCAACCTTCCTAACACACATCTGGCAGCCGAAAAAGTGTTCAGTTAAGATATTTTTTTTTTAAAGCTGGAAAATTTGTCATTCTCCCGAGTCTTTTGAAGACTTCTGAGCATGATCTACATCATGAGACAAACTGAAACATTAAGACTCATGTTTGTAAATGGAAAGTTCATCCTAGTGTAGAGAAAATGAAAAAAGGCTGATACTTGCAACAGAGTTTCCAATATCCAAATATTCCAAACTACCTTTGGTGGGTAAACTGTGAAGAAGTAATAGCACAGCACCAGTTTTATCATTCACATTTGAAAGGTCATAACCATAGCTATGAAGTAAACCACCTTTTTTCTTTTTGTCAAAACGTTTGTTTCAGCAGCAGCTTACGGCTTTTTCCTTTTCTACTTGATAAAACAGAATGGTGTTCCAGTCTTTAGCACTCACATTTCATCAGACAATCACTTTTTTCTTCAAGGGGGAAACAGTTTCACCAACAGAGAAATTTTTCCTCAAGAAAACCTCTGAAAGATCAGCTGCACATTCATAAAAACATAATGAAGAGAGTTCAACATCTAAAATAGTTTTTCTACCGTACAGACCCACTACCACTCACAAAGACATTCAGAAGATCAACTAGATTATGTTTGTTAAGTGGTTTGAGAATAGAAAAATCATCTAAATGCTACAGGTTGCTACTTTCGAAGTGGGACATATTTTGCATAATTTCTGTACTATGGTTTGTAGAAGGTATTTACATTTTTCCTGTTATTTCAAATAAATATTGATTTTTTTCAAAATAGGTAATAAATTCATGCATATAATTTGCAATAATTTTCCTCTAAAAACTTAACTTGTTAACAGAACATTTTGATCAAGTTAGCTCCTTTTGCTAACTCAACCACAAAACTGCCCTATTTCTTGTTTCCTAAAGGGATAAATAGTTTCTACATAACCACACTTTATGAGTTTAATCTACTTTGCACATTGATTTTTTTTTTTAATATCAATGGGTATGTGCTAATGTTGAGACAGACCGAGGTAGAGATCTATCACCTCTTAACTTTTACATGTTCTTCTTCTTTTTATTAAGGCTGTTATTTATATCATTTGTTTAACAGTTCACGTTGATCAATTGCAGGTCTTTTGTAATGACAGCAGGTGAAAGAAACACAGAACTGAAAACTGTGCAGTGCTTTGAAAGCTATCCAACAACATGTCAGCATGGGGACCAACCAACTTGCATTTGGCAGGCAGTGCTTCGGTTTTGTTTCTCGGCTCTGAAACCCCGATGCAAATGGGTGTGAATGCGTGGCCTGTTCTACTGCTGATACATCCCCTGTGTTACAGAAAATTAACTCTTCCTCCTCAAAGGATAGCAAAGTGGCTCTGGCAGCTCACTGAACCTGAGAGAGGAGACTGAGCAGCTGCTAGGGTTCTTTGGCTTCACCATTACCTACCACCCTACAGCCAATCAAGTTCTGCCATACCCTGCCTCATGCTAAAATGTTTTTTGTGAAGAGTATCTTATCAGTCGGACAACTAAACTGATCCAAGTTAGGGGAAAAAACGAGATAAGGATGACTACAGTACCTTTAACACCTAATTTACCCACTGCTGTGTTCACAGCAGAGCCAATCACACCTTTGCACAGCTTTGTAACCTATGTGTACATTCCAAGTGTGTGAACACTGTAAGACATTACAGCCACAAAGTTCCCATTCCATAAAACATCACAATTGTCAGGAACAGAGCTGTGAACAGTGCTGATCTGAAACTCTCATTATACAAGGAACTGTATTTTGTAGAAGCAATGGATATAAATCATGCAAGAAAATGAAAGGAGGACAAAGGAGCAGAAAAACACAAGTGGAACAAAAGGACATTTATGGGCACCCCAGTCATTTCAGGATGAATCCTGAGGAACTCTTCAGAGCTTCACAGTGACTTAGTCAAGACCATGTACTAAATTTGTGAAATTATGTAACCTCCTTAACAGAAGGCTTCTAAAAAATTATCTATGATACATTCAAAATTATCATTTATGTCCCAAGTGATGGACTGCAAGCCAGCCTCTTGCAGCCATGGCAAGGTGCACTGAAATGTCAGCCCTGGTCCTCCAAGCTAAGAGTAGATGGATCATTGTTGGCTTCCTTCCAGGAAAGGGGAACAGCAAGCACAGTGTCCTGGAAACATCCCAGAGGAGCCACGGTGAGAAGAAAATCAGCATCTGGGTTTGTCAAACCAAGAGAGTCTTCAGATGTGCTCAAACGACATATGTCAGACTTGGAAAAGGGAAATTAGTTCATATCCAGGTAGCAGGCTTTCCATAACACTTCAGGTTGTCTGGTTTTGTTTGCTTTGCTTTAAATCACTTAGAAAGGCAAGACAAGAGCCTGTGAAGCTTTGCCAGGCAATACATATTCACACTGGTATGGAAATATAGGTGGCAGGCAGGAAGGTAGGTCATAAAATTACCTCCTTCGTTTATCAGTGAAACTAATTAGAGACACTACAACTATTACCTAGCATCTTTAATAGTCCATATTCAAAAGACTTTCTGTATTTTCAGACCTCAAAGCAAAGTTCAATGTGCTAGAGCATTCAAGGAAAGGGAAGAAAATGGCATTGAGAATTCAGTCATTCTATTTCATGATGTTTCCTGCAATTTAAAACAAAACTATATGCGAGTCTCTTGCACATACTGTAAATGTATCAGCCATCATTTATTTTTTTGGATGTGTGAGGACTGGCAATGATGAAAGTTCAGGCTTAAGTAATAAAACCCCTGTTACAAAGGAGGGGTATTTAAAATCTTAAAATACTTGTATTTCTCTATCTATACTAGGATTTTACCCTACCACAAGTGGTATAAAAAGGCATATATGTAGACTAATGCCCTGGCCATATTAAAGGTTAGTTTCTCTACCAGATTTATGTAAGAGGACCTGAATATGTACTGAAACAAAATCCATTACAGGTAAGAAAATGAAGACATGTAATTCATGGCAAAAATTTTACATAAAGAAAAGTTTTTCCAAGTGGTCATATTTTGAAAAAAAGGCATTTAAACAAACATGCTTGGCTTGAGAACCAATCCAGATAATCTTGTTTTCCTCTTAATTAAAAGTAACTCTTTCCCTCTGAAAAAAAACTCAGGATAATTCCACAGAACATACAAATACAGATCAAAGGTCTCTCTTGTAATCAATCTGGAAAATAAAATCTATCATTTCTTGGCAAAAGAAACAAACAAACAAAACAAAACAAAACCCACAACAAAACAAACAAACAAACAAAAAAACAACAACAAAAGCAACTTATGCAATTTTTCTTGGTATGTTACAAAAATTCCTCTTGTCAAAGCTGATTCCTCCTTGACTTGGCCTGTTTGTTTGCTTTTTTTTCCTACACTGTAGTTTTTAGCCCAGATGAGCTTGTTGAATGATTTTACAGAGCACCTCAGGGAAGGCAGGGGAAGAAGTAACAGCCTGATTGGCCCATGCTTAATGTCTCATGTTTGTTTCTTTAAAAAAGTCTAACTATTAGTTAATAATAGTTTATTTCCTATCCCCCTGCATTTTAAGATTCGCAGATTAGAGATGCTGTTGTAGTACACTCCAAGGGGAAAAAGAAAAAAATCCTTGTTTCCAGACCTCCACACGTACATAAAGGAAGAATATCAGGCTTTCTCATATCCTGCTGAAGAAGCAGCACTTCCCACACTGACTCGGGTTTCAGAGGAAATTACAGAACTTCTAAAGAACTGGAAGAGAGAACACTGTCACTGTAGACTAAATTCAGAGTTTGAACTGAACTGTAAACCACTTTCCTTCAGTTCTCCAACATACTTGGCATAACCAGGCTGCTTTGCAGAGGGTGGGCTGCCTGTGGCAAGCTGAAATGCTCTAAATAACTATGGCTGTTTCCCAAACAACTTAAAAATTACCATTCCTTCTACACTGTTTAATCATCCAGAGCAGCAGTACCATCTATTTAGAGAACCCCACAGTGTTTTGAAGGAGTAGGCTTTGTATTTATCTTTCAAACAGTTCTATGTGGTTCATTTGAGCCAACTCTTTTAAAGCTCTGTCCTAGTTCTGGCCAGGAGAGAGGCAATTTTTTTACAGGAGCCAGGCAAGGAGTTGCCTGTAGTTGCAGCTACCCTGGCAGGCACGGGTAGACCCTAAGGTTATGGGACATCATCTCCCATCACTGGCAAGATCTCTCTCCTTCCAGTCAGGGGAGAAAGTGGGCATTTGGGAGAGTCTGGATGGGGACATTGATTTGGGGAGTAGTATTCCTAAACCACAATAAGCTGTTAAGAGTGGCAGATACAACAAATATTTTCAACTTATTTTAAGAACTGTGAAGAATTCTGTAGAACATTTACCCATCAAATTTTGACTTTTTTGTTATGAACAGAGACACCAAATTTATCATGGTCTATCCTGCATAAATCATCTACAACAGAATTATAGTTATATATTATAAATGATACTTTTAATGTGTAATTCTAACCTATGATTTTGTTACCTAAATAAGATCAGTGCATCTGCCATACAGTAGCTGTCACAAAGGTTCTTACTGGTGGCTGGAAACATTTTACACTATTGAAAGAAGATACACCTTAAAGTAATTTCTTCTTTAGAAAGTAGCTAAAGCTGAAAATAATTATAGAAGTCAAGGAAAATATCCATGCAACATTTAGTCAAAAAAGACTTAAGTATCAGAATGTTCTGGCAAAGGTATTGGGAAAACTTGCTATTGTGTTTCTCTGACAATTTCTAAAAACATTAACTAAAAAGAAAATCAAGAATCACCATAATGACTGTATATTTTAATATATATTTATCAATTGGCTTAGAAGGGATATTATACTGCCACAAATATGGAGAGGTTTTAACACAACCATTAGTCATCAAAATAAAAAATATTCTAATATCTTATGGTAATAGGTATGAGTTCCATTCCAGAGAGAAAAATTGAGATTTAAGTGGTTTGTTCAAAGACTAGAGAAGAGTTCATTAGCAAAATTAAAACTAACTCATGAATACCTAACTCCAGATGGTACACTCATACCACTGGTTTTTCTTAACAGTGATAATATGCAAAACTTTTAAGTGTACTTAGCAGGTTTTTTATGTTTAAAATCTGATGTTTTATATGGTAATCTGTGGACTAAAATCACTTTCTCTCAAATCCACACTTTCTATTCAGTGCAATGTTATATTAATCACATCATTACCATTTTGTTATTATTGACATTAAATGAACCAAAGGAAAATTAAATAACTACTGTGCAGCATAGTATTTTGGGCTGTTGGGCCAAATATGAGACAAGGTACATATAAAAAACCTGAATATACGAACCAAAACACTGAAATGCTATCCCAAATGTACAAACTATTTTTAAATGTGCAATGTGGTATTTATTAGGACACACAATGCTCTGCTTAGGAGGTATAAAATAAGGTGTAGTGAACAACAAGCTGTATGTCAGAGCAATAGTTATTGAAAACTCTAAAGGTATCAGAGGAGATCTTGTCAGCATAATGTAAGCTCTTAATAATAAGCATATTTAAAGAATGATGTACCTTAAAATATTTAATTTCTGTTGGTCTCCAGTCATCAGTAGTGATAAAAAAAAATAATAATGTAAAATAATGTTTCATTGCACTTTTTTTTGTTTATGGGAAATATAGCTTCTCTATCTAGCTTAGTACAAAGTGTAGTAACTGTTTTTCCTCACTGAACTATTAGTTGAATTTTTATTTAAGCATCCACTTTGTGTAGCAGGTCAACTACTTCCTGGAAGGATACTCAAAACCTACTTACAAATGTCATGGCACTAGGAGACAAACATTTCATCAGTAAATATAACTAAGCAACTAATAACTCTGTGGCAGTCTAGCAGTTTAAGCCTCTCTATTTTCTACTTCTTTAATCAATGTCTGTACCAGGTATGGGAAATATATCATGATGATCTTTGATGTTCAGATGTAGACTGCAAGGTATGAAATGGCCCAGAGGAAAAAGATTAAACTTTTTGAAGCTTATTTTTGGTACTACAGGGAAAACT
Organism: Notiomystis cincta; assembly: GCA_013398075.1. Lineage (NCBI taxonomy): Eukaryota > Metazoa > Chordata > Aves > Passeriformes > Notiomystidae > Notiomystis > Notiomystis cincta. The sequence goes on from VZRX01006682.1 coordinate 56,772, forward strand.
AGAGTTAATGAGGCATAATAAGCACAATGATTTTGTGTGTTATTACAATGTTATATTAAGGTAATCATCACCACAGAATGACCCTCAGTCTAACCGAAAAAGATATGACAGCTACCACCCACTTTTAACTTTATTTTTGTTTTTACATTTTGGGAGGCTTCCTTCACTATGAAGGAACATTCAGATAATGAGAATGGTTTTATATCAGTTGGGCTGCTCATTAAGTTGAAGGCACAGCAGAGAAACACTTGCATCTTTCTCTCCCTACGGTCAAAACATGCATACACCCACTTCAGAATCTATAAACTAAATTAGTCAGTCTTGCACATTTCTCCCTCAAGTGCTGACAAATTCTAACAAGGTACTGCTTGGATCACTATAAAATTATTTGAAATACTAGTCATAGCCAAAGCAACAGAAGAAGACCAGGAAAGATGCAGCTAAGGCACCCCAAGTCCTCAAGGACTCCCTCAGCCAAGGGATGGCAGCTGCCCGCCAGACAGTGAGGAAGCTGACAAAGCTGGCTCACACAGGGTAGTTTGGAGGCAGCTTCACCACCTTCTTCTCACTTGACTCTCCCCAGTGCATTTTGAAGGGTTTTTTAAGAGATAATCCATGTCTCATGCTTTTGAGTATTTTTTTCACATTGTCAATGATTGACAAAAAGAGCCTGGAGAAATGTGAACTGCAGAAAGGCTGTGGCTGCCTGCAGGAGTAGAAGCTTTCTCACCCGAGGCACAACACGACTCTGTCTGCACTGCCTGCAAGGTGCCCCTGAAGGGACCAGAATGAAGTACTGGTGAGGTGATTATCACCCATTTCTACACTGAGGACTGAAGATGGAGAAGCTGCTGAATATGTTTGTTTCAAAGTCCCACAGTAGCAGGTGAAATTATAATCTTACAGGTATCACAATATAGAGGACTTGATAATAAATCATCATGATATGAGACAACTCCATTTCCAAAGCAGTTCAGCCACATTAGTACACAAATGCCCCCATGCTAAAAGCTTGCTCCTTATGAGTACAGCACATCAGCTCAGTGTTGCACAGCATTCAGCCATCTAGCATTCATCCTGCTAGCCCAGAATACAGATGGATCCAGAACAAAACACTCATCTTTTTGCTTTAGTAAAGCTGGTCTTCACAGATTTCTATTTCTTTATCAGTTCCCACACTGAGAGTTTTCCAAGGGATATCTCATTGATTTTTAGACTAGGACAGAAGCAGCTCTCGTTCAGAAGAAGCTCTTTGCAGGAGATGAGAGAAAAAGTAGAACTATCAGGAAAAATTATCCTGCCACTCCAAAATTTCAGAAGTAAGAAAATACTATTGAGGAGAAATTTGCTATGAGTTGAGAAAAGCAGAGAAATGAGGAGTGACAGCCTCTTCTTAGTAGTCTAAAAATAAGGAAAACACTTTTCCCCTTTACCATTTGACTGAGCAGCCCATTGTCTCACTCTCTGAATAGCCTATTTATCACTAGCATTCATAAAACTAAAAAAAAGAGGCAAACAAAAATAAATTGTTTTTCCTATGTCAACCTCATTTAATTACTGAAGAGTAGTTTGAATTGTTAATCTCCTAATGCTTTGGCAGGATTGGCAGCCAGTCTAGTCCAGTCAGGCTTGCCTGACCGTATGAGAAATAGAAAATAAAATTAGCATAGTCAAAGCCAGGGATAATCTTAGAAATATTCACAATAATGAATAGAGTTGGGTGACAGGTCGCATTAGCTAGGGGTTTCTAATAGCCAGCCTTGTTACAATGTGTGTGGGCTAGTAAATATTCAGGAGAAGTTCAACAGGATATTTTAAGCAGATTTATTTAAGTCAGCTCAGTCATGTCTATATCATCGCATTGACATACTGTCTTTGCTTTTACGCATCTTACAAGACATTTAATGTCAGCTTATACGGCAAGAACCAGACGGTCATATAGACACGAGCCTGTGCATACTGAGATGTGTGTGATGAAAATAGCTCATCTTCTCTCCTGGGAGCCTAATACCCAGTAGTCTAATTTCCAGACAATTCCACAGCCAATCCTACTATTGGGCAAAAACTAGCATAGTTTTTTTTTATCACAAAATTTGGCTCATTGGAAGCAGACAGCTATTAATGTCTGGGGATCTTCACCAAGGGCAAAAATGGAACATGCATTAACTAATCAAATGCATATACACTTTTCTTTCCAAGAAATGCCAGTGTTTTAAAACAAGTTTTATATTGTCACTAAACTTGTAAGTCTCAGAGCTTCATATAATCGCTCTGGTGTGCTGGCTCGCTGTTCAGTTACTTCATTTCTTGCTCTCCTGCTCTAGTTTTGAAAAAAAAATAAAATAAAATGGGATATGCTTGTTCACAATTAACAGAAGTCATTTACTGCAGCAACAAGTTTAGTAATTTTCATAGGCTGAGAAAGTATATGAAGAAGAGCTACAAAATCAGACTGACAAACTACTAAAATGCTGCTTTGCCAGGCATTTTATCTGCCAAATCTACTTGTTCACTCCCTATCAGCTCACAGTAACCACCTGCATTTGCCTCTTATCACAGCTTTTAGACTATGGCATGATATAACTGTCTAACCAAAAAGCACAATTCTATCAGCAGATGACTCTGCATCATATAACAGGTTTCTGAGCAGAGGACTGAAAAAAGTCGAGTATTCAAGTGCTGTCAAATTTTTCTTTCACAGATGGGCAAAGCAATAAACTGATCCCTTCTCACTTCTGATGAACTGTGAATTAGGAAGGCTTAGTCAATGTCAAGGTGATATTTTGACCATTCTCATATAAACTTGCATGTGTGCCAAGAGCAGTACAGCCAGGCAGTATGGAGTTCAGGACCCCAGCTGGATCTGCCATATATGCTCGAAACCACAGAGCCACAGCTAAACATTGTTACTGACACCTAAATTAGCAGGTTTACTGCCTGTTTGGATGTGTTTACACTAGCTATGGCCACATCTCATTACAGCATAGATATATATAATCTTTGAGACGTGGCTGGGCAATGTTGCCAATAGCTGATATTTAGACATGAACAGGAAGGCATAAGTATTTGACCATAACTCTTTACAGTACTTGTAGGCAGGGGGAACTACAGTCATTTCCTAGGCTGAATTAAATGATCTCATTTCCTCATTTTTATTATGTAGTATTGACATTATTTGCATCACATGAAATAAAGGAACAGCACTTGCCTGACACTGTCCTTTACTATTTCTTATATTTTCTCATCATAGGGAACAGAACATTTGGTAAACTTATGAAAAATCTTCATTAGCATGCTAGATACCAGATTCCAAATGGAAAAACACCAGGGTGGGCTCTATAATACTAGTAATGCATCTTTAATTTCAAAATACAGAACCAATACCACTGAAAAAGAAATTAATCCCCTTACCTTAGGGTCTCCTTTTCTCCATGTTAATGCCAAACCTGTAAAACCTAATCAAAGCACATTCCTGCTTTTCCCCATTTTTTACTAATGCACATACCACTACAAATTGAAATGACATTTCTCAAAGTATCCTTTTCAGATGTAGCTAGTAAAATCAGACAATTCAAAGGCAAAGACAGACTGGAATGCATTCACCATAAAGAGCAAAATTTACCTTTGGCAGGGTTTACTTTTATCCCTGACCTATACAGCATCTCCTCATTCTGCCAGTCCCCATTCCTGACAACAGTCTTGAGTCCATAGAAAACAATCAATGCAGCAGTGGAACAAAAAACCAAGTTCTTCAGAAAGCGCTTTTGGGCTTTGACATAAAGGGCCCTGACACCTACTGTAACCAGCAGGCAGAAGCCCATACTAGGAACATACAGCACACGCTCTGCTATTACAAAGCCAACATAGAAAAACAGGTTTGTGGCAGGAACGAAGGGCACTATTAACAAAGAGAGAGACAGAATGACAATGTTCTCAGTTGAAGGAAGCTGCAGTTTCTGAATTTCATGCTTTTTTAGGCCATTCTCTTCTTTTGATGCAAAGCTTGACTTCACCTCCAGTGTCTTGTACTCCATTTCTGGGTGGCAGCTATGCCCATTAGCATTTTGCTTGCCATTCATTACAGTTTTCCCATTGCATTCCCTCTCATTGCTGGAGCCCTTCAAGCTAAAGTAGGCAAGGAGGAGGAGTCCTGCATAGAAGGCCACAGTGTGTAGATTCCTCCAGTCGCTGACTGCTTTTAGAAGAGGCACAGCATCCATAGACCAGTCAAAGCTCAGGGTATCTGGGCACAGCAACAGCCAGAGGTTCTTGGTTGGCAAGTAAAAGAAGGTCAGGGTACGTGTGAGAAAACTGTCTGAGTCAGCTGCTGGATTGTCAGAATTAGAAAAACTTGGGGGCTTGTTGCCCATCCAGTATAAGCGAACACCCAGCAGGGCAGTTCCCCAGGAGGTCAGTAAACCAATGCTGAAGAACAGGGTCAAATTCTTTCTCTGGAAGAAAAAAAAATAGCATAAATCAACACTATATATTTAGTTGTGTAAATTATACACAAATAAGAACCAAGAAAATTACCTGACAGAACTTTTTTTCAGTGATGGAAACAAACACAATACATCCCCGTCTCTGACATTTGGATCATGCTGTATTGGGGTACATTGTTGACCACAGACTAAAGGAACTGGCTCTTTCATTTAAGCTGTATCAAGAATGCATCAGAGTCAAGCCTTCAGACATTTTAGAGCTGTCAGTCCTCACTTAAGATTTAGTTGTGTAATGCTTTGGAAACTCTTATTTTAGAGGAATTTATGGAATCTTACACTAGTTCCTACATAACCTCCCAAATCCCTTCTCTGTTTCTGGCTGTGACCAGAACACCAGTTTGCCTTAGCTAGATTTAAAGTCTAAAGGATGTGCCAGTTCCATTTTCCTTAATCAAAGTCTCTCCTGAGGCGTTTCACTAGAGAACTGATTAAAATTCCCAAGAAAGCAAGAGAGGAAAACAGACACAGATTCCATATTTAGGTCTCCTAGCTTCTACCTATTAACTACAGTGATCACTTGGAGCCTTCAGATCTACCTACTACTAAAAGTTCCACTTCATTTTGCACAAAACAAAGAGTTTCACCTCAGTATGAGGAAGGGCTTCTTTACCTTAAGAGTGGCAGAGATGGGACAGGCTCTCCAGGGATGTTGTGGATTCTCATTCTCTGGAGACATTCAAAACCCACCTGGATTTGTTCCTGTACAGCCTGCTCTAGGTGACCTTGCCTTGGCAGGGGGATTTGAACTGGATGATCTCCAGAGGTCCCTTCCAACCCTAACAATTCCATGATTCTGTGATCTCAGAGCCAAACAATACATTGGGGTTTTTTCTTCAAGAACACCATAATAAGCACTCCAAAACCTTTTACATTTTCATATGCATCTAAATAACATTATGGGAGGCAGGCAGCTGACTCCACCTACCAATATCATCATGCTAGCAACTTGAAGAATCTGCACTTATTTATGGAATAACTGAATATTTTCCAGCAGTTGCTGCTTCTTGGGTAACTTCTGCTCTCAATTACAAAGGCACCCTAAATGAAAGCTGGTTTACATTACTCTCTCTCTATGTAGCTCTATGAAGCTAAAATGTATGTATTTTTATATTTCAATTTCTCAGATGCCTTTTCTAAGGAAAGAAAAAAAAAAACTTTGTAAGGAAAGAAAATAAAAACTATTTACCAAATAGTCCAGATACAAAATAAGTGTTTTGGTAATCCTTTCCCCATTATTAGAAAGAATTATTTGTCAATCATTTTTCATTTTATTAGGTTTGTTTTTTCCATCTCACGCTACACATTCCTGGGATGATTATTCAATGTTTACTTAGTTATTCAGAAGCAGAACCTCACAGTAGAATGTTTTCTCTTATTTCTACAAAACAGCTCATTTTTCTCCTTTGTGGGTAGGATCAATCCTTGATATCATTATTAGAGATGATTATGTTTCTCCATTTCCTGTCAATTACTAATAGTTTTCTACCATCAGTTTACTGATGTTCTACAAAGAAGACACAGTCTAGTAATGATAATTTATAGTTCATCATTTATAATTTATCAGGAAGAAATTTATACCTTTTCTCATTTCTATAGAGTTCCTCCTTGTGAAGGTTAAAATATTAAACTTCAGTTAGATTAATTCATTCAGCTTTGATACAATATGGAATTTAATGGAAGCATTAGTAGAGAACAAACAAATTTATAATGGGCACATTCATGCACTTGGACTGGGAACATCTAAAAAAATGCTGGCACTTTTTATCCATAAAGTAAAGTCTAGGTCCAGACTTAATTTGCCATATTAATATCAGTTTGATTTACTAGCTTTTTTACATCCTGGATAATCCACAATGATTTGGTAATATATCAGTCAAAACCTTCATCTACACAACATGATAACTACATTCCCTGGAAAGCCTATTAAAACAACTTACTTTTATTTGTAAGCTGGATAATACTTCACAACTCACTTTGCATACGGTTTCATCCATGCCTGCCAAAATTATTTAAATGCTTTTAATGTTATAAAGCTGTGTAAACTGGCTATCACTGAAACTCCCAACTAGGTTTATATTTGGAATAAAAACATTATTCAGATTTCATGGATTTGCATGTATGTCCTCACAGTAAAACCTCATGTCCCTGGTTCAACTTGTTCTTTCATTCTCATCATGTTTTTCTACAGGAAATTTTTTTTGTCCACCCTTCTGCCTCAATTATTTCCAAACTCATTTCTTTCAAACATACATATAAAACAGCTCTCAAATGTTAAATATGACCTATTTGCTCTTTCATATATCCTTCCTATGAATCTCTAATGAGGAGGCTGCTTAGACAGAAAGAAGCTGGGAAGTGAAAAATGGTCTTTTTTGTTTGTTTGAGTTAGAAACAGTCTTTTCTGAAAGGCTATATACCACTCAAAAGATTAGTATATCCCAAATACTAAGGAAGTGAAACTTGATTAACAAATGAAAAGTGAGCTTTCATGGACTGATTAGACAACTTTGTTATTTTGTCAATACTTACTTAACGACTGAAGAAAATCTCACTTTTCTGAAGTCCTAACCACTGCACTTTTCAATTTAATGCCAAGAAAATTCACATCACAAAGTTCTCTGACAAAACCACGTGAGAGCAGATATGCTATTCCTCATGGATAATAGTGAAATCTTCTAAAAAATTTTCAGGTCTTCCTCATGTGTTAACCAAATACTAACAATTAGAAGTTTGCCTCTTGCTTCTGTCCCAAAAATGTTAACAATCTGTAGCTCAGAGCTAGTCAATCTTCACTGCTGGAGGAAGTATTTGCAGCTACTCTTTTAAGCTTTACATTTAAGGTCTGTAATATCTGGATCCTTACACTTGTTGGTTCTACAAAGAACACAGATTATCAATATACAGGTTTGTGTTTCATGCTGTGACAAAACTTTTTTTACTATTTTTAAGCATTTTATATGACTTTCAAATGAAATATCTAAGCATTTACTCATGGAGCTCAGAGATATCAGAGTAGGTTTACCACCTCAGTATATCAATTTATCATGCTATAAGGCACTAGTCAACTGGAGACTGAGATCTAGTAGATTCTTAAACTCCGTTAACTGACCACAGGAGTGAAGTGCAAATATCCTGTTGCTGCCTCAGACACAAATGGTTTGCATTCTTCCCCAGATTTCAGACATGAATCTTTTCAATAGCCAGTAGCTTTACAACCTTTTAAAATTAACTACATGTTAAGTACTGTTAGCAATAATCTGTATAACACTGACATGCCATTGTGAATTTTCAGATTTCAGAGGAGGCTCAGTCTAGAGGCAAGAAAAATCTGTCCCTAACACTTAAACGGCTGTCACAACTATTTAAAGTAGGATGCCTTTTTCCTTTCTCTCTTTTTTTTTTACTTTTTAGTTTTCAAATCTCACAGATAGCATTGGCCTAGAAGGGAAAGACATCCTCTCTCAATATTCATTACTTTTGCATAGCTTTTATCCCTCTGTGCTAATATAGTCACAGATAATGAGAAAAGTTTAGCACTCATTTTGGCTTTACTTTTTAAAGGCTTTGGAAGAAAATCATTCCAGTAATTTAATTTATTAAAATTCAATAAAATAGCCGGTTCCCCAGTAGACTTTTGCCTGCAAAGAAAGTGCTTTCAAAATGAACTCTGCTCAGACAAGCACTTTCACTGGAAACTCTTCTTCTGAGCCTCCTGACAACCTGTGTTCCTCTGATCTGATTGTGTACATTCAGTGCAGACCAGCAGAAGAGATCCTCTGTAATGCTTGGCAGAAAGGATTTGGATTACTATACTCATGAGTCCTAATCCAGCCCATCTGCCATTCGTTTTGACAGCCCCACAAAACCTCTAACCTTTCATAAGTAGCCTTTTCCATCTGAGGAAAAACAATGAGCACGGATTTATATCAGATTTAACATCTCTCCTGCTTGCTAACAGGCAAGTACCACCACTGCAATTTTAGTCTTTGTAACTGTAGAAACCTTTTTCATCACCCTACCAAAATCCATCTGCATGACCCACCCACACTGCACATTTCCCTTGCATTAAATCCTAATTCTTCACTTCAATATATTGCCCTTAAATAAGGCACTACAGCAGATTTCTTAATTGGACAGCCACTGCCAAAACTCAGTCATCACCTGAGTGGTATCCAAAGTATTTTCAAAAGACACTCTTCTTTTAACCTTACATTGTCCATTTCACAAAGCAGCATTAAATAATGGCACATGATCAAGACAGTCCAGATATCAAAATCATCACACACAAAATGTTATTCTTAGAACTCAGGAAATGCGGAGATGAAAGAAGATGTGTCATCAGGCATTACTCACAGGAATTTCTTTTCCAAATTAGAGTTCCTTAAATATATGTTGGCTTGAAAACTGGGACTTCCAAAAATAGTAAAATGCTGCCAGATCACTAGACAGACAGTATCTTCTTCCCACAGTAGGTAGAGGTTCCTGGATAACAGATCAGCCAAGCTGGAGCCAAACTACAATTCAAAACATATCCCCACCAGGAATGAAGCTATTTGCTACAAACCCTGCTGAGTCACAGTACCGAGATGGAAGTGGCCTTTAACACTGCCTGATCACCTGCCCTGTTTGCTCCTGCTCGCAAGAGGTTTGCTCATTTTCACTGGTGATGCAACAACTGGCCCAAAGGTCTGTTCTTCCTCAAAGGTCTGTTCTTCCTCAGAGTTGGAAGTCTGTTGACAGCTTGTCCAATACTGAGACCAACTGTGCATATTTAATGACATTTATTTCTAGTGTTATGACCCAACAAATTCTTCTCCAACAACGAAGTCAGTGCATTCACAAAACAGCTGAAGGTTATCAGTACATACTTTTATTGTAATTAGCCTGTAGCACAAGCTAAACAGTCCTCATTACTACTGACTTGCTTTACATTAATTTGAGTTATTAATACCGGCATTTAAAATTGCCAAGGTCTTACTCTAAAATCCTTCATTCTTTAATATGAATCTTTAATTACCAAAACAAACAAACAAAAAAATCCAAACTCACAAAGACTCTAAGCTCTCCACTGAAAAATAGTTATAAGGACTACAGGGGAAAAGATAGACAGCATTTAGATCAGAAACTGCATGAATGACTGGAGATAGCAAAAGAGCAGGACTTCAGAAGGGCAGGAGAACAGAGCAACACAGCCTTGGAGAAGTAGATAAAGGATATAACTTAGGCAAACAGAAGTCATGCAAAACACAAGCAGGATGCCAGCTCAGCTCTGCAAGGCTGACAAAGCAAAAGTTAGGAAAAACAATGACATAACGCTTACTCAAAAGCAGGGGTCGAGGAACAGCCACCTGAAAAGGACTTAGGACACTGAAGACCACTAAAGAAGACCACAAAGGAGCATAAAAGGACTTCTGATAAGGGCTGTGACTATATAAATAAGGTAACACATATATATCAAGTAAGTGGGGATAGCTAATGATATGTAATTAGGGTGTATGATACAAGCCCTGTTTACTCAACACTCGGGGCACTCGATTAGTGGAAGGATCCTCCAAGGACCCAGCACTGCAATAAAGAATGCCTGATCGTAATACTCAAAACTGTATTAGAAAGATTCTACCTGGCCAATTTCAGTATCAGAAGACAGTAGCTTGATAAATCTGTTAGCATGTTCAGTGCAAGAAAAGGCTTTCTCTAAGTCCACACAATTAAATGCTGTGTGACCATGGTGATGCTATGGATATCTACCCAGAGTTACTCTTTATCTGCAGCAGCAAGAACTTTTCACAGGAGATTAGAAACCCATTGGGACCAAAAGACATTCCTAGACTGCCAGACTGCTCAGGGATGCTGTCCAGCAGTACTGTGGCTATGCACAGGTAGGCATTTCATTTAACAAATATTGTCTCATCCAGAGATTTTGCAGTGAAGAAAGGGTGCTGCACTTTCCATGCTAGACAAAACACTGAGAGCTCACGGAACATGCAAGTATGTTGTAAGGAAGCACTGGAATTCAAAATGATTTTGAAATAACAGAGAAATGTTCAGAAAAATAAACATGTATAAAAGGCAGGGGCAACACTGTTTACTTAAAGGTACACAAGTATGAGAAGTGGAGCAAGTAATTGGCTCATCTTCAGAGAAGCATAAGGGATTATCACAGACCACAAGCAACTCTTTTAAACCACTGCTAGAAAGGCAAACACTGTACTGAGTCTACAAATGAAAGCACACCCTCCACAATGCGTGAAGTAATCCTTCTAACTCTTCTCAATACTAATAAATCCTAAAAGGAGCTGGTTCCAACACAGATCTTTCAGAAATAAAAGAAGGAACTGCATAGAGCAACATGACAGAGTAGTTTGTTTAAGTTCAAAGGGAACCAAAGGAAGATTCCAGCTCTGTAAAATGGAACCAGTTTGCTTCTGCCACTGCCAGACGGACTACAAGGAAGCAGGACAGTCTCAGAGATGAGTGGCACAGCTGAGGTGGGGAGCACAGTTCAGCACTACACCTGAGCAAGTGGATCAGTGGGCCTGCAGAGCCCCAAGGAGAAAGGAAGCCTTGCCCCAGTCTCACTGGGAACACAAAGGCTGTACCTGCTCTATAGCTGACCCTTCCTCTTGAGTAACAAGTACACATGAAAATGAGCACCCACAGCTAAGGCTCACAATAGAATTTATATCTCCTACATCACACTGAGTACATCTGACCTGACAGTACAATTTACTAAAGCTCTGCTTATTTGAATTGATAGATATGCAGTTTTTCTTCTTAACAGTTTCTTCTCCTCTTCTACACAATGTACCGCCATGCTTAAGGAAAAGGAAACAAAGAATAAAATGGCTCCTAAGAGCACAGAGCACAATCCTACCTACCTACCAACCACAAAAAATTTTAACGGCACATTTCATGTTCCTTACACTAATAAGAGGGCAATAAAGGAAAATTAAACCCTATGAGGTGGTTAAATATGCAGTGGGAGAAAAACACACACTGTTAGAATGTAAATACACATATTGACCAATGGATTTTATGAGCAAAAATGTCATTAAAACCCAGGTTAATCCTCTGGCAATGACAAAGCAACTTTACCAACCCAGCAGAAGAAGTCATCATGGGATAAACAGCAAGCTGGCTCTAGGTTTGACAGAACAGCCTCTCTAGGTGTAAGAGATGTCTATGAGCTTGAAGCCCATCAAGCTACAGCAGTCAGTTGCTACAGTGGATAACAGGATTCTAGAGTGGGTCATGGATAACAACCAGCATCTTATATGCGGGTTTTTTCATTTTTCTCTTTGCCTACTGAAAAAAAAAACCAAGGTGTTTTGTTTGTTTTATTTGTACTTTTAAAATATGTCAAAAGAAGAAAATCAAGGCAGCAAAATAATCTTGAAACTCTTAACAAGGAAAATACATTAAAATTTTGAATGTTTAATCGTAATTCTTCTAGTAAAGCTGAAAAACCTTCAACATTTCAAAGAGAAACACAAATAGTGTTGAAAGTTCATGCAAAACACAGAACCTGCTGATCAACTCAGAAGGCATATTATCAAGAAAGATACAAGATAAAGTAGACACTTATTTCCTTTTAAAAATATTTTAAGCTTATTTTTGTGCAGTTATTTATTTTCAGATCTAGCAGTTTAACAAGCTAAGGAAAAGATTGTTAAGTGACTCAGCACCTATCTGCATGACAAACTGAATACAGCTATGTTGTAACTAAAAAGCTATTTTTAAAAAAACCCTCATCTTCCTTCTACACCCACAAGACACATTTACTTATGAGAAGGCACCACAGGATGGCCAAAAGACACTCCCAAGTAGATAAGTATTTGAAGACAGTATCCTTTAGGAGTAGGAATAAATTTCACAGTATCAGCCACTTAGAGGACATTTCTTTCAGATGCAATGCTTATTATAAATAGCAGCCTGAAGGACATCTCCTGCAGTCTGGACGAATCTCTCTTTAATTACTCATTTTTCTATGCTCCACTAGGATCACAGTTCAAAAAATGGGAAGCAGGAAGAGCTGGAGAAGATAAAGGCTATGACTAAGAGTCTCAGAAAGCCTTAACAAGCGTGACTTGCAGTGAGAACAATACACCTTCAAGATTCAAAGTCCCATCTACAGCAGATGAAAGGTAATTCACAAAGAATGCTAACAAACAGTAGTAGGTCACCAGCACTGATGAAAAGCTTTGTTGCAGGTGTACTGACAGGAACTCCTCTCAAACTCCTAGTCAAAACAAGCAGTCTGAAGCACATTTACATGCCTCCTTTCTCACCTAACCTAGTCTTGCCTCCCACGCAGCTAACCAAGTAGCTAGGAAGCACTAGCAAGTAAATTCTGGATATTTGTGCTTGAAAGTTTGAAAAGTAATACACTGCAGTAAAAAAACAAACAAAAAACCTCCCCAACCAACCAAAAAAACCCATCAAAAACAACATCTTAAAGAAGAAATTAAATGAACAACCTTAGTAAGACCTGACCAGTAAGTACTGCAATCTTGAGAAGCAAGACTGGGAAAACTACCATTTTAATAAGAACTTAATTTGTTCCCCTTTTTCATTAGATTGCTAGCTTTTTAATAAAATTGGTTATGGTCAAAGACTAATTTAAAGAAGAGAGAGCTTGGTGTTTTCTATGATAATTACTGGGGAACCTTTTTGTATTAATTCCCTGTGGAATACACTAAACAGAAATGGGATTGAATACCTATCAGAAAATGAATAGAGAAAACAAATTAAACTTTTTGCAGCAAACAGTTTTGGCTAACTACAGAAGTAATTACTGCTCAATGATAACGAAGAGTGTTGCAAAGATCACAGGAGTAAAAATGCACAAATATAAGAACATTTAGACAATAATTAAAACTGCAAACACTTCAACAGAAAATTTCCTCAGAAGTATGTTTGATAAAAATAACAGAATACCTTGAATAGGATATCCTCTACTTTGTTTCCCTATACACGAAATATGAAGGAAACAATACAAAAAACACTGGTGTTAATTTCTTACTCCCCTTATTCTAGGGCTTCTTTAAAGGTGTACTTGAAAGGATATTTAAGCATAGCCTTGTATAAATACACACTTCATTACTAGAGTCTGGATCGGACACAGAGTAAAAGGTAAAGCAATTACTGATCTCCATACTGCAAACCCAAATCTTCAATAATTAATATAGAGATTAAAAATGGTGAAGAAGAATATGGATGACAGAACTTACTTCATTACATAGAATGTCATTACTCTCCACTAAGCTAATGTGAAGAAATGAGGCAGTTAGTAGCAATCTCCTGTGAACCAACATCAAGATATTTCTCAACTATTAGGGGGTGAAGTACTTAAAAGAGGTCAGTTACTGGTACTGTAAGAAGTGTACTGAAACCCCTTAACCACTTACATTGAACTTACTTGAAAGCTTGCACAGTTATCTTGTTTAGCTTAAAAAAGATCTTTAATATTTCCTGTGAGGTAATGATCTGTGGTCAAATGAGTCTACCTGTAAAACAATCCAGCTTCTCTGAAGGAAATGAAAAATTACGTACTCTTTTAGAAGAAAGGAAGGAATTTATTTTGTCTTAAATACACTCAGTACCATTATCAAAACATTTGTTTTAAATAAATTTCTCAATTTTTATAGACAAAATAGAAGAAGGAGAAGTGCAAACAGAAATCACCTGCATGCCTGCATGTACTCATCCACATTTACACACACAAACACACAGAGCTAGCCTTGGTAATTCCTGATTTGTCCAGCTCCAATGCATTACAAACATGTTTTGGGCATCAAGTACATAAATGCAACAGTCTTTCCTTAGTGTGGCTCTGGTGCAAACAGCCAGCTATTATTAAATCCATTCCAGTCTCACTAATGAGTGGAGTTTGGAAGTGCAGCATTTTTGAGCCGTAAAGAGATGATTTACAAGGAGAAGTCACTCAGTAGGAAGGCTGAAGTACAGCAGTTCTCTCTGCAAGTTATCATAACAGAAAGCTATTTAATGAGTGCGGGTTTCTTCAAGAATTGGAAAAAGGCAAGATTTGGAATGGGATGTGTTACATTATGCAAACACCCACATCACTGAGCATTTCTGCTACAGTAAAACCACCGAAAGAAAAATCCTCAAAGTTGTTCCTATCTTGAGTTTTCGGCTCATGTTTTAATAAGTTCTTTCAAATGTAAAACATGGATTTGTAGAGATTAGCAGATGGACACAATTCAGTATAAAAAAATTTACTGAAGTTTAGATGGCCCAAGGTCAGCACTCCATAGTGCAAACAAGAAAAAATGTGCCCTGAAGCAAGACATTGTTTGTCAGTGAAAGAGCAGAGAGGCACCATTCCTCAGCGAGCTCAGGAGAGGCCTGAGTTACTGCAGCTCCCCACTCCTTACAGCACTCTCTGCTGCAGGGCAGCACTAAGGGTGCTGATGACTCAAAACCACTTACACACAAACCTGAACTCGCCCTTTAATCCACCTCCAGATCAAAGCTACATCCAGCCTCCAATAATGATTTTAAAATAAATACATTTTCAGCAAACTATATGACATAATCTTCATGCATGTGATGGGGACATAAGGGCTTTGCATGCTAGAAATCATCCACCTTGGCTTTCAGATTAAATTACTGAGTTTGCTAAGGAAGGATGCCAGCGAGAAGGTGGGAAGAAGACAGTGGAGCACAGTATGCCAGAATTCTTAAAATCAAACTGCAGGCATAACTGATTCAGGTTGCATTCTTCTAACGAGTAAATTTAGATTGTGACTTCCTGACAATAGGAGAATTTAAACAGTAATGATGCCTTGGAAACTTTTTTTGTTTATTTTTTCTTATTGTTTCCAGAGCGATCCATTCCTTGTGCAGAGTGACATTGTGTCAGCCCAGTGGAGGGAACAGCATATAAAAGTAGGAAGCTGAAGAAAGTGGTTAATTTTGTTAAACCATGACTGCTACCAAAGCTGCCTAACAAAATGTGACTTCCAAGAATATCACTAGGACAGCTGCAATCTTGCATGGTAAAAAACCACACACTCATCCCTGCTCCATCAGCAAACTGAGACTTGTAATAGAAATACTTACCTGAGAACAGTTATAACTGTTATACCTCAAGAAGTAGCATTTCATTTTTTCTAAGTCTTGAAGTCCCACTAAACAGAAGATACAAAGTCTACATTAAAACGAGAAGTCCTTGAGCTATCATGTACAAAGTGTTACAGGGCCACAAATTTCCCTCCCACCTGACAGTCTTAAATATTCATTCTACACCAGCCGCTTGTTTTCAGGGTCACTGCACAGGTCACCTAGATGTCATGATAGTAAAGGCCCAAATTTCTGAATCTTTCAGAAAGGTGTGGGACATATTTCCTTGTCCCTTGGAAGTATGCACATCTTCAGCTTCATGATAATCCTTGAATGGGAGGAACTTCACTGCGAGTGTTTGTCTGCACTTCAAACCATCTGCCCAACCCACAGATCCTTCATCAGCTCATCATTCTCCTGTCAAAAGCACCTTAAGTCTTCCTATGAAACCTTCCTCATCTATACCTCATAGATGGCAGTTACCCTGAAAATCACTCCAAGAAGTGAAGATCCTGCAAAGTTGTGCTGTAAGTACCATGACAAAATGCACTTGATAGCAGATCAAGATGATGCTTCTGTCACCAGCTCTGACACAGATATGCTGAATGATACCAAGCAGACTGCTTAACCCTCTTCTGTTTCCTCTTGCTCTAATCCTTCCATACTGCCTCTAAATTCAGATGCTGTATTCCTGACAGTAGTAGGAATTTGTAATTATGCTTTCTATGGAATTTAAGGAGGTTCTGCCCCTATATAAGTATCAATTATACAAATAATTAAGCACTACAGACAGCAGTGAATTCTTTTAATGTGTGATCAGGAAATTGTCATCCAACATGCTTCTGTGGCGTATTTATCTAGCCTAAGTGGCAGCTGTCAATGACTTTATTTTCATCTTTCTTTGCCCCTAGCTTCTTCCTCTGCTTCTGCCAAATATTAACCTGAAATGCAACGGTGCTTTTCAAAATGGTGCTGCCCACCACTTTATACCCAGTGTGTTGTAAAATCTAACATGATCGAACACTGCATCCTAGGAAGCCCATGTAAATATTCACAGAATAGTTTGGGTTGGAAGGAACCTTTAAAAGCAATCTAATTTGACACCCCTGCAATGAGTAGGGCCATCTTCAACTATATCAGGCTGCTCAGAGCAGGAAAAAACTCAAAAGTTCTTAATCATTCATGTTCTTCTCAGCTTTGCCAGTCAATGAAGAAAATACATTTCTTGATACTGCTTAGAGAGAGAAAAAAAAGAGAATAATCTTTAAAGATTAGGAATAATCACACATTATGGATTTACCTGGCTAGCAATATTCATTTTAGAGATGAAAAGTTTTACTGAAAAGACTAATATTTTAAATGATATACTTACAATTTTCATTAAAATTCCTTCTTACCTACACAAGTACCTAAAAATCATTAACCAAAATACATTCCAGGACAGAAATGACAACTGCGAAATTTTTCAAGAGACTCTATGAAAGGTCCTTGAAGTTTTTCCAGTTATTAAAATCTACATCTTCCACAATTTATATATCTAAAGGGAAACTGAATTTTAAAGACTACCCTGTAGGAGTATTTTTATTTCTTTGAAACAAACTCTTTCAGTATTGTTGGGTTGTTTGTCTGAGGTAATTTCTGAGATTAAAGTTTTTAATAGTAAAGTGATGGAAACTATGAAAATTATAAAAAGATCACAATGATGAAAATCCATTTTTAATCACGTACCCGCTTACAAGTATTGACATTTCAAACATTTGAAAGTGAAATGCCTTAAAGCAGAGAATCCACAGAAACCATCACTTTGTCAAGGCTAGTCTCCAAGTTCCTCAGAAACCTTACTTATCTTAATTTCACAAACAGAAGAATTAGCCAGTTGGACTTTTTTTTAGAAGCCAATGTATTTTTCTTCCTTTTGCCCAGTAACTTTCCAGAATTATGGAAAACCCTCTTTTTTTAAGAAGAAAACCAGAATATCCACATTTCAGTCTCTATACATTACTTGTGATAGACTCCAGACTGTACAGACATTCTCTTCCAAAGACTGCCATGAGTACATGATTTGAGTCCTTTGTTTTGGAGGAGACCTGAGCTGTGCCATCTGACTGGATAAGTTGTTCAGTATCTATTTGAGCATATTCTCATCACTCAGAGCTCACTGTGTGTACAGCAGCCCTGGTGTGCCAGAGCACAAGAGGAGTAAAACATCCTGATGGCAATAAAGGAAAGATGCATGGTTGGACAGGCTTTACACTCTGCACATAAACTGGTTAGTGTATGCCTACAAGGAGCCAAGGATGGTATGCAGAGACCCAGTTCAGCTGCAGGCAACAGATGAACAGGACCTTAAGACACAACTTTTGGACTTGGGTAATACTATAGTATAGAATCAACTGTGTCCCTACCTCCTCCTTTGCATCTTGGCCAAGGTTCACATACTTTCCACAGACTACAAGTAGAAACAAAGAGGAGTTTAAAACAAGAGTTAAATTATGAAGAATACCTCCTACTGTCTGCAACAGGCCTCCCTTGGACTAGAGCATTAACAGCTGGGGCTGACCTCACTTCTGTCAAACCCACAGTCAGCCTTTGAATCTTATCACAGAAATAACTGGAAGGTTAGAAAACCCACTTCATTTTAATTTTTGTTATTCGCTTTCTGAAATCCCAGATTAAAGAGGTTTACATTCTTAAGCACCGGCCAAAACCATGATGACTGCATATATCAGTTTGGTTTGGGTTTTTTTCCCCGAGAAAGCTGAGATTCTCACTGGGACAGATGTTACAAGTGCATAATTCGCTGCTCACAGTCTACCGTACGTGTATGTTTTGTTAAAGGGCTGTGGCTTGTCAAAGGAGCACTGGGATGGCTGCTTCTTGCCAGGCAATTATGCACTGGTCCAACTGGATGGTGGGAAGGAGGGGGGAGCTCGCTCTCAGAGAGAACCAGACTGGGAAACGCTGCTGCAGCGCAGGGGGCAGCAGGGAAAGCTGCAGAAGCACTGGGCCACGAGGATGGAAACAGGAGGCTTGAGAAAAGCAGGGAACTACATCCCAGAGACAACTGAAGACTTTTGTAGAGACCTATGCAGACACAAAGATCCAACAAGGGAAAAATAAGAGGCTTTTCCCTTTCAAGAATAACAGAAGACAAGGATTAAACCTGCTTTCAAACACAATTATTTGAATATACACCACCTAGCAAATCTGCTGTCTCTTTCATGACATTCTGCTTTATTTTAATAGTTGTATTATAAAAAGGAAAAAAAAAAAAAACAACTATGAAAGTTTTAAAGATTCTTGGTGCATTCTCTTAATGAAAATATCCAGACAGGACATTTCTCAGAGCTCTGAGATGGCATTACTGGCCTAAGATCTAAAGCAGAAAATGCTAAGAAAACTGACACACATTTGGAACTGCATGATGAGCTTTCTTTCTCAAGATGCAAAGAGGTGCTTTCTTGTCTACTGTCAATAAACTATTCTTTCTACATGGAGGTTCCCCTTTCTTCTAAAAATGTCACTGACCCTGACAGAAAGAAACTTCATTGAATAAAAGTGTAACTTGTCCTTATGGGAGATTTGATTTTTCAAATGGAAAGGATCAACCAACATAGAGCATTTTGAAACTAACAGCAAAAACCTTCCATTTCTCTAAGGTCACAAGTAAAATCAACATAGGAGGAAATTTAGCTCCACAGAGAGCAGAGATTAAAAAGCATGCCCAGAAAGCTGGACTGCCTCACCTGAGATCTAAGCTAGAATACAGTCCTGGAAGGGTTTCCTCCAGCCCGGGACTGCAACATCAGTGTGTAGATGCTGCTTCATGACCTGCCACTTTCCTACCAGATTCATTTACTGCTTTTTAATCAGTTTCTTAATGGATGGCAACTTTATAACAAATTCTGACTATTTAAGAGTCCAGCTTCATCAAAAAAAATCAGCATATCAGCAGATTAGTTCTAAAAACACAAGAGTGATGACACTGGCAGCTTCAAGAGAGGGAAGGTGGTGAGACAGCATAAATGTGCATTAAGATCCTTTAAGTTACTGTGGATAAATACAGAATAATGTAGGATGTCTAAAGATTTTGGAGGAATAAAGTTCTTTACTGGAAAGGAACACAAATGAGTAGAAAGTGCTTGAGCTTTGTTTTTTGAACACCCTAATTTTTTCATTTTTACCCTGAAGCTACCTGAAAGCTGTATTTTAGGCCAATCTGTCTCTTGACTATTTCCCAATTATTTACAAAGCCAGACAGTAGTGGACTCACAGAAGGGTGGTATCTAACCTTTTCTGATGATGCAGCTACTATTGCTAGAACATTTGTTAACTTCTTAGAAGGTAAATTTTCTCTTATCCCACAACTGCAATTCATGCAGAATTTATATCTTAAGATGTTATTAATGCTAAGCATGCTGTCTCTCCTATAGCTATAGCCTGGAAAAGGCTATTTTACAAACCAGTGAGAAAGAAAAGGGTGGGGGTTTTGTACTTCCAAATTCTGAAAAGAAATAAAAGTCAAAAAATGCAATATGGCTAGCAAAAATTTCAGCATTTTTTATGTCATGCTGTCTTTCTGTGACAACATATATAGTGAATAGGAAAAGGCTTGTGAAATTGACAGCATGCTTTAAAGAAAAATACATTCAGGTGAAGACTTATGGATATATAATACAGGTAGAAAAGGAAAAGCAGCTAAGAGACACTTTATTATTGAAATTTCATTTACCAAAGGACTGTGTTCTGGACAAATCACTTTGACATCTCCACACAAGCATGTTTCGGTGGCATCTAGCTAATGCTTAAGTTAACTGGCATCACTACACAAGGATCTTTGTTTTCCTGCAAACATCCCTTCTTCAATAAAAAAGGAAGAAAAATGGAGAACTGGCATATTGTTTTTTCTTCAGATCCATCAGTGTGTTGAAGCATAAAGAATCTGGGTTGTTCTTGAAAGACTCAAACTTTGATGTATTTATGTGAGGAATGTTAAAAATGTAACCCCTAAAACCCTTTATGCTGTGACTGAGTTCTTGATCTGGACAGATCCACATGACTGAGTACTTTAAATACTGCTCTTTCAAGTATAAACATATTAGGTGTCATTATGCAACCCCTCTGTTCAACTGTTTTGTGCCAGACATTAATGGAAGAGTTGAGACAAGGGAAAAAAAAAAAAGAAATAAAAAGAAAGGAAGACCATTTCAACTTGTTTTAATAAATGCAAAGAGTATTGATTTCTGGAGAAAAGAAATTTGTAAAAGCAAGTGAAGAACATATTTGAAGAATGGCATGCTTTAAATCCTCTGAAACTTTATTTTGCCTCTGCCACAGTACAGGTTTCCATATAAGAAAAGACATTTGCAGTCCTGAACAAGTGATTGCGATTGTGTTAACGCCAACTAAAAATGTGCAATTTCTTTCCAAATTTTAATCAAAATTCTTCAGATTAAAATAATTTGACAGGCTGACAGTTCTCCCTCCATCCCAAAGCAAACAGGAGTAAAAATGGTTTCCTTTGACTTAGCAATGTGATTTTATATCCTCTAAAATCATAATGGCCCAGTTTTAAACCTTTCTGGCTTGAAAGTGAACCTTTCAAACCTCTTTAGAATCTGCTAAATTATGCCATTGAAAATCTCTGAAAAGATTAAATCTATAACAAAAATATGCTTGTTTTCCTCTGCACAGTAACTACATTTTGGACTGCAGATTGTGAGAGCATGCAAAATGAATATACGCAGGGAAAAAAACCATCAGCAATTCCAAAACTCTGTTAGTGAAGTGAAAAACAAACAAATTAACAAAAAAACCCACCAAGAAGTTGAGAAGTTGCAAAAACACCAAGGACATGGTTGAGGATCATTGCCCCAAAATCAAATGTAGGTACTAGATAATACCACAATAAAGTGACTCTTTTAAACCTATGGTGGTTTTTTGATAGTATTTAATTAATTTCCCTTCACATACCTAGCAAAACTTTTCACCAGTAGTTTAACGGGTTTCTCAAAGGGCATTGCAAAACTTTTCAGGAGGGATAGCCTCAAAAATACGAAATATCACTGAACAAAACATGGATGGGATTAAGACAAAGTACAGGAACTTGCTCCTGAGACCTGCTGAGTTTCTTCCATTTGAGCAAAATCAGGATCTGAAAGCTTGCTCAGACCCAGCTGTTCTGCCCCTGCCCACCTTAGGGAAGAGCAGTAAGGAAGGGAAGGGCAGCAGTAAGTGTGACAAGGCGGAAGGAGCTTTGCCAGGCGTGTGACAGTGAAACAACACTCCCTGAACATAACTGGGCTGGTTAGTGGACTAAAGATGAGGTGCTCACTGCAGTGACATGTTTGATCGACTGTATTGTTTGAGACTGAAGAACAAATTCAGATACTGAAGGCAGAGAGAGCACACATACAGTGATTTGGCAGGGACTTGGCTGGATGAGCTGCTACAATAACTATTTAAGAGCTCTCCCATTCTGCTAGGCATACAATCTCCTCAACAGCTGAAGAGACTACTTTTTTTTTTTCATTGATTTGGGGTTTTTGGTGGTTTGGTTTGATTTTTTTACCATTGCAATTGCAAATTTATTTGGTTGAATAAAACAACTGTTCTTTAGCTGACCATGATAGTTTCCAACTGACAAAACCCATCAGCTTACACAAACTGATCTCCTTTTGTGAATTAACAACCTTCATTGTTTCATTAACATTAACTGCTTAGGGATAAGCCTGAAAGTTTCCAGCAGAGTCTAAAGAGGGTTAAAACAGCTTTAAGAAATCCAAGCTTAGCTTTTGGGGTGGATAAACAAATGAAGAATGAAGGAAGCTACTTGGAGATATTTTTGGTCAGCTAATCGTCTTTATGTTATCCAAAGTCAAAAGTTTTCCCTAAGCCTTCACTGGTCTGTACATCTGAACTGTAAAGAGACTGACAAAAAAAGTATCACTGGATATGTCTAATTGCTGTTTTCACAGCCATAACCACACCTTTTCAACAGTACTGCCCATTAAAAAAGAAGATATTATAAGGATGTGAGCAGCTGAAAAATAGAACAGTCCCAATCATTCGCCCAATATATAACTGGTCTCAAAATTACCCCATGTCCTTCCACTGCATCTGGAAAATAAAACACACAGTGAAGATCATGAAGAGAAATTTGGTACAGTTAGCATATGCTTTGTATGAAAACATAGAAAGTTACTAAATGCCTAGAAGAGTTGTACTTTGTAAAGCAACATCTCTCCATGACTGGCCAGTTGTTCTCACAAGCCAAGCCTTCTGGGACAGTGCTGAGTCCACCTTTATACCCAGACAGAGATGTGCACACGGTACTTGGCCACGGAGCACTGCTCATAGACAACTCACATAATACTTTACCTTGGAAACAAAGTTAAAATAGGAATATGAGCCTGGAAAGCATAACATATATATCTGGGACCGTAAAGCCTCTTGTAGGAATTAGCTTAGCTTTTTTTACCTTCCCATGTCCATCTTGGATCCTACTTTGTACAGCCACTGGACAATTAGGAAGAGCTTGTACAAAATGTTGCTGTCTCCCAAAAATTTATTGTATGACCCCACTATCAAGGAAATACTTTCATTAATAACTTAAAGCAGAGGTACACGTGGTTTTTTCTACATCATATAACAAGCAGCTGTACATGTTAAACACAGTCTTGAGTGAAAATCTAAAGAAGATTAACAAATTTCAGAAATTATTTATTAGGAAGTGATCGTCTGACCCCACACAATTTTTCCACAATGATTGAAAACCATAAGTACATGTTAATTGCATTGCCAACATTGACATTCTGAAAGACACCTTCTTCCCTGTTGACCTATGAGATTAGACAACCTGTCCAGTGGATTAAAGTAATTGTATTAATTCCTACATAAATATGTCTAATGGGAATTCTGCCTGGTTTGGCCATCATGGCTGAGCTGAGGCACTTCCATCAAGTTGTCAATCATCTCCTGATAGGCTTTCGGGATTCATGGCCCTGCTGGGAAATGCTGGGTGGTGCTTTATCAGGTGCAGCACTCAGACAGAGAGCAGGAGGGAAACAGCAGGGGAGCCACTGGGCAAATTTGTGGAATCTGACCTTTTGCTTTGGGCACCTCCTTAGATTTTCGCCTTGTCCCAGGTGGCCAACAGCCATGCTATTTTATAGAAATCTGCTGTTAAGTATGTGTGAAAGGCTGCAGTGCAAGTTCCTAATGGATTGCACATCTGGCATAACAGGCAGACAAGGCCCACGTGAGGCCCCAGATCCGCAGGCCAGCAAGGACCTGTACAGGTGGGAAACAAGCTCCTCTGTCAGGGAAACCCCTGCTGTGCCACACTGCCATAGCAGAGAGTGAACTGTGCATGAGGAACTGCAACACCTGGTGACAGAGCTGTGGACACAGAACAGCTCTTCGTGACCCTACGGCGGCCAGTGAAGCAGATAAAGAATGAATAAAGAAACTTACCACTGAACAGCACAGACATTTCCCCCCAAAAGTACGAGATATATATGCAGACCACATTGCTCCAAGGACTAAGGTATTTCCAGTCTTTACACTGCTTTCTTCGTGGTTATTGTAAATTACACAGTTTGACAAAACTGATTGGAGTCTGATAAAGATAATCTACATAAAAGAGGGGGAAGATCTACCACTTAGTTTAACTGGCATTCCCCTTCAAGGAATGGGGGCTTAATGCAGTCTGAAAGAGACAGAGATGAGAAAAGTTGATGGAGTTTAATTTAGACTGTAAAATTACAAACGGAAAAGTTTCAATTTTACCACTAGATGAAACTATCATATTCTGAAATTCTTTCAACACCATGCCTTTTCTTGGCACAAATTAATCTTCAAAATGGTAAGACCAAATCGTGCCTATATCTTTTTTTCTGATAAGTCCTGTTTGGAAAATTTCTCAGTAAAAGAATCTCACAGACAAAAGAGATGTCTTCTATAATTACTGGTCTCTTAGAAACTTTATAAAAGGACTCCATTCATATTTGAAACCTGAAACCAAACAGAATGTGTCCCTCATGGAAGAGGAATTTACACCATAAATGCCATTTACAGACAATCCCATTCCTTTCTATTTTTCACCCTGAACTCTCATGAGCTGTTTACCTGTACTACTTCCAAAAATGTATCAATAAACTTAGAAGTAAACCAGCCTACAGAAATTAAGCTTTTTAGAGGACAGCTACTTGTGGAAATCCTGGAAACAGGCTACTATTATTTTTCCTAATCCAGAGAAGAAAAATCTAGAGAAAATAATGAACTTGTCTAGGCTAATAATGGGTCAATGGTAGAAGCTGACAGAACCTGACATTCTTATAAATCCTTCTCATTTTGCCACAGCAGTTTAATGCATGTTGGTAAACACAGCACATGGAAAGTATTTTAATTAGAGATACTAAAGCAGAGAAGGGGAAAGGCAAATATTGCCAGATTCCTCAGGGGAAAATCTACACTTTGAAGCACTGCCCTGTGCTATAAAAATTCCTTTTTCTGGTAAATTTCTGTGATAACCAGCTACAAGAACAGTAGTCACATTATTTAGCCCTTTCCTCATCACATTTTCTAGAATTGACAAAAGCTTGTCAATTAAGAAAACAAAAAAAATGAAATATATTGTTTTAAAATATTAAAGCATTTTAAAAACTGCTAACCATTTTCAAGAAGCATTTCCTGCAACTACAGCCAATTATTTTATTTTCAAAGCAAAAAGAAACAAAATTGCTTTGAAAGCTCTGAAGTAGCTTTATAAAACCAATAAGGGATTGAGAACTTTGATCAAGTAGCCACAGAGAATATTCTGTCTTAAACACTACAAAGAAAGGAAAAAAGAGGGGAGAAAACAATTGTTAATTATCATGTTGGTAACACTTTTATAAGCAGACTGGCAAAAGGATTAAATGACTCTGTGTCAAACAAAAGATTAAGTACCACTCCTTGATATTGATTCATAAATACTAGAAAACATAGAGTATTTTTAATAGCTGCTGGAAGTATTTAAAACTTTGGCCATAAACTAGAGAATCTTTCAGCTAACTGATGAGCATTTCTCTTCATACTGTATAAAATGAACTTTCATGTACATGCATAGGATTCAAACTTTCCCCGAAACTGTATACCTAATATTAGTTTGGAATTCCCATGCAAAAGGAAGAGAAAGCAAAGTTATAAGAGAATATAACATGACTTGGGTCATAGTTAGCACAGGTCTATATGGAGAGGACTAGTTTCATAGTGTGCTAAATTTTGGCCTAAACAACATTTATAGCTGGGCTATAAATTCTAGAAGTAAGTTTGGAACTAACATCTGTTTGTCGAGGCCACTTTAGGAGGATACTGTGAGGAAAGTATTAAAAATGTTATTTCGTTGATTAAGTAGAGAGAAGTTAACACTGAGATGTCTAAAAACTCCAAGTTTCAAGTTTTATCAGGAAGAGTTTTGAACTTAAATTCCTTCTAGAGTACAAGATATAACTTGAAGAATTAGAAACGGAAGATATTCAGAAGGAAACACAGTTATGCTAATCACCTGTAATTGCCAGACATGGGGTTTAATATATTTCTATTTCTCTGATTCATCACAAATTATCTGCTTCCAATACTTGGCATCAGGTCTTTGGTTCTTTGAAGCAAGCTCTGAAATGTGTTGTCCCTTGGTCACTCCACACAAGGAATAATGCTGCTGAAGCAGTCCCTTCCCTGACTCCTGGAGCCCCCAGTGACTGTGACAGACATCCTGGTGGCCCTTACAGAGCTGAGCTGGGCAGGTGCTTTCCTGCTTCATGCCTGAAACGTGCTACCAGCAGTCATGTGTGCACGTACGGATTAGACACTGCAACTGTCAGCTTATCTTTTCCCACTGAGCTTTCCTTAAGCTATCTCAGTGGTGCAGATCTCACCAAGCTTTACTCTTGCTTACTAACTGAGAAGCACCCTGGGGTCTGAAGACTGCATTATAAATATAGTGACTGATGAACTTTCATTTATGATGCTACCTTCAGACTGACAAGTTTGGTTTAAAGTGGTATCATACAAATTGCAGTTCACAAAACAGAAGGCAGGAGACTTTAGCTTTCTGTAAAAATGAATCATAACATTCACTAATTTTGTGGGAAGATATTTTCCCTTTTAGGATTGACAGGTGGAAAAAGTGAGTACCTCCTGGTGCTTCACACATATTTTTTATGATGATTTGCTTGACAGGAGAGAGACATGACAGCACAACTTTCTGAGAGGTTGGTAATATCCAGAGATAAACAATAAAACATTAAAATAAGATGAAAGTTCTTCACCTTATCCCCTGAACTCAAAAAGAAATCTGCTGTCAGTCAGTTGTCTAGGCATTCCAATCAGTTGTTAACATTTCACTAGCATAAAGTCAGATTGGTCAAATATACATTTTTAAATCCTTCTTTCAAATAAGACACTCTACTAGACCTATAGAGCAACACATATACTGTTCAATCCTACTGACAAAGTAACTCTTCACATGGTTGATAGAGGTATGTGGGCAATTAGCAGGTCTTTCAGGTTCAGCAATTTTTTCCTACTTCATTTCCTTACTGGAATATTAAAGATTTTGTATTTAGAAAAGACATTAAACTTTTTGCCTTTAGGTTATCATTGACCACACTCAAACGAGAATAAAGAGTTGGGCCCTTGGGACAATACAGAGCTAACATGAGAGCAATTGGGTTTTCTCTTCCCTAAAAGAAAGCCTTTTATGGCAAATTTAGAGTCTTGGCATGTATAAATTAATTATGTTTAGGTTTGGTCTGTATTGTTCTTCTAAAGCAAAGGGCTTTTTTGCAGAAACCAATTAAATAAAACCCTTGTTCACATCTTGGCCTGATCTGTTGTATGTTTATGACAGAGTCTGGACTGACATACCTTGCCAATAAGCTTCTACAGCTAACTTGTATTTTTACCTCTCTTTCCATAAGATTTACATTTTTATAGGACACGTTTCTTCTGACAAAGCATGACAGTAAAGACAAGATCTTCAGATATCAGACTGTGAAGAAGGAACACATCCCACTTCCACAGTTTATCTATTTTTTTTTCTCCTGATAACAAACCTTTCCAATCTGGCTCTGTTCACACCATATAAAAGGCTTCCATCTTAATTTGAAGGAATATTCCAACAACCTGGTGTAAGAGGTTCATTCCTTGCTACAAAACATGAAAGAAAGTCTCTGCAAGCATTATGTTTATATTATTAAATTATTTCTAAATCAACTTTGTCATCATCATGCTAAACTTGTATACTTTGTTTCCTGGTTTCCCTTATTAAAAAAAAAATAAAAGGATCAAGCCCATGATTTTATGCTGCTTTGGTCTGGTTTCTAACTTTTTTTACCCATAATTTTCTCATGTGGAGAAAATGCTGAAAAAATGTTTTGGCTTTTAAATATTAAAACATTATATACCAAGAAATAACTTCATTCTTGCATTATGGCAGAATGACAGCCCACAGAATCTATTTCAATGACAGTTTCTCTCCTACCACAGCAAACAGACATGCAGGTTGAATTCACTGATCATTATCTTCAGGAAGATATGGCAGGACACACTTTCACAACTGGCAACTTCAGATTATTCCTCTTCCAACATCTGGTTTGTATTTTGCAACTCTACCACCCAGAATTTATTAACACAGTTGACCTTTTTTCAAACAAATCCCCTGCATTAACTAGCACCTTCTTCAAACAAATTTTCATATCCATATCTCTAATCAATTTTTGGTAGTAGTTCCTAAATGGTTGCATATATCCTCATAAAATACAGGACTATAAACCCTCTTTAACGCAATCCCAAGGGCAGACTTCTGAAGTAACAGCTAATAGCATAAGTTAGCAATACTTTGAAACATCAAGTGGAAGATAGGAATGGCAAAGCTGTATCCTGACTTTAGGTATGGTAATTATTTCTTATACCTGAGTGAACATCTGTGATCATTAGTTTTAGATTACAATTTCTCAGAAGCAAATCACTCTGATTTCTTAAAGCCACTTTGAAATTGCACATCATTAAAATTAGGTCCCCCTTCCGGTTCCAAATGTGCATTTGAGCTCAACAGAGCACCTATTAAAGAAACATTTGGCAGCATAAAATTTGTGGCAGATGGGCAAGGTGCAAAGAAGCACAGGGGTTGAATCTAGTATGTCAAAACCAAAAAAAAACCCCAAAACAAAAAAAACCACTCTATTCAGATCCTCTGTTCCAGTAAAAGGACAACATACAGAAACACAGAATATGCTGTGGGGACCCACATATGGGAAGGAACTCACAAGCATTAAGATCACCTCCTAGCCCTGCACAGAACCATCCTCAAGAGTCACACCATGTGCCTGTTGTCCAAATGCTTCTTGAGCTCTGTCAGCCTTGGTGCTGTGAGCACTTACCTGGGGAGCCTCTTCCAGTGCCCAAACACCCTCTGGGGGAAGAACCTTTTCCTGATAGCCAACATAAACCTCCCCAGCACAGCTTCAGGCCATTCCCTCAGGTCCTGTCACTGCTCAGCACAGAGAAGAGCTCAGTGCCTGCCCCTCCTCTTTCCCTCATGAGGAAGCTGCAGACTGCAGTGAGGTCTCCCCTCAGTCTCCCCCAGGCTGAACAGATCAAGTGACCTCAGCCCATCCTCCTCATACAGCTTCACTCAAGGCTCTTCATCATCTTTGCTGGTGTCCTTTGGACACTCTCCAATAGTTTAAGATCTTTCTTACATTGTAGCACCCGAAACTGCCCCCAGCCCTCAAGGTGAGGCTGTCCCAGCTCAGAGCAGAGCAGGACAATCCCCTCCCTTGCCTGGCTGGCGATGCTGTGCCTGATGCCCCCCAGGACAGGGTTGGCCCTCCTGGCTGCCAGGACACTTCCACCTAAATAGGCTTTCACAAGGAATTTGTCTTTCTGCAATTAACAATCGGCTGCAGCAGTCAGCTACTGGCAGAATATATCAGCTTATCAAAAAAACGACATAAAAAAAAACCATGATAGACTTAAATTTCTGCAGCTACTGACAGTATCAACAGGGGTAAAAATGGGGGGGGGAAATTACTTATTTTCTTTAATGCACAAAAAAGCTTCCTTAAAAAAATACTTCTAGTATTTCTAGTTAGAAAATTTTGGAGCCATTTTTCTGCATCTCTTCAAGTAGACAGGCTTGGAAGAAGTCTGTTGATGGGAAGCAGCACGGCTTTGGGACTCACAGAAAGGTTAAGCCTGCATTTTCAGACACATACATTTTGGGTCCTTTTAAATACCATTTTTTAGAAAAAAATATTAGCATTTAAAATTATTTGTGTATCACACTAACATAACATTTAATCAAAATACTGTAACCATGCCCAGAGGATGAAACAGCAAAGCAGAGCACCTGACAGACGGACTTATAAAGCTCGCCCTGAGGGTTTGAAGCTGTCTGCTACACTACAAGCAAAACAAATAACTGTATTAAAACATGAATTTATTACCCCACAGAGGCAGTACATTGGTTGATAACCACCAATGCCACGGAATGGAAGGTCACATATCAAAAAACATTTCATAAAATTTCACTTTTCATTACTCTGCCAAAACTTACAAGAAAAAGTAAAAACACTGCACACAATAAGGACAGAGAAGACATATCATCAGTCTGATAACAACAATTCTGCTGATTAATGCAGAGATATTTGACCTGTAAAATTTCCCAGATTTTCATATGCTCAACTTTCCAATCCATGTGCTTTTTTTTCCACTCTCACTAATTTCTCCCTTTTTTCCTTATAATTTCAGCAGATAGTCCAAATAATTGGACTTAAGCAGGCAATGAAATTCTTCAATTCTAAATATCACAGGGAGAAAACCAAACATTTTACTAGAACTGGTATAGACCTGAAGCTAAAAACACTGAGCAATAAGAACTAAGTCAAAGACGACTGTCTTCATTAATAAACCTATTAATAAATCTCTGCTGATTCAGAGTAAGGTTTTAGTCTCAGACTGAATTAATTTCCAGCAGAAAATCAGACTATAACTGAGGAGGTATCTATGCCACATAGCTATTACACAGACATATTACTGGCTGTAGATCTGCAGTCACAAATACGAGTAAGGCAGATAACAGTGAAGAAGCTACACTGACACCTGTATCTTCAGTATTTCACCTGATGATGCCAGGGGTAACTATCAGAGCACAGAGGAGCAATCTGGGTGTTTCAGAGCCTTAGAGGTCAACATGAGAGCACAAGGACACATCAACCCTTTTCACTACAGTGCAACCACAGATTGCTGACAACACACCACACCATGAGCAGGGCAGTGACAAGGCAGGAATGGTTATTTAATAGGATCTACAGCTAATATGGTACCATATATAGGGTGGTCTATGTTGGAGTGCAAACAATTTTCTGGTCTGAAAATTAAAAACACACCTTTTTTAAATCTACTGAAGTTGCATTTAGAAACCACATCTTCAAAATACATCAACATGGAGCTATCAAACCAATAATTAAAATAGAAACAGATATTAATTGTGCTTGCTTGTCTTTTTTTTTTTTTTTCCCCAAAAGTTTGGGTTACATATAGTACCTAAAGTATAACTGCAGGTAAAAAGTAGGATTATACAGATCAAATAATCTGCCAAAACTGCAGCCAGGCTACAGTTTTACCTTAAAGTATCCTAACACAATTTTGAGCAAGTAAGGAACGTTCATCTCCTTTTTTAAACTTCAGTATTAGAGATTAAATCCTGAAAAGATTTATTCTACAGATTTGCAAAACAGAAAGCAAATTAAAACTTTCCAAAGTTTATTTCTAAATTATTAACACTTCCTTCTGATTTTGAAAGCCCTGAGATGATGACAGTGCTAATTTATTTTGACTACAAGGTGTCCTGATAAAGAGAGGGCTCATAAATACTTAGGTCAAATTATAAAATCAGCATATATGTAGTGTCTGGCCAGCCTCAAACTTTGTGCACTAGTATCAGTCTAGTATGAGGCAGCCAAGAACCCATCTCACTTACCTTGCCTTTAAATTCATTTCTGCAGTCTGTACCAAGGTCTCTTAAGTTAGCCAGTTTTTACAGAAGCTGACTGAAAAAAATTAATTGTGCTCTTCCAAGCAAAAATGTCACTACCAGAACAAAGATACATATAGGAGGTGTAGTTGGGAGGGGGAGAGGGGTGTTTGTTTGTTTGTTTTGAGGGAATTTTTAAATTTTGTTTTGGGGGAGGTCATTGGTGTGGGGAGGGTTGGGTTGGTATGGTATTGTATGTATGTGAATCAGTAAGAGATCAGAGGAGGTGCAAAGAAAGAAAGGTAAAAATATACATCATGCAGGTACTTTCTAGCTGAAAGGGATTTTAAACTGGGATAAAGATCCATAGTTTGATAATTTTTGTTCTGGAAGAAATTATCCTTGGGATTTTCTTTCTAACTAAACAGGATTGCATAATCATGAAGCTGATATCTTTCAATTCATATTCTTAACCAGAATTACCCACAAACTATCAAGTTCTTGACTAATAGCTCAGATCAGAAGAGGTAAAAATGTAATTGTTTAAACAAAGAAACACAGAAAAATCACTCCACGAGATTGCTAATGCTGACTTTCCATAGATTTCAAATTACAAACAGCCTAAAATGCTATACATCAAATAGGGCAAAGAAGCAAGAGTTAAAGTTTAAAAAACTGGCATTTCTTCTGTTTTAAAACTTGTGAGAGCTATTTTGTGGTGATGCTTTGCTACTTCTAATAATGTTTTAAGGAGAAAAGTTTCCAAGTATAGAGATAGAACTATAATAAAAATATATTTTGAGAATAAACCATAATCTCACAATCCCTTCTAAATGAACACTGCTGTTGATGCAACCTTCATTGTACTCTACAGCAGTACAAGCTGCCCAGGATACTTTTAAAACATGCAGACTAAAACATGCAAAAAATTTATCCATAACCCCCAAAGTCCTGTTTTCTGAGAGAGGAAGAATTTACTCAATACAATTCTACCCTCTCTTTTCCCTTGCTCCCTCATTGCCTTTATTAACTCAATATGTCCCTACACTCACTATAAAGACTGTGTTGCTATGGGAATTTATTTCCATATTTTATTGTCAAGGAGAAAAATGAGATTTTGGTGATTAAATGTCACAGAAGCTCTGACTTTTGCACAACCTAATCACATCTACAGCCTTAAAAAAAATCTGTGTATGTGTTTGAAATTCTTACCATTCTGATCATAAAAAGGTACATATGTTCTACCTGGCATTTAAAAGCCAAGTACCAAAATTCTCTCTCCCTTCCCCCAAAACCTTCTGGATAATTTTAACATAATTTCCGCATGCGCATTTTCAATTAGTTTCCTAGAAACTCAGGAATAAAACATTTTGTTTTCCCTTTCTCCCAATGAGGACTATCCACAGTATCAAGAGATTCTTCTCTAAGTGACAATCAAGGTTAGTGAGGCTAGAAATTCACCTCCTAGTAAGTGACCCATAAAGACGGCTACAAAATTACAAGCATGGGTTCTTTTCCTCCCCCTACCTAATCTATATTGCAGCCGGAAAAAAAGAAACACACGCAATAGGTACAAAATATCGTTCAGTTCCTCCAGTAAATATGCCAAAAAAAGTGTTTGCTGTCTTCTATCACAACTAGCTGTTTCCACTGTAAATCTCATACACTTGTACTTCCCCCCCTTTTTAATATTGTGACTGTCTACACAGGTCAATGTTAAGAACCACTTAACCAGGTAAAATGTGTATGCAATCATTAAATCATCATGGTTTAAATAAAACTGAGCACAAGCCAGAAAATTCAAAATTAAACCTAGTATCAGAAAAATGTCTCCGTTGTGGCTCAGAGTTTGTGTATGGTTCCATTCCTTCAAAACAAGTTCTCACAGGTTCGGAACCAGAGCTCATGGTCATGTACCAGGGAATGGCTCTCTCTTGGGTAGGACTCTAGGAACACAACTGAGAATGCAGTTCTATTGAATAGACTCAGGCAATGCTGTCAGAGGATTACAGTGCTGAAACTTAGATAACCACAGTGAAGGTACTCAAAAAATCAGGAGCCTGACCTTCACACTCTCAGCAGCCTTACCTTTCCCAAAGGTGTTGTAACAAACTGCTGGAAGTCAGAACTCAGAGCATCCAGAAGCTGCACCTGCTCCCTAATCTATTTGATTCTGATTGAGGACATACTTCCAGGTTTTTACACTTCTGACACTATTATTGTATGCCCTGACTTCTGGGAGCAAGAGGTTTATCTTGCTATTTAGCTGTGATTGACCAAGTGCAATGGGTTCATTAGGCAAAGCTCACTAGGAACTACAAGCATTCCACACTTCAAACCAGTACATTTAGGTGTCTAAACATGACATTAAGGAGGCTAATGTAAAGTACTTCTGATTGAACACACAGGCACAGCTATGAACTTTCTGTGTGGCATTTAACAAACACAGTCCATACTGGATGAATACAACCATGAATGCATGCATTTTAACCACGGCACTAACCCAGGTTTAAGCAGAAAGGCATAATTCCTGAGGCAAATCTGCACAAAAGGAATTACACCAGGAAATGTTTAACTCATTAAAACACCACTGAGCTTTAGCACTGTAGGGTGTTTTTCCCATTTTGTGGCCAGCACCCAGACAACTGACCCATGGGAGAAGCAGAGCCAGAGGGGAAAGGAACATGGCTTTCTAGCTAGTGAACAAATGGAAAACTGAAAATTGGCCAAAGCTACATACATTTCTTATACCTCAAAGTTTGCAGGTACCCAAGTCCCCTTATCACAGCATAAAATACATTTAAGTATTAAATACATTAAACATTGGCTAACCCTACAAAAAGCATGACATTTAACTTGTTTTTAATACCCATATTTTAAACAAGAAAATTGTCAGCTTCTAGAAAACCAGTTTTACAGAGTTTCTTTAATTAGGGAGGTAACTAATCACTAAGATGGAGAAATACCTGCATCTGTAATAATGCCTAATATTCTGAAACTTGTTAGACACTATGATAAGCTTGGTGCTTTCAACTGATTCCTTAAATATTTTGAAAACATTAAAAATTAGGAGATTAACATTTTCTGATTAATATTATTTGCAAAGGTTTTGTAGAGTTGAAAGTAGTGAGTCCCTCAATACCCTATAATTAAAAGCCACCATGAAAAAGTCATGCTGTTCTTGATGTCAGTAACTGGCATGTAACCTCTGAAAAAAAAGTAAGTGCTAACAAAAACTATGCAAAGCCCGTGGAAACTTTCTTACCTTGTGCCTCTTAAAGAGATCCCTTTTAAGCCAGGGAGAATGTGCTGGTTTTGTCTGGGATAGTTAATTTTTTTCATAGGAGCTAGAATGGAGCTCTGGTTTGGATTTGTGACCAGAACAGTGCTGATGTCACAGGGATGTCTCAGCTGTTGCTGAGCAGGGCTCACAGAGCATCAAGGCCTTTCCTGCCCCTCACAGTGCCCCACCAGCGAGGGGCTGGGGGTGCACAAGGAGCTGGGAGGGGGCACAGGCAGGACAGCTGACCACAGGGATATTTCAGACACATGGCATCATGCTCAGCAATAGTCAAGGGAAGAAGCAGGAAGGGGCAGATGTTCAGAGTGATGGTGCTTGTCTTCCCAAGTAGCGGCAGCGCATGATAGAGCCCTGCTCTCCTGGACACGGCTGAATGGAGGGACACCTCCCTGCCTGTGGGAACCAGTGAATGAATTCCTTGCTTTTTTGGCACACACAGATTTTGCTTTACCTATCAAACTACCTTCATCTCAATCTCTGAGTTTTCCCCTTCCCCATCCTATGGGGAGAGAGTGAGCAAGTGGCTGTGTGGGTCTGAGGTGCTGGCTGAAGTTAAACCACAATGAAGCAATAAATCATACTTTGGATGCTACCATTCAGTATAAGCCTTATGCAGGACTAAAAACAGTAACAACCTTTCTCTGGCAAACTAACCTCTCTGGTAAATTGAAGATTCTCCATAGTTCCTGTAAATATGAAAAGCCTTCTCTCTTTTTTTATTTACTTCCTCATTTCTTAAAAAAGACTTTGGTTTTTCATCCTTCTAGAGAGGTATTCTCAAATATAGACTCCTAAATATTACTGCAGCCTTCAAGTGGATAGAAAAAAGTAATGGAGATATTAGTGGCAATTCCAATGAAAACATTACAGATTTAATATTAAAATATAATCCATATTATGCCAGCGTCAGCAACTTCAGCAAGACATCTTATGATTCCTCATTTTTAAAAAGATACAACTCTGATAAATTTGCTTTAAGATGCTGTGTTTCTGTCATATGTGATCTGTTCCAGTGGTTTAAATCGCCCCATGAAAATATTTTCAGGAAACAACAGCAATTTATACATATTGATGTCCAATTCAGTACCCCTCCACCAATATCACAGAGACCTGCAGGAGATCAGTATCTCTGAGAAGATAGTGGAAGCCAATCTTGCTTTTCTAATTTCAGGATCAAACAGAAAAGCAGCAAGGAGCTGTGGGAACTACAGGAAACAGCAGTATTAGCTACTTGAAATTGTCAAGGGAGAAGTAAATTGGAAAAAGCTTCTTTTGTCTAGGAGATATCTGCTGGGGGGAGGGGGAGCAATGGTCAAGACCACACANAAAATTGTCAGCTTCTAGAAAACCAGTTTTACAGAGTTTCTTTAATTAGGGAGGTAACTAATCACTAAGATGGAGAAATACCTGCATCTGTAATAATGCCTAATATTCTGAAACTTGTTAGACACTATGATAAGCTTGGTGCTTTCAACTGATTCCTTAAATATTTTGAAAACATTAAAAATTAGGAGATTAACATTTTCTGATTAATATTATTTGCAAAGGTTTTGTAGAGTTGAAAGTAGTGAGTCCCTCAATACCCTATAATTAAAAGCCACCATGAAAAAGTCATGCTGTTCTTGATGTCAGTAACTGGCATGTAACCTCTGAAAAAAAAGTAAGTGCTAACAAAAACTATGCAAAGCCCGTGGAAACTTTCTTACCTTGTGCCTCTTAAAGAGATCCCTTTTAAGCCAGGGAGAATGTGCTGGTTTTGTCTGGGATAGTTAATTTTTTTCATAGGAGCTAGAATGGAGCTCTGGTTTGGATTTGTGACCAGAACAGTGCTGATGTCACAGGGATGTCTCAGCTGTTGCTGAGCAGGGCTCACAGAGCATCAAGGCCTTTCCTGCCCCTCACAGTGCCCCACCAGCGAGGGGCTGGGGGTGCACAAGGAGCTGGGAGGGGGCACAGGCAGGACAGCTGACCACAGGGATATTTCAGACACATGGCATCATGCTCAGCAATAGTCAAGGGAAGAAGCAGGAAGGGGCAGATGTTCAGAGTGATGGTGCTTGTCTTCCCAAGTAGCGGCAGCGCATGATAGAGCCCTGCTCTCCTGGACACGGCTGAATGGAGGGACACCTCCCTGCCTGTGGGAACCAGTGAATGAATTCCTTGCTTTTTTGGCACACACAGATTTTGCTTTACCTATCAAACTACCTTCATCTCAATCTCTGAGTTTTCCCCTTCCCCATCCTATGGGGAGAGAGTGAGCAAGTGGCTGTGT
>VZRX01006684.1:0-10673 GCA_013398075.1 Notiomystis cincta
GGAGAGAAGGGCAGGGGGTGGGACACGGGCAAAGCCAGAGGGTCCTGTCAGAGCCTGAGCAGGCACGGGCTGAGCGTGTTCCAGCTGAGAGCCAGCGCAGTGTGGGGGGCTGGAGTGTGCCCCTGCTGCCCACGAACCCCGGGGAAGCTGGAGCAGAGCGTGGCAGGGAGGGGCACCTGCACCTCTGGCACGGCATTAACCAGAGACACTTCACAGCAGCCTTTGTGTGAACGGCTGACACTCACAGAGGGGTTTAGCTTTGAAAAGGCCTCTCAAATCCTCTTGTCAGTGCTGGTCAGACGGTTCCAGCGAGGCTGAGAGGGGTCCCCATGCCAGGACGGGCTTCCTGCACTCCCAGCCAGCCCCACCCAAGGAGGGGAGCAGGAGAAACAAGCCTTAAAGCAGAATAAACAAACACCTCGAGTGGTGGAACTGAGCCGAGTCCAGCTCAGGTCAGAGTGGCTTTTGGGCTCACTCCTGCAGAAGGCAGGGGAGGCAGCAGGGCTCAGCTCAGCTTCTGAGGGACTTGACAAGCGTTGCCTCCCCAGAATGATGTTGTTGCCCCTGGTAGGGCTGGGTTCAGACTGTCCAGCCTGGCAGAAGCTCCCACTGGCTCTCCACAGCCTGGCACTGCTCTGACACCCGGCTTTGGAGGGCCAGCCTGGAGCAGGAGGCACCTGTGTGGCCAGGGATGGTTTTCAGCTGCACAAACCTTGTAACTGAAGGGTCTCAGGCTGATTCCCAAGCAGCTGACCTGGGGCAGCTGGGCAGTTCTGGTGTCTCTGGCATCAAACCCTTCCTGGTAGGCACAAGGGCTTCAGGACCCTTTACACCCTGAAGGCACAAGCCCCTCCTGGGGAAAAACCTGGGGCAAACCTTCCAGCAGGGCTGCTGGGAGAGGGCGAGGGGGCTGGTTTTAAACTCATGGATCCCTTTAGATTAGATACAAGGAAGATGTTTTTAACCATGAGGGTGGTGAAACACTGGCCCAGAGGAGCTGTGGCTGCCCCATCCCTGGAAACGTTCAAGGTCAGGTTGGATGAAGCTCTGAGCAACTTGGTGCAGGTGAAAAAGTTGCTGCTCATTGCAGGGACTTGGTCTAGATGACCTTTAAGGGTCCCTTCCACCCCAAATCCTTCCCTGATTCCCGCTATCTGCATGGAAGCAGCAGCGAGACAGCGGAGATTGCGGCCCGCAGAAGAGCCACGTGTAGGAAATGTGCTGTGCCCCAGCAGCTGCTGCCGTGGGAGTCCAGCCCGGGAGAGGATCCCTGTGGTCTCACAGATACCTCGCAGATGATGCCCTGCCTGGCCAGGGAGCCCCGCTGAGGGCAGTTTCGGGAGCACAGGGCGGCGCGGACTGTGCTTATCACCCGGTAACACGCTGTGAGGCTCTAATTCACCGTGGAAGTTCGCGCTAAGCTGCTTTCAGGGAAGAACTGATCAGCTGATAGAGGAGCCCAGCTCGCCGGGGTGACCTTTAGAGAGGATGTGACAGGGCGTCTCTGTCAGGGCTGTTCGGACGGGGCTGGATGGAGCCGCAGGCACCCCCGGGCTATCAAAGGCACAGGCTGAGTGCTGAGCCCTGGGGGGAGCTGCTGGGAAACAAAGCTTCAGCACCTCCCCCTTGTCCCCTTGGCACCCAGCGGGCCGACCTTGGACGAGACAGTCCCGGGACTGGAGCCTGCACCCTCCTCTGGCAGGTTGGACCTCTGCAGTGCAGGGACGGCAGGGCTGCTCCCAGCTGGAGAAGGAACAGGGAGCCAGGGGCAGAGCTGAGTCCTCTGGGCTGCAGAGTTGTCACCACATGCAGAGCCATCACCAAAACTGTGGGGAAAACAAAAATTCTGCAGTGTTTTTTAGTGTTAGAGAACCCAGGCATTACTTTATTCTGGCCAGGATTGCAGCAGAAATCTTTTCATCCACACACTGCCCGACTTGTGCAGAGAAAATCATTCCCTACACGTGGCTCTTCACCAGGTTTTCCACACGTTGGTCCAGACAAAGCCCAGAGAAGTGAATTGGCTCAGTGTTCATCAGCCCCAGGTCACACAGTCCTCAGTACTGGGGTTCCTGTTGGAAAGTAATTGATCCCTTTGCCTTCATCAGGTGCTCACCAGCTAATCAGGTGCTCATCCTTCGTTCTCTTATCCATCTTTGGGCTGTGACCATGTCCCAGCTGTCCCCTGGGAATCCCGGGAGGTCCCATGGGATGCTCATGTTGCAGGTCACCCTGCGCTGGTGGAGTTGGGTCCCGTGCTGGGCAGTCCTGCTCTCCTCGTGGGTGGGGTGCCCAGGGAGTTCTGTGGGAAGCTCTGAGGCAGCAGAGCCCAGCCCCTGGTGGAGCAGAACCTCCCACAGACACCCAGAGAGCCCAGCCCTGAGGGGCTGCAGGAGGGGGAGGAGGATGGGGATGAGGATGGGGATAGGAATAGGAACAAGGATGGGAACAGGGACGAGGACAGGGACAGGGACAGGGATGGGGACAGACCCAGGGACAGGGAGCCCCTGGATGGAAATCAGTCCCACCAGGAGAGCATTTTCAGTACCAAGGCAGTGCAGAGGGAAAAGAGTCTGGAGGAAGAGCAGCAGCCCAGACCTGTCCAACCCAGCTCTGCCAGGACACCAAGGGGTATTGGGGACATCATCCCTGTCCATCCCAGTTCTGCCAGGTCACCAGGAGCTCATGGGAACATCATCCCTGTCCATCCCAGCTCTGCAGGCCACCAGGAGCTCATGGGGACATTATCTCCAGGTCTTTGGGGCTGCAAAGCCAGGCCCAGGCACTGCTGGCTCCCAGTTCCTTGGCTGCAGGTGAGAGACTTTTTCACCAATGCCTGACTCCAAGTCAGGGTTTTCACAGCAGAATTTCACTATTTCTGCTTGCTAATGAAGATATATTTGTATGAAAAAGAAAAAATCCTGGCTACCCTAGAGACCTCCATCATTTTAAGTCCAGGCTGGGCAAACCTAACTGGAAAACACCCAGTGGGGGACAAACCCTTGCGAGCAGAGAGGGAGATGAGACTCACTAATAAGATCTTTTCCCATCTCTAATTTCTCTGAATCGAACTGCTCATGCAGAAAGCAGCGCTGGGAGATTTGGAAAGCTATTTGTGTGGGTAATTGACATTATTTTCTCTGCTAGGCACTACGCCCAACTTCCAGTGTTAATATAAACATTTTTTTTAAAATGATAGCTTGTGCTTTTTGGTGGGCATAAAGCAGCATTTGTATTTACAGCCAAAATGCATAATAAATAAATGAATACATTTGGTAGAATATTTTATCTCCCTGGTGAAAAGGAATAAAATCTATTCAGGATGACCAGAAATGCTTGTTCATTCTGGCTGGGCTTAGCAAAACATTTTGGTTAAAAGCACACAGTGAAGATGGGAATTTTTTTGGAAGGATGTAAAATGGATTTTGATTTCTAATTTCAGCACAGAATCCTTCCTTTTAGGAGGTTTGAAGTGACATTTCAAATTTGAACTCTATT
This sequence comes from Notiomystis cincta, assembly GCA_013398075.1. Classification (NCBI taxonomy): domain Eukaryota; kingdom Metazoa; phylum Chordata; class Aves; order Passeriformes; family Notiomystidae; genus Notiomystis; species Notiomystis cincta. The sequence continues at coordinate 3,499 of VZRX01006684.1, forward strand.
AGCCTTTATTTTTAGAAAAAGCTGAAACAATGAAGGGTTTATTACAGGTTTGGTTCAACTCACAATCAAGTGCATTATTTTGGGCTTTTTTTCCATATTTTGTTTGTGGGAGAATGGTTTCTAAAAGCTGGAACTCCCCCCCCCCCCCATTTTGTCCCCCATGTCTGCCACGGGGAAGTGCAGTGGCAGTGACACTGTGGGGTAGAAATGGCTCTGGATTTGTTCCCCCTCTCCAGGGTCCCAGCACTGCCCATCCTTCCCCACCCCGGCTTCTTTGGCTGAACTCTTGGGGCCGTGTGCTCCAAACCAGGCCTGAAAGATGATTTTGAACTTCTTTTCAAAGGTCTTGGACAAGAGAAGGGAGAGCAGAGGTTGTTCAAACCAGCCCTTGCCTGCCCTCACTCGGGTCTGAGGTTCTGTGTCCCCCCAGCACCACTTTCCCCNAGCCCCGCTCCTGTCTCTCTCCTTTCCCACTCCTGCCCCTCTCCAGCCCTGCTCCTGTCCCTCTCCTGCCCCTCTCCTTTCCCTCTCCAGCCCCTCTCCTGTCTCTCTCCTTTCCCACTCCTGCCCCTCTCCAGCCCTGCTCCTGTCCCCTCTCCTGCCCCGCTCATGTCCCGCTCCTGACCGGCTCCTGCCCCACTCCATCTCCAAGGTGATGCTCTGAGCCACACCTGCACCTGGCAGTTCAACATGAGTCCCCTTCCTAAATATTTCATTAAACATTCAGGTGATGCAGAGCAGGATGGAGAACCTGGGTCAGGAAAACAAGGGAATAATCCAGCCCTGCTGGTGATGGAGAGGCAAGTGGCATCTTTCCTTTCCTGGTGCCCTGGTGCTGCCCTGGTGCCGTGAGAGCCACCCCAGCCCCTGGCAGTGCCCAAGGCCAGGATGCACACTGGGGCCTGGAGCAGCCAGGACAGTGAAGGTGTTCCTGCCCATGGCAGGGAATGGGATGACCTTTAATTTCCCTTCCAACCCAAACTTTCCATGGCTCTACAATGCTAAGAGGAAACCCAGATGGAAGCAATATTTAAATAACATCAGTATGATCTCCACTCTCTGGCTTGGACTGCCAACTTCCCCAGGCCAAGGAAGCACAAGGAAAGCAGAAGGGAGCTCATGCAGTGCAGAAAGATGAGATAAATCAGCTCTGGAGTTAAACTGTGCAGTCTCCTCCTCTCACTTCAGATTCCCCTCTTGGTGCAAGCCAAGTATCCTGTTCCTGGATTCACGGAATGAGTGTTTCCCATCTGCTCAACCTCAAAGCAAGGAGCTGGGGCCGGGGGTCCCGTGGAGGCCAAGCGAGAGCCCCGGGCGGGCAGGAGCCGCCCTGGCAGGCGGGGAGGGCGATGCCGGGGCCGGAGCCGCGCGGTGCTCGCGGGACGGAGCAGCCACGTTCTGCCGTGGGACAGGAGGAGAGGGACTCCAGCAAACCAGGTGGAACGGGCTGCAGTGAGGCCTGGGGGCTTTCCCCACCCTGACAGGGGCCAGCTGTGAGTGTGGAAGAGGCAGCCCCGGCAGGATGAGCTTCCCAGGCAGCGATGGAGCGTGGGGAGACCTCCCAGCAGGGAACACACCTGGCCAGGAGGTCACACAGGCCCTGTGGCCCTCCCGTGCTGCAACAGCACCAAATGCTCCCTGTGGGCTGGCCAAAACCAGAGATGTGGAAGAATGGAGCACACCCATCTACAGGCAGAGAGAGCTGCTCCATGAATCCATAAATCCCTCTGCTCAGTGACCTGGATCAGAGCAGGGAGCGTGTGCCAGGCTCCTGCCTGCCATGGTGGCAGCTCAGCTGTGCCAGCTCCAGGCACCTCCTCAGCTGGCATTCCAAGGGTGGGGTTTGCAGGCCCATTTCCCTCCCAGCAGCTGCAGCGTGGGGACTGCCAGGGACAGCAAAAAGCACTTTGGAAAAGGCAAAGCACAGATCAGCCTCCTCAGTTAGGAAACATCAGGGGTTTTAGGGATTCAGGTCTTTCAAACCAAAGCAGAGGACCTATTTTTAAGGTAACCCCATGGGTAATTTCTAAGCTACCAGCTGAGTCTGGTCTCTGAGCCCTGGAGAAAGCTCTGGTACTAAAGCAGTGCTCAAATGCTTCTCTTTGCCATTTGTGCAGCCAAAGAAGGAGCCAAAGCCCCGGCCCCTGTGTGTGCCCAGGCTCCTGTAACCTTTGGGACAGGTCAGTTTGGCAGGGTCAGACACTGCAGCTGGCATTAAGCAGCATCAAGCAGGTACAAAAAATATTGAGTCAAGTGCCTGGTCCCAGAGAAGGGACAGAAATGATGCAGTCATGAGCATCCTCCCTCACTGGCAAAGCACAAGTGGAGGGTGATGAACAAATAGAAATCAGCTGGCAAGAAAAAAAGGGAAAAAAACCAACTGTCACAAGGTGAAACTCAACCTCCCCCAGTGAAATGCAGAGGTAAATATATTAAATGCAAAATAAACCTCCTTGTGCTTCCAAATGGCCCCACCCTGGGACCAGGAATGTATGAAATAATGTTTATTTTCCTGTGGAGGTTGCAGGTGAAGTCTGGATTTCATTACACCCCTGCCCTCAGAGCCCAAGTCAGGAGATGGTCCTTGGAGATGGGTTAATGTAGGCTGGGACCATCAGCAGTGTCCAGCCCGAGGGAGGCCCAGGGAGCTCACCCAAAGAGCAAAGTGCAGCGCCTCAGGAAGACTCTGAAGGGCAGAGCCCTGGGGGCAGTCGGTCCTGTGTGAGCAGAGCTGGCCAGGCCAGTGCAGAGGGGACACCTCCCTGCTCAGCCCTGGCTTCACACCACCACTTATTTCAGAAAAAAACCCTTGGGAAATGCAACCTGCCATGGGGCTCATCATTCCTGCATCTCTTGGCAGGAATCCAAGAGGCTGACACACACGAGTACTGTTATTAACTGTTATTCTTATTCCTACTACCAAAATATGTCGGAGATTTCATTTGAAATGAAAAAAATCCAACCCCACAAACCACAAAAAAATCCCACCTGTGGTAAGATTCCCACTGGCCAAGATTTGATTAAAACCACAGGGAGACCAGAGCCCTTCTGGAGACCTCCATGGAATCAGGAAAGAAGAGACTGTTCTCTTCACTAAACCCAGGGCAAGAGTTTCATTGATCTGTTGTGAGATCTGGGACAGCCAAGGTTTGAACTGAGGCCTTTTAAAGCAGCCCCATGGCACAGTCCCAGCTGGGACAGCACTTTTTGGGTATTGCCTGAGGGCTGTAGCTGTCCCAGTGTCCATCCAGGTACTGAAACCTCCCAGCTCCTTGGAGGAGAAAGGGATTTTCAGCCTCCCATCAGATCATTGTTCTTGCTGCAGTTCCCTTGCAGTAAAATAGAGATAATACAGCAAAGAAACAATACCACCAAACTTGTTATCAGTCCTTCCTTGCTTATTCCTCCCACCAAACATTTCCTATCAGCATTCACCAGCTAATCTTCTCCTTTTGTCACTGACACAAAAACACTTGCTCATTTTGTGTCATCTCCAAATACTGCAACAATAGAAGAATGCAGCCATTAATTACGGAAATTACCGTTACAAGAGAAAATTATAGTCATTAGAACCGAGGTGAAACTCATTTGTACTTTCCTCAACTTCTCCCTTTTTGTGAAGTTACCAACTTAATGCTTCCAGTAAAGACCCCAGAATGCAGCAAACTGAAAAGTTTGGGAAATGTGAGTGGTGCTGTCACTGCAGGAACTTCTCTGCTTCACTGAGGCAAAGGCTCCTTTTCTCTCTCCGAGCTCTGCTCTCATCACAGGACCATGGAATGGGTTGGGTTGGGAGGGACCTTAAAGCCCATCCAGGGCCACCCCTGCCATGGCAGGGACACCTCCCACTGTCCCAGGCTGCTCCAAACCCCAGTGTCCAACCTGGCCTTGGACACTGCCAGGGATCCAGGGGCAGCCACAGCTGCTCTGGGAATTCTGTGGGATGAGATGGTCTTGAAGGTCCAACCCAAACCATTCTGGCATTCCGTGATTCCATGTTTCTCTGAATACTGGAATGAATAGAAAAGCTCCTGCTGATGTAATTCATCTCTGGCAGATCCAACAGGTACAAATTCTGCTGCTGAAGATTGCCGGGAGCCTTGGGAAGAACAGGAGTTTTCCAAGCACTGGAGCCAGGGAGGGGCTGGAACAAGCAGTGCCTGAGCCTGCTCAGGGTCACACCCTCCCAAAGGGCAGTGGCTGGACACAGGGCTCAAGGAGATTCTCAAGAAGGCAGAATCCTCCTTGGGGGATCTCCTGACCCTTAGCAGGGGGTTCCTGCCCTCCCTGTCTCCAAGGACAGTTGTATCCAGTCTCAGAGCCCTTTGGTCCATGCCAGCACTCCAGACAGGACCTTCACCTCCCGAGCCAGCCCCAGCCAGGGACCAGCACCGGGACCTGGCTCTGACTGAACTCTGCTACCACCTCCTCCTCTGCTGATGTCAGCGCTGGCAGCAGGAGCTGGGAGGTTGTGATTCACTGATCTGATGCTGGGTGACGGATCCCTGGCCTAGATGCACATCCAAACATTGTACACATGTACACAAATTGAATTTGCCATTTTCCACAGACTTCAGCCACAGGCAAATCTCGGGAGAAAGAAGAGCATGAGTGGCTTGTGTGATCAAGATAAAGGTTAAACACCCATTTGTCGTGTTTGGTACCAAGGTTATGGCCAGCACAACAAATGGCTCAGTTAAAATCTGCCTGGAACTCAACCCAACTCCGAGGCTCTGTGCCTTTCCTGAACGTTGTTGAGCAGCAGGAATGTTCAGGTTGTGTTTCAGCAAATACCTCTCCAAAGGACTTTCTCTACACTTGGTTTTAACTCTTAATTTTAATTTTTATTCTTATTTAGTCACAGCAAAATAAAAAGGTTCGATTTTATGATTTTCTGCACGGCTTTATGGCCAGTGACACCCCCCATCTCTGAATGGGGGGGATTTCTCTGAGCCCTTGTCCTACTCTCAGATATTTCCCTGCCTTTGGAGGAGCAAAGATCTTGAATTCCAGGGGTTCCCCCCTTTCTGCTTTTGGACAAAGCCACATGAACACGACTCCAGCACATCCCACAGCTGCTGTCTTGCAGTGGCTGGGCAGTCTGGGACCTTTCCCCTCAGAGGGACTGGCAAATACTCTCCTAACTGGGAAATTCCCTTCACACTGAGTCATTTTGTCCCACTTTTCCCTCCCTTGTGTTTTATTCATTATGCAAACCCCTTCTCTTTTTTTCCCTGACTTTCTTTCAACAACCTGTAATCAAATGTTTCTCTAAAAGAAGTGCCCAAGGTTTGTTTGGGTTTTTTTCCCCATCACTGGGATGAGCATGTGGTTGGAGAGTTCACAGGCTCCTTTTAAACAGACTGTTAATTACTCAGGAGCAGCCACCAAAGTTAACTATAAATATGTAAATTGGGGAAGAATAAAATACTCGTTAAACATTAGGCATTTACTATGGAAATTAAGTGTCATTAGATGCATAAAAGGCTCTCCCAGCGTTTGTTCTTGTGGCATTTCCCTTCAAGCCTTCATTAGTGCACTGATCCCAACAAACACAGAGGGGCCACCCCATCCAAACAAGAGCAGAGCCATCCTGAATGGGTGCCCAGAACTCGAACCCAAACATTTGTAAAATCAGTTTTGAGCTTTGGAGATATTCCACAGCTTTCCTTCTCTTCCCCAGTCTGCATTTTCCCTTTGCTCCTTCATCCAATCCAACAGGAGGAGCCAAGGCTGGAACATCACAGCACCAGGAAAAGTCCCTCACATCATCTTTTGACTGAGCTGGAGCCAGAGGCTACAGAAGCAGGAGGTGTTCTTGCCAAAGTAGGTAGGAAAACACTTATTTCAGGGCTTTAAAGTAAGCAAAGTTGAGGGTAGAGCAAAGTCTTGGAGAAAGGGTGGGAAATCCATCTCTGGGAGCTGGAGAACAGAGCATCTTCCCCCAAGATGAGATGGGTGTGGGTTGTCCTACACTCATTTTCTGTGAGTCTGTGAAACCCCTCTTTGTCTTCATTCTTTTCCAGGCCAACCTCTCTCATCTCTGTAGTGACAGGACACAGGGAATGGCTTCCCACTGCCAGAGGGCAGGGTTGGATGGGATCTTGGGAAGGAAATCCTTGCTGGGTGAGGGTGGGCAGGCCCTGGCACAGGGTGCCCAGAGCAGCTGTGGCTGCCCCTGGATCCCTGGCAGTGTCCAAGGCCAGGTTGGACATTGGGGCTGGGAGCACCTGGGACAGTGGGAGGTGTCCCTGCCATGGCAAGGGGTGGCACTGGATGGGCTTTAGGGTCCCTCCCAACCCAAACCATTCCAGGATTCCATGATCTTCATTCAAAATCTTCTGTTCAGCTCTGTTCATCTATAATAAACCATGAGTGAAAAAGCAAATTACTCCCTTCCTCAACAACCTTCCTGGAATTTAAAGATACTGATGTGGAAATCCTCATTTGGAAGTGCCCCAGAAACCTGGAACAGGTTCCTGAAGGATTTCCTCAGGGGTGCCTTGGTGTGGTCCTGTAAGTCCCTTCCAAGCCAGTGTGCTCATGAGGGTCAAAGTGCAGAGGAGTTATCAAATGCAGGAAATTTACTGAAACTCATCTTCAGCCAACGAGATAAGAGCAGGAGACCTCTGTGGATGGTGGTGGGGCTTGGCAGAGGTGACTGTGCCCTGTTCACACCCTGGGACACTCGCAGTGGGACTGGGACCTCCGTGCAAAGCAGCCAGTCCCAGTCCCAGTCCACACCAATTCCAGCACTGCAGTGCAGTCATGGAAAGGTGGAAATATTTATTTTTCTGTAGTTTTTTTCCCCCATAACCTAGGATTGATATGTCAAAATGAAATTAAAATAAACCAGGGAAAATCACAAACTTGGAAAAACTGTGGGGAGAGCAGAGTGATTTTTGTCCTTTCTGCAACGCCCACCCACACAGAGCCAGCCTGTTGACAGCAGCAAATGATGATCAAAAATAACTGAGATTTTGTCACGGAACTTTCTAGATTGTCCACTAGAAATCATATAAATATAGCTGGAATTGTTCCCAGGCCGTGTCCAAGCAGGCAGTTCCACCAATGCCCTGACATCCCCATCTCAGTAACCAGCTGGGGTGCCAGGCTGGGAAATGCTGGGATGTGTCCCCACACTGGAGTAGCCCAGCTGGGAGGAGGAGGAGGAG
>VZRX01006685.1:0-26569 GCA_013398075.1 Notiomystis cincta
AAGAAAGAAAAGAAAGAAAAAGGGGGAAGAAAAAAAGAAAAGAGCGAGAATGATAGAGGTTGAGATAGTGTTACGTTACCGATTGGATAAACTGACAAAACAGCCTACTGTGACTCGGGGAGTTTAATTTTGTACGTTTTGGCAACTTCTTAAAGGAGAAAATGAGAGCAGTACTGTCAACAGGGCTTTTGATATTCCTCAGTGTTTATACAAGGGATGAAAGTGCATTCTGAATGAGGGTGGAAGGCAGCAGGCCAGATCCCGACTCTGGCGACAAGAGGTGATAAACACCGCGGATCTGCCCCCCGTAACAGCGGGGAGGAAACGCTTCTCCTGTTGCTCAGGATGCTGTGAGATTTCCAGTTTTTTCCATTCTGCCTGGAAGACACAGGATCTGTAAAGGGATTTGGTTTTCCTGATTACTGCAATAAAGCAGTGAATAGCCAAGTCACTGGTCTGGCACATGGAGACCCAGGGTCATGTTCCTGCTCTTTCTGGGTCACTGTTCTGCAGAACTGGTCTGGCTGTTGCCAGCAAATATTGTATGACTTGTATCCAGTATGAGGTGACTCCTACAGGAAAGCAATGTTCAAGAATGGCCTCTTGCCTGGGGGTTGATATCCCTCTTGGATTTAGGAGATCCAAGTTCAACTCCCTGATCTGTATCAGGCCTTCAAAAGTGCATCTTCTGGCTGCTGAAATCATTGGCTGCTCTGGCCAGGTTTGTTTTGACCAGAAGATTCCTCCTTCCCACTTTTCCCAGTGGAAGTTTTGCTAAGCTAATGTGTGTAAGTAACCAGAAAAACATGTTGGGGGTGACAACAAGCTATCAAAACCAATTCTCTGAACAAATAAGAGTTAAGACACATTTGCCAGCCAACCAAATCAGTCTCTGTGCCATTGGGTTCTTTTGCTGAGATTTAATGGAAAGAGCTATAAATTGTGGTTCTGATTAGCCAGCAAGAAAGGTATCTGTCAGGCAAGTTCTGCCACCCTTACTCATGGGCAGGACTTCATTTCACTGGTTGTCTCAACAGTTTTGCTGGACCATCCCTGTCAGGCTGCTCTGCCCTGCTCCTCTCCACCTCCAGCAGTGCTGTTAAGGGAAGGAGGGAGTTGTGAATTCCCGCAGTCTTTGGTGAGGTACAACTTCCTTCCTTGCTCACAGCTAATGAGAAAGGCTTCACCTCTTCTCCAGACCTTCTGGCCTGTTTATTTATAGAGGCCAGTATCCAGACACTATGGGGAATGCTGCAAACCAGACTTGGACCTGGATGTAGCTGGTCCAGCTCAGCTGCACAGTAGAGTTTTTGTTGGGTGGAGGCATCTTAGTGTCCTGCTTGGGACATAATATCTCACCTCTAAATAAATGCTCTGCCCTGCAGGGAAAGGTGAATCTCAACAGGAGCGAGGCTGGTGGAACCAGGCTTATAAAAATATCTGAGCAAGGGAAGAAAATAACTGCTGTTTTCCGAGAAGATGCATTTTTCTATTTTAATTTTTTAAGGCTGCGATAAAATTAATGTTGTCTATGATGTAAAGCTGAAGGGTTGACCAGAACTTCCCTTGTGGTCAAGCTCTTTTTTTATTGATTGATTTTAAGTCCTCTAAATTTGTCAGGCTCACAAGTGCATGGTGACTTCAGTTATAAGAGAATGTTTGTGTCTTTAAGGAAAAATACAGCGACCCCTCCTCCCCCTTGCCCTTCTCAACCTTGCAAGGAAACCAACACTTGACCAGAATATTTTTCCTCCCTCAGTAGAAAATGTTGATTAAATACTTGGAAAAAAATAGCAATTAAAACCCCCATACTCCTAAATCTCAAAAATCTTTAATGGGAAACTGCTGGTTACAGAATAGTTGCATAGTTTGGGCTGAGAATGCACATTGGCATTTTTTTGGTAGAAGTTCAAAACTCTAAGAGAAATGTCTTGACAAAATCACTTTTCAATTGATAAAAATAGATCTTTTTTCAAACATTTCTATGCAAGTTGTTCTGCTGTTGAGCTGGTTGAGCAAACCATGGCTGTGTCGCTGAAAAGGCACATGAGGGACTTTCCATATTTATTTTTCTGTCCTGAGCCAGGAATTGTTTCAGTTGAGCTTTTTGTTCATTCTTCACACCAGAGCAGACACCAGGGTTTGGGCTGGGGTCATCTGAGTGGTCAAGTCCAGTCTTGTCACACTGCACTGCCGCTGTCAGCCCCTCACGGTCTGGCACCGAGAGCTCTCTGCATTTTTGGGGCACATCTTTGCTTAGCTGGTTTTACTGGGGTTAAAATTCCTGCTCTTATTAATTCCCACTGGCATACACTGCTTTCCTGCTGACTCGAGTTTGTTCCAAAAGCAACGTGCAAGTGTTGTGTGAAGAGGTACAAAACATGAAGTGACATGGGCAGATGACCAGGTTATGGGAAGTGGGTGATGAGAACAGCAGAGCTCAGCTGAACTCTGTGTAGTGAGGTCACAAAGGACTCAGTCCTTGAAGAATACAGAATTACTCATCTTCCTTCAAAATCCATGCCTGCTCATGTAGCTGGCTTTTGAATGTAGAAATGCGTGGAATCTGGGCACCTGAAGGGAATTCAGGGAGCAGAAAAACAAGCAGTATGAACGTGGAAGAGCTTTGCAAATCCACGTAAACTCTGCATTGTTTCTCTTGGTCCTGGGAATGCTGGTTGCTTCTCTAGTGTGTTCCATGGTCCCCAGGGTTTTCTGTGCTAAGAATCTGATCCCTCTCCTCTCTGACTGGGTCTTGCTTCTGGCTGAAGATTGAGAGAATACATGGATATTGGCAATCTGCAAGGGAAGAGGTGGAGCCACGTTTTGAAGTCATTTAAGTTCATCTACACCATTTAGGATGTGGACTTCTCTGCTTTGTTTTCCCTCAAGGAAAAGAGATACAGAGAAATTAGAGGAGCTCCGGTGTGTGATTGCACTGTCAGTCAGCAGCAGAATCAGCCATGTAGGTTGCCTGTGGGGGTATTTCCTCATGTTGGCTCAGTTTGGCTGGTGTTGAAGTCAGTTTTTCCAGTGATCTCTATTATGGGAGCTGAGGTTGGCCATTCCTCATCCACATCCAGTTGGCGAGGGGCCCTGGCCAGGAGTACAGCTCCAGAGTAAACCAGACACTCACAAGGTAGTTTGCAGTGGCACTTGGAAAACAGGTAACAGAAGGGAATGAGATTTGTTTCCACAGACCTTTGTTTTAAAGGGTATTTTGGTGTCCAGGTTCACCTCTCCTTGGGTCTCTTGCCAGCAGGTGAGAACTTTTTCAAGTTGTCCCTTTTCTGAGAAGGGCTGAATCGTCCGCCCTGAAGCATCCCTTCATGCAATTAAAACCAGCAGTACTGCTTCTCCAACACTGGGGCCTCCGATACTGGGAGGGGAAGCGGTGGCTCTTCTTTGAAGTCCCACCTACGTGAACATCAGTGGCAGGACTTCAAAGGGAAGCTGCTATTTCCTGTTGGAGCTCGGCCCTGGTGCTCAGCACTGCTAACAAAGCAGTCGGACTGGTTGCAAAGGCACTGATCCAGCAGAGAACTTAAGCACATGCTTAAGTCCCTCGGGACTTATCCACATGGTCTGCTGGGTTGGGACTCACCTCCATGGGAGACTGGACTGATGGTCAGGGTAGTGTCTCCCAGGCTGGATTTGCAAGGGGAAGAGCGAGGTTAAAGAGCCAGTCACAGATGGCTGGATGGTGCTGGAACACTGGGCTCACCAGTCCTTACCTTGGGGCAGCTGGGCAGCAACAGGAGGGGGAAACACCACAGGCTGGAGGCAGACAACAGGCCACAGTGACTATCAGCAAATGCTTGTAAATCAAGGATTCAGAGCTACCTTAATCAGCATTGTTGAGTTTGGGTGAGAATCCGGCCCAAAGAATAGAGTTTTAAAGGTGGGAGTCAATTTGCAAGCAGGTAAGAAATGCTAAAGTTGTGATCATTCAGCCCCACCTTTTGCTGGGTAATATTTTATTTTCCTGTTAGTTCCTCTGCTGTCTGTGGAGCTGCTTGCAGGCTAACGGATGGCAGCATGGAGATGTAATTTTCTAACAAGCATTATTTAGGTAATTCATGTAATTTGTACCAACTTATTCTCTCAGTTTTTGTCCTGAGGCTACAGGCAGACCTTGTGGCTGTGATCTGCAGCTGATGCACAGGTCCCACACTGATCTTGCCCTGTTCTCAGCATCACATCATCACCTCTCTAGCAGTGCAGCATAAGAGCTTTTCCCTCATCACAACCTACATGGAGCCTCATGGTTGCCCCACGTGTAGAAACTAAAAGATATCTGGGAGATGTTCCATGCTGGGAGCATGGATAGAAGCTCACAATTGGAAAGGCTGAACACGAGAGGGTGTGGGAATAAACAGGTCACGAAGCCTGAGAAACCCCAGTTGGTTTCATGTCCTGCTCCCCAAGGTTCTCCTGTTCCTAGGGTAGCACAGCCTGCCAAACCCAATTGTAATCCACAGTTTTCCTCCTCCTTGCTCTTCTCCCTATAGGGGAACTCATTCCCTAGTTGCTAATCCCCCATCCCAAGTGAGTGAATCGAGAACAGTGCTTTTCCCAGAGATTATCCTCTGTGACAAACTCAAAACATCTTCATTTGGTTTATGAAAATATCTATGCCACTGGTTTGGGATGTCATCAACAGACATTTGCCCGTTCATCCAGGTTCCCAGAAGAAACTTCCCAAGTATCCTCACAGTGTGGATGTGCACAGTGTAGTCAGTGCTGACTGAAGCAGCAGGGCTCAGCTCTGTGCTGACCTGCTCAGCCACGTGCCCACAGTCCTGTGGCACTGCCCACAGAAGGTGAGGCCCCATGGTTCGGGTACAGGATGGAACTACTGTGCCAATGTTACTGCATGATACATCCTTGGCATGCTCCTCATGGGGATTGGGTTGGGGTCTCCACTGGGATTTTGTGTGGAAGTCTGGTTTGGAATGCCCAAACATAGGGAGGTTACATGCCCTCCTTTGGATGGGAGGGTGGATGGGACAGTGGTTGATTCTGCTCACTCCTGAGTGCTCTACAAGGGGGTTTGTTCCTGCAACTGAGTCTGGTCACTTCACATAGGAGTGAAGCTGGTGACCTCAGAGACTTTTAAAAGTTAAAACCCAACTTCCCTGCCCCTGGAAGATCCACAAGAAGCAGCTGATGTGATTTCTTGGGAAGGATGCCTTGTGTTGTGACTGAGGCATGGGACTGGAGCAAAAAAGCTCTTTTGGAGCTGACACAGGTGTCTCAGGTGGCCTTGCAAAGTTCCCTCTGTCTCTTTTTCCTTTGGTCTCCCACCTGTGAATTAGGCTAATAACCCCTTGCCTGTGTGGCTGTTAGCCAGGTAAGGGTGTATCTCATTGTGTGTTGTATAGGTACTAGATTTGCTCTTGAGCAGGATTCTCCTCCCAAATGAAAAAATAATAACCAATTGAGACAGGATGGCTTTTTGGAAGGCTTTCTTGCAAAGGCTCCTTGGATTCAAAGAAGGTGCATTTTTTAATCTTCTTCATTTGTGTGGTTTCTACCCATGAGTTAGTACTAAAAGGGTTTTATCCGATCCAGGGTGTACATGCAAATATTTCTATTTGAATAATACTGGAGAATAAATTTAGAAATGTTTGAAGAGGGTATGAATGCCTCAATCTGCTAGGTGGAAAAATTACTACTTCTTGTGGGTAACCCAACCTGTTTAAGTTGCTAAAAACATACCTGACTTAAAAAAAAAAGAGAGAGAGAAGAAGGAATAGCTGAAAAGAGAGCTTTTTAAAAAACCAACTCTCTTCAGATTTCTAGTTTAATATTTCAGTATGCAACAGTATTTTCATAACTGCAGCTTTTTTGGGTAGAGGTGGGGGAAATTAGAATATATTAAAGAACTCTGGAAACTACTTTCTATTTGTAAAACATGTTGTGTGTGTATCATAACACCTACAGTACTTGTAGCTCTGCCAGACTGTGCATCGACTGCCAGAATTCTCCTCGCTAAATGACATTATACTACTTTGTGGGTATTGAAAACAAATATTTTGAGGGGCGGGAGCATTCTCATCCATAAAACGTTCGTCGCGCTTGCAGTTTTCAGTCAGAGCCTTTCATTTGAAGGCTGCTGCGTTTCTCAGCTGCTTGCCATGAGTGGAAGGATAGGTTTGAGGAATGTTTGCGTGCTCTCCAGCTGGTCTTTGGTGTGTATTTTTTGCAATCTAGCAGCCCCTAGGGGCTCTGGAGGAGATCAGGGCCTCGGGATGCTGGGCACCGTCCGGACGAGTAGTAAAGGGCAGGACTGGGAGTGAAAGGTCTGGTGGTTGTTTTCAGAAGTGCAGCCCCAGAGCAGCTCCTCTCGCAGGAGGTGGTGTTGGGAGCGAAGGGAGATTGCCCGGATGGAGCAGGGGGTGAGGTCTGGCCGGGAGCAGCCGCGGGGCGCTGCACGGAGCGCTGCTGGCGCAGTGCCGCTGCCTGGTGCTGGAAATGCCGGAGGTGGGAGAGCTGCACTGCTGCCTGGCAGCCACCACTGCTGCTGCAGAGGTGATGCAGAGGCTGCAGGGAGATGCAGGGACACTGCTGATATCTCGCTGAGATTCCAGTTAACCCAGTTAACCCACAGCTCATTTTTGAAGGTGGCACAGGGGTGCTTCCTTGCCAACACGAGATGAATGCTGACACATCCCTCTGTTAAAAACCTGCAGAAGAGGAGCGAGGAAGTAGAAAACTGAGTTAGAGACTCTGAGGTCTCCCTGGTTCAGCCAGTGGAGCAGCCTCCACTGGGCTTTTGGTGCTGCTCGTGAAGCCAAGGTGCTTTAGACTGCTCTCACTTACTCCAGGGTTATGCCCTAGCCACAGCCTGGTGCAGTCCTGTGCCAAAGCCCAAGAGGAGCAGGCAGCGTTGCCTAATGCCCTTCCGTGCCCTGGTGTCATCAGCACATTGCAAGTTGCACTTGCCAAGCTCTAAAGTGGAGACATTTGCTGACATTTTATATTATGTTTCAGTGGCACTCCTGTGTTTGTTTGGCATAAAAGCCACGATTAAAATGCAAGCTAATTAGTAGCTACTTATTAATATCTCCTTGTTTTTTAATCATAATAGACAGATGCAATCAGTTTTCACAGGTATAAAGGAGTAGTGTCTTGCTAAAAACTGTAACATGCTTTAATCCACAGCTGAGCAGTTTGCTGTGACTGGATAGACCTGTTGGTTTTTAGAATTTTTTTATTAGAGATGGATGATTAAAATAGAAAGGAAATGGAAAGATATTTTAGAGCCAGTTAGGAAAAAATCTTCAGGAATGGACTTTTCCTTTTTTTCCCCCCTCTCCTTCTAGAAACGGCATTATCTGGGATGGACAGAGTTGCTCCAGGGGCTACAGGGCACATTAAAGGGTAATAAGAAGGGCATGGGGTGAGAAAAAGGTTCCTGCTGGGTTAAAGAGAGACACCTGATAGCTCATCTGGGAGCAGAGAGTCAGGTTTAATAATGTCCTTGCTAAACGCAGTTAATAATTGAGGTCAGGGCCCTGGGTGAGGGCAATAAGGGGATAGTCTCCCATGTGTGGAGTGATGGGGTAAGGACAAGCTGCTCACAGCACACAAGCCATGCTGATTGCAGGCACACAGCAGAGCCAGCCTAGGTCACCTGGGACCCTGATGGCAGCAGGTAGCTCACAAAGCACTGCTTTTTGTGTGTCTGTGTTTTTGGGGTTTTTTTTTCAAATGCCTGATAATTGCATTGCTTGCAGAATAGGGAGGCAGCATGGAAGTGATCGTACTGGCTTGGCAGAGCCAAAATGTTCACTGATCAGCTCGAGAGATCTGGGTAAGACAACAGGCTTATCTTACTCCATCTTGCTGCTGTGGTAACATACAGCTGGAATTAGGAACTAAAGGGCTATAAATGTTTCCACCAGAAGGATCAGGTTTAGGTATCCGAGGGTCATTATAGATGCTGTACATCAGAGTTCTTCCCAGAACCAGAACCCAGGGCAGTCATCGTCAGAATGCTCTGCTGAAGGCAGGATAACCTTCTCCTTGTTGTACAGGTGAGGAATCAAACTATCAAATCCCTGCTGTGCAGGGAGTCTCTGCCAAAGCAGAGTTAGTTCTCACTCTGAGCACTGGTGCTGGCCACTTCCCTTAGAGCACAACTTATTTCATGTTCAGTTTGCTTTCCATGGCCTGTGTTTGTGGCCCTGGCCCTGCCACATGGAGCAGACGGAAGGATGTCCATTGGCTTTGGTGGGACCATGGGCTGTGTGCTGAAAGCCTGGGGCTTTTTGCAACAGGATTTGAGCTGCAGCTTTCTGGGATGAGGCACGTGTCATTCCTGGCACAGCAGGGGAAAGCAAGCTCAACCCATCAGAGTTTCTTCCACCTCATGGCAAAGCTGGAGGGAGGATGGGAAAAAAGCCGCTCTCTGATTACAGCTCATGTATGTGCTTTGGCAGGGAGAACACAGTGTAATTGTGGGCCAGAATTTTGCCATTAAGTGGTAAATCCTTGAAAACCGTAATTCTGCAGACTTCAGGTGAGGGAAAAGCCTGTTTCCTAGGTTTGCTGTGCAGGGTTCAGCTCCAGACACTTGCCCAGTTTCTGTTGCAGCACAGCCCCCCCGTGCACTTGCTCAGCCCCCTATTGCCGTTCCCATTACACAGGAGGGGGACACTACCTCTGCCTAGTCAGAAAGGCTGGGAAAGGCCCTTTTCCTAGTCAATACATTGCCCAGCACAGCATCCTGACGTTGCTTAGCACAGGCAGGGTCCTGTGACCTGTGAGGATTGCTGTGCCAGCAATTAATAATAAATCACAAATATCATACAAGTTCTCTGACAGACCCTTCCTTCCTTCCACGGGCTTGTACTCCAGGCATGGGGTAAGAAAAACAAAAAAGGAAAGGAACAGCTTACTAAATGGCCAGATTGCATTAGTTTGGCAGTCCTTGCTTGAAAAAGGCCTGGTAGCACATGAAAAATTAATCAGTATGTGAAGGATTGGAACATAAGCACAAGATCTAGTAGACTGATGAAGGACTGAAAATACTGCATGAATAAGTCATTCATAGCTTATCATCCCAGTAATCATTTCCTCGGTGATAACAACTTTTTAGAAAGCATTAAACTGAACATGGCACGGACTTAAAATTTAAGATAAATCCGGGTGACATTTTGGCTGTCTGTGAGGTTGAGTGGCAGAGGGGGGATGGCAGGAAACCAGCCTTTTCTGTGAGCTCTTTGTGCAGGGACACGTGCTGGGCAAGTCCCCGGGGGCAGCAGCGCCCAAAGGGGCATCTCTTAGGGGGTGCAGCTTTATACAATTCCTCTCACATCGAAATGCTGCACTCATCCTGTGTCAGTACAATACTTGACAGAGCTTGTTGCCAGCTGGACCTTCCACGTCCCTGCTCCTGAGCATGGGTCCTAATTCCAAAAAATAGTATGTGGTCTGCAGAAAAATATTGTATTGTGAGGCATAAGTTAATCTTAATTGCTGCATTTCCTCACTTTTTAAGCTTGGCTTTGTCACTGCCATAATGTTCTTTTAATGTTGTTATTGTTTCTTACATACATGAAGTGTTCTATAAATGATGGATGGCCAAGTCTCTCTGATGTTTGGTTGCAACAGCTCAGTTCCGTGTGCTGCTAAAACGTCAGCCAAAGGAGACATTAGGGGTCTGTGTGTGCAACTAAGATGGATTTGGGGCTCCTGGTCCTCTGGCTGTGTGTTGTCTGTCCTCACAGGCATTACTGGCCCAGATTATGCTGCAGTACCCCAGCTATGACTCTGGCATTACTCTGCTGTTCCCAGGGGAGAATCCATCCCTGCTAGTGGTGGCGGGTGCTCCCCAAATCACAGAGTCCCAATTGTCCTCACTGTGCGATTCATTTGCCACATGTTTAAAAATGAATGTAGCTATGTGAATAAGAGGAAAAGTTCAGGCAGAGGAATAATTTATAATTCCCAATAATATTGCTTCTAGCTACTGCTCTATAGTGCCAGTTCCTGCCCACTGTGGTTTGAGCAGCTAACAGCTATAAAAGTTTGTTGACCTGAGAGGCTTAGTATCAACCATAGGTACAGTCAAAGTCAATATGGAGGCTGAAAATCCAGTGCTAATAGAAAAATAGAAGTCAATATTTAGGATGTGAGTCAGGAACTTAAAATAGGAAAGTGAAACAGATGAGGGCTGTAGCTGCAAGAGTGCTGGAGGTGAAATGTTTAGATCCAAGGACCACTGCTGATTACTATCTTCTCCTCTAACAAGGTTGCTTATTCTGCTTCCAGAATTCATTTCCAGTGGCCAGGCCACCTCCCTGACCTATATTCCTCAGACTGCCATTACGTCAGAGCCTACCTATTTGGGGCTATAAGTGAAATCCTCTGTCTTCTAGGTGAAATCCACAGGTAATTATATGTGGGGCAAATATGGGCTGGGGCACGGAGAGGCCAGGAGAAGAGTTTGGCTTAGCTCTGTTTATACTGGAAAATCCCCTTTCTAAGGCTGTACTGTTAAGTCTTGGAGAGGAGGGGGCACAGGGAACTCCCCCCCTGCGAGGCGGTAGCTGCCGGGAACAGGGATTTCACAGTGCGGCTCTTCCAGCGAAGCATCAGGCGGAAAAGTAAGCGGCCCTAAGTGGGGGTTTTCACCTTGGAGAGGGGCACGAGGAACTGAGAGCTCTTACCCACAAATGAAAATGCTGTGGCCCTATTTACACGCTGAGGGACGGGGAGCAATGCCCGAGCACGCCGGTGATGAGTTTCTGTGCCCTGCAGTGAGGCGGTGTTTTAGTTTATACATCCTTTCCACAGTTTGGTTGCAGTGGACCAGATCTCCTACAGATGTGAATCTGTCCAGCCCCATTAGAACCAGTAGAGCCTCTTTATTCCAGCTAGGGACTGCACCCACATTGCCTGGTTTTTAAAGAAATTGTCACCTTCCAGCTTCTCCCATTGCACTTCCTTTTCAGGGAGAGGCTTGGTAGCCAAGAAGGTGTCCCAGGATTCATGGTGACACTATTTTGCTACTGTAAGAGGACCCCATCATGTCCTCCTCCACATGTGATGACATTCCTTTGTTTTGGCTTTGATGTCACAACATTATTTTCACAGGCTTGCCCTGATCTTGTTGTGACAAGGTCAAGTCCCATTCGATTTGAGAGGAAAGTATTAATACAAGGGTGAAACCCCTGCTATTAATTAAGCTCTGAGCAGTAACTTCAGGCAGATGCTGCTGCCTGTATTTCTTGCATGTACAATAGCCCAGCCAACACGACTGGTTCATGGGGCTATCCCAGCTTTGATTTAAAAAAAGGTACATACTCTAAAAAATCATCTCTGGACCAGATTCCAATTCTGAACTGTGCTCCAAAGTGACACCAGAAGGAGCAAGGAGATCAGCCTGAAAAGTTGTCATGGTACCACAGGGCTGACTGGCAAAATCTGCAATTGCAACTATTTTCTTGTGAAAAGTAAAGTTCGTTCCACCGAACCATCTGAGAGGTCTGTATAAATCTGAGCTTTTTATTTTTAAATCCAAATGTCCCAAACCTCAAATATTTAAGCTGAAACAGTTTGATTGTAATAGAGTTCCTGTTTTATGCTGCCCCATCTGAGCATTGTGAACTGCACCAGGTTTTAATTTAATGTAATTGCAGATGTCTATAATTTGCAAGTATTATTGTAATATCAATAATGTTTGTTATTTTTTCTGACCAAGTGCTCCAGCAATATGGCATGTCAGCACATCCTAAAATGTATAAACTGGGTTATGCAATGCCTGGTAGCTATTTAACTGAGTATTTCAGGTGCAGAAACTGAGGCCCATTGCACAGAATGGTTTGTCCATTGTTCTGAATGCAACAGGTTGAGGACTCAGTATGTAACTGGGTCCCAGCTGGATGGGATGTTTCCCTGAAGTGGGAAACTCCCCTTTACAGCAGCCTTACATCTTCTAAGGAAGAAACAAACACATTTCTCTTCATGTCACCTCAGGGGCCAATATTAAAATGGATATGGCACCTTTCAGCCCAGCTTTTTCAGCTGGAGAGGTCTCAGAGATAAGATATCCATACTGATACTTTATCTGGAAATAAGGGTGTATGTTGGGGGTTCTCTTAAGGCTGGCAGAAATCCAAGGTTTCTGATTTTCCAGAAACCTAAAGGAACTTCCTTTCCTTTTTAACTTCAAGTAAAGCAGCAGCTCTTGGATTTGGCATCTGCTCAGTTTCCCTTCTGTAGCAATCCCACTGAGGCTGCACTTTGGAGCCTTTCTGCCTCCGAGGGAAAAGTTAATGCACTCCTGGTGCCCTGCCTGCCCTCAGCTCCTCACTCCATCCCTGCACAGCAGTGGGACAGCCTTTCATCAGCGTTGCCCTTGGGGATTTTGTGGCTGCACTACAGGCTGGGTGATGGGAACTCACAGCTGATCCCAGCACACTGTGGAGCTGCAGGGAACTTCCACTCTCTCCCTGCTGGGGCACAGGCCAGAGGATGCTCACATCATCTGCTGCTTCCAGGTATTACAGCAACACAGGCAGAGCTCTTTCCAAATCTTTGCTTTGCCTTTGGTAGGGCAAAAGTCAATCAGATGCAGGATATTTCAAATGAACATTTTTCAAGGCTCCTTGAACCATTGTGTCTGATGGAACTTTGTTTCCATGGAGAGCCTTTTGACTGGGAGCAGTTTCCATCAACAAACCTCTGGGGCAGGCCCATGATTTTGGAACAGATGAGCCATGAGCCAGTTATAAACAAAACAGCAAACGAGGTTTTGTTTGCAGACCATTGTATAAAGCCCTGAGTGTGGGTCAAAGGCTTTGAAGATTTTGTTTTAAATATAGTCAGACATTCTTGTTACAACATATAGACTTCCTATCATCTGGACACAAGTTCAGCAGATTTTAGAGGGACAGAATGTCCTAAATTGACCTAAAATTGTTTTACTCTGCATAAACACGTCATGATTTTTAAAGAACTTAGGCTCTTTCATGGACAGAAACTTGGAATGTCTTCCCTCAGACAGTACAAAGATTTCCTTTGTGAGCTCTGATGAGTCAGGAAATATTGGATCTTAGACTTATCACTCTTGCAAGACTGAACATTACATATTCTGTAGCTCAGGAGGTTGTACTTTTTCCGAGCTATTACCCACTGAGAAACAAAACTTGAATCACTGTCACCTGGACTTATGGCTAAAGAGATGTCTCCAAGGAGGTCCCAAGGAGGAATATTGACAAGTGTTTCCTTACTCTGTTTGCCAAAAAGAGGATGGAAAATGTCTTGACAAGCGGACATGAAGAGCTTTGCAGGGCTGCTCTAAAAATCAGTTGCAAGACCACACAACAACCCCTGTACTGAACCCATGACTGCTCAGAGTAGAAGAAGAAACCTTCTTCCTTGTCATCCCAACACAAAAAATAGGATGTCTGGACAGGTTAAAACACCAGCTCTATTTCCCAGACCCTCCTACAAAAGTGTTCATGAATAAAGAGAAGAGAAAAAGTTAGAAAGTAAAATAAAATATCTCTAAGAAGTTATTTGGCACAAAAAATTATAATATAAGTGAGAGGACAAGAGCCCTCACACACTTGCATGTCCCCTGGGCAAAGCTGGAACAAACAAACTGCTGGCTCCTGGGCCAACCTGCTGCAGGTACATTTGACCCTCTTGCCCAAGCTGTATTTCATTAGTGTATCTCAAGGAGGATGGGCTGTTAAATGATTCAAGCTGGATGAGATTTGCTGCAATGGAAAACTTGTGTGCCTCTGTGCCTCTCTGGTTGAAAAACCTTTTGCAAAAATAGATGAGCAGGCCATCATTGCAAACTGGGCTGTTAACCTAAGAGCAGAAAATACAATGGGGTTTGAAACAGCATTTTAATTTGTCGTGCTGCTGAATAATTTATCATACATCTCACCATATATTGAAATTAAAACCTGAAGTATGACATACAGTAAATAATTCAGACTGGCTCTTTCATCGAGTGTGAGCTAGGTTATTGATACTTCATTTTAGTGAGATAGACATCCATGTCAGCTCCTGCTGGGCTCTCTAATTTTGCTTGTGTTGGTACCAGGAAAAATGTAGTGCTACAAAGGCAGTCAGAGGGCTGGGCAGAGTGGGGAGTGTTCAGCCTGTTGCAGCCTTTCAATGCTTAAAGGGGCCTTATAAGAAAGATGAGGAGAGATGTTTTTAGTAGGGCCCATTGTGATAAGGTAATGGTTTTAAACTAAAGAAGGGAAGATTGAGATTAGATATAAGGAAGAATTTTTTTATGATGAGAGGGTGAAACACTGGCACAGTTTGCCCAGAGAGGTGGTAGATGCTCCATCCCTGGACACATTCAAGGTGAGGCTGACAGGGCTTTGAGCAACCTGATCCAGTTGAAGATATCCCTGCCTATTGCTGGGGGTTGGACTAGATGACCTTCAAAGGTGTCCCTTCCAACCCAAATTATTCTGTGATTCTATGAAATCCTCCTCTGGGCAGTCCACCAACTCCCTATGTACTCCTTCATTTCTTCTAATAAAACCACAGTAAGGAAAACTTCCTGTAGCCTGAGAAGCAAGGACAAATGACCTGATCTGAGGGTGCAGCCTCACAAATACTTCAGGAGCAGCCACACGACCTTGAGGAGAGGTCTGGAGGTATTGATGCACACCCAGTCACCTGCAGCACCTCCTTGGGTGTGAGCAGTGTGTGGGGCAGCAGCAGCCAGGGCAGCAGCGTGGTGCTGGCAGGTTGGTGGCACGTGCTTGCACATTGGCAAACACAAACAGATGGTTACAGCACTGTTTGTGTTATTTGAGATCGAAATCTTAACAGCTAATTAGGATCTCATTAGGGTTCTATTTGCATAGCTAATGAAGGTAATTTATGAGGAAAGAAAACATTTGAGACTCCCCAGCACAGTCATTTGACTTGAACTGTGGTGGAGCAGACAGCCAACTGCATTTAGAGCCTCCTTTTTTCCTGGATGAAAGGGACAGCAAAAAGACATTAATCCATGGGAAAGTGTGACTTAAACCCCCCTGTGCCTCAATTCCCACTAATCAAAGGCAATGAATTCTCCTTTCTCCATGCACTATTTAGGGTACTGAACTCTTCTAAGCAGACAACATGGTTTGCCTTTGTTTGTTTGTGTGAATCTCAAAAAAAGCAGAGGGGTCATCAGGCATGTTCAAAATATGTGCATTGGTCCTGTTCAGCTTGTTTCAGAGGGGGTCTCTGTGTGCTGTTGTAGGTAATCCAGGGTTTACTGCAGAGCAGTAGAAATTTGTCATTCCTAAGTTCAGGGAAAGTTTTGCTGAATGAGTTTCTGTATGGAAAAATGTTTTTTAAAGAAGTAAAAGTGTCCAGAACAGTGCTTTGGGTGGCTGTTCTTACCTGCCTTGGCACTCCAATGCTCCTCTTCTTTCTTGGGAGAACTGCTTATAAAAGACAATCTTTTGTAAGTAAGAGAAAGGAGACACTTGTTTCTCATCAAAACCAAATATTGACATTTCCTGCCTGCTAAACCTTTTGTTCTTGAACCATTGTTAAGGAAAAATATTTACAAAGTTAGGAGAAAGTCTAAAGCTAGAGCCCACATGGGGATCATAGGAGACTTGAAGGAAAAGATCCCAGTGTTTTGTCATGTTCAATCAGGGACGAGTCACAAAAGTGCCAAGGTCCTGTAACAACTGTTTTTAGGAAAGGGTAGATCTTCAGCTGGGTGGAGTACTCACAGTTTCAGCTGAGCTTTAGAAGTTCACTAGATTTAGACTTCCTATTCCTCTCCAACACTTCAAACTGGAACACTAAGAAGCTGCAAACCAAAGCTGAGCTAAAGCAAAAAGTGTCCTGTGTCACATTAGTACGTATTCAGACCCAAAAGAAGTTATACAAAAATGTGAATCTGTAATTGTGACCTGAGAGCAAGTTGCACTCTAGAGATTAAACCAGTGGTAGAGGCTGTCATCTAATGATGACATTTGGGTAATAAAATCAGAAATAATCTGTCTTCTCTTCCTCACCAATAACTCCTTGGTCACTCGTGGTCTTCCTGAGAATCTCTGGTGAGATTCTCAAATTTGTGCTTTGCTGGCATCCCTTTGCACTTACTTTAATGGTGCTGTGGAAGCTCTGGATTCTCGTGCTGCTGCTGATCCAGTTGGTGCAGATCACATGGGCAGCATTCCCAGGGAGACCGGGTCACCCAGGAAATCAGCTTGGGAAAATCACTCCTCTTTTTCCATACGTCCTTGTTCCTCCTCCACCCATTCCTGTGTGTGTCTCTCTCACACACTAAAAAGAAAAAGAGGATGAAGAAAAGGAGAAAAGCTCTGAAGGCTTAAATATCAGATATGAGCTTACTTGAGCTTTTATTGCCCCCTTTTTTATACAGAAAAACTTATGTTCACTGAAAATGACAATTACTTGGATCTAATTGGAACCATTTTATGTTGCTCCAAACTCATTGCTTGATCTCAATAATAAATGGACTTACAAAATATTTTTGTTCTTAAAAGAATTGTAGTTGTGCAGGCCACATCATCAATCATGATCTCCTTTAGTGGGCTTAATGTGAACCTCATTTGATTTTGAACAAAAGAACATTAGTTGAAACATTGGCTACTGTACCTTCAGCCATGGCAGGGAAAGGAACGTGGCTCCTATAGAATTTTAAATCCTGGTTTACAAGTTAAAGATTTTAACAGAGTTTACTTGTTAAATGAATTTACATTTCCTTTAAATATAGAGGAAAGAATGTATTTCTAACATAGAAGTTCCAACTGAGATCAGGACCCCACTGAGCAAAGTGCTGTGCACGTGCTCAAAGAAAGTTTTCCTTTTCAGACAAACCAGCTCTTTGAACCTGTTTCTTGCAGCAGTTTTGGCAGAAGAGATGGAGCAGGGCTGGGAAGGAGGTACCTGTGGGGAGGGATGGTGGCAGCCTGTGCTTTGATGAGCTGCATTGTTGGGACTCTGTTCTTGGCAGCCACAGTGGCTTCAGAAAGTCCCTGTGCTGAACAGAGGGCAATGCAGCAAGGAGGGAAGGGTCCTTCATCTCTGGAATAAATTAGCCATGGGAAATGCCAAGCCTGAAGCCAAACAAGGGGTTATCAAACTGCAGCATGGATGGGAGAAGTGGCTTTGCTGGGGTTGTGTAGAAGCCCTGATACCTCCTGCCCAATTTATGGCTTGATAGTGAAGGAGTTTGAGGTTTGACTGATAATTGTCTTTAGGACAGCTTCTTGTGGGAGGAATTTGAGATCATATGTTCATCTGATGAACTGGATAAAAACATCTTCACATCCATCACTGAGCTTTTTAAAAAACAAAACAAAACTAAGATAAAAACTTGCCCAAAGAGGTGCTGGTCACACATCCTCACCTGGCAGCAGCACTTTCTGCCAAGCCAGCTGCTCATATCCCTGCTCCCCTCCCTCTCCCTGGAACTGCTTCCCCTGTTTCACCTGCCAGCAGAGCAGCATGTACAATTGCTCCCTAACCTGGGCCAGAGCAAATAGTCAGAGTTAGTTTAAATAGTCAGAGTTAGCTAAAATGTCTGGAGAAGTTTCATCCTAACTTGGAGAGGATGAGGTAGGGAATGGTTGCTCATGTGAGGTGGAGGAGGCCCTCAGTGAGGTTGTGGGAGGAAAAGGCGATCCCTTTCCCTGCTCCCTGTAACCAGGACAGGGTTTATGGCTGTACAGTGACACCCTGATGAAGAGAATACCAGTCACAGGCTGGGTGCCGGTTTGGGCCAGCTGTGGATCGAGCACAACGCAGAACTCTGTCGTGGTACTTGCCATGGGTGTGCCAGAGCTCCACTGGTCCTGGCAAACCTGTGCACAGTTTGTGGCAAATACCCCATAGCCCCTCTGTGGGAATGGCTGAGCACTGGGTGTTCAGGAACCCTCTCAGATCCCCACAGCTCTGACTCCCTGGGATCCCACCCCAGCCTGCCCCAGAGCTGCTCTCTGGATCACCACAGCTCCGCTTTCAAGTGGTTTCCCCTCTGGGCGCCTTTAAACGCTCCCTTATCAACAGCTCCTGTACAGATAAAAGTGTGTTCAGCACTGGTGAAATCCCCACGGGCTGACTGAAGTGGTGACAGCCTTAACCCACGTCCTGCATCCTCCACGCTGTATCCAGGCAGGCAGAGGTGGGCAGGCCTTGGGAACACCTGCAGTGGTCCACAGGGGACACATCCAAAAGCAGTGACCGTGGTTCTGTCAGGATACCCTGAGGGGCCTTTGGGCCAGGCCAGGAAGCTCTCTGCCATGTGGTTTCTCACCATGGTTTGTTCTAACATCCCTGGGACCATCCCCAAGCAGCAGTTTGCATGCAGCCATCCTGCTGAGGAAGCCAGCAGTGAAGCAGGCTTTTCCATGCCAGCTGGCCTCCCTGCCCAGGAATGTTCCCAGGCACACTGGATTTACTAGTAGAGATGTAGCCTCAGAGGAAGAGATACAGAGCTGTGGGTCTAGCTTGCTCCCATGGAATTTTGCCCTGGGCTTTGGAAGAAGAGGGTTTTGCTTCTCTGAAAATGCAGTGGGCTCACGAGGAACATGGAGCTGTGGGAAGAGAAGGAAGCTGGGAATAAGGTACACTTCTGTCAGGGCTCTGAGACTGGGCAGTGATATCTCAGATCACTTTGGAGTTGCTGCACCTGCATTTCTGTTTAACTCCCTAAGGTGGGTATAAGTAGTACTTTCCACACAAGTGAAGGAAAAGTTGCAGCTTCAGTAACCTGGGAAGAAACCAGAGGCACTCTGCCCCCTGAATCCCCTTTTCTGAAATCCTCGCCTTCCTTCAGCACAGCACGGTGGCTGAAATCCTCCAAGCTGCAGGTGCCAAGTTCCTTCCAGCTGCCCACTCTACACCACTGGCTCAGCAAGGGTGAGACAGAGATTCCCTTCAGAGGCTCACGGAGTTGGGTTGGAAAATCATCCAGCTCCAACCCCCTGCCATGGACAGGGACACCTCCCCCTAAATCAGGTTGATCCAAACCCCATCCAGCCTGGCCTTGAACAGTTAACTTGGGGTTTTCTTTTCCCCCTTAAGATGGGATTTGTTGCTGTGGTTTCTTCTGCTTTTAGGATAGGAAATATTACAATAAAAGCTCTAAAGACTCCTCATTCAGAGGAGTTCTGTATTTTTTGTGGGTTTTATTACATCATTTATATTAAAGTAGTGGTATTAGAAATGCTTTTATCAGTAGCAGGACTAATGAGGTTGCCAGGAGCAGTTATTCTCCTCTTGAAAGGCATTGGAAAATACAATTTCTCTGAACACAATGGTGTTAGTCCTTCTGCTAATCTGCTGTTCTGCTTAAAAATCTTAACATTTTAAAAGCTTAAAAATTTAAATGGTGTCCATGTGGCAGCTCAGGAGCCTCCTTTCCACGTGGGGTTTTGGGAAAGCCACAGAGCAAATGGCATTCAGTTGGGATAGCAGAGATTTCACTTCATCTTAAGAGGAATAAACCTCTGT
Source organism: Notiomystis cincta (assembly GCA_013398075.1). Lineage (NCBI taxonomy): Eukaryota > Metazoa > Chordata > Aves > Passeriformes > Notiomystidae > Notiomystis > Notiomystis cincta. The sequence goes on from VZRX01006685.1 coordinate 19,477, forward strand.
TTTATCATATAAGTAGATATTCCTTTGGAGAGTTCATTGGAAAGCTTTTTCACAGTTTCAGACCAGGAAAACTGAGCTTGTTTTATCAGAACGTGTCCAATATTGTAAGTGAATGAAGGAAAGAAAGGAAAAAATAATATTGACATATTATTTCAGTGGTATATTTTTTTAATCTATCACAGTTCCTCAAAGTTAATGTCTGACATTTTAGAAGTTGCTTAGGGGAAAAAAAAGAGATACAAAACAGTCTACTTTTTATTAAGTTTATTTTGTAAGGAAACTATTTTCCCACCAGCTGCAGAAATGAATGTCACATTCGATTGCACAACTTGGATTTTCAATTTTCCACTGGTATGGAGAGAGCAGCCCCGATTTTCCAAGGATTTATTTGCAAACTTGGGATTCAGGTCTTCAGGATTCTTCCTAGGCTGTGTGAGCATCTGAACCTGAACTTATAGTTTGTTTAAAATGATTTAAGGTATTAATTTGGGGCTTGTGGTGATCTTACTTCTTCCCTGATTCATGTGCTGGCTGCCCTTTCTGGCAAAGAGGGGCAGGAGGAATTTTGGGGCAGTTGCTTTTTTGAAACCCATTGACTGTCACGGCTTATGCAGAGGTTTGGGATGTACAAAGGGAAGCAGAAAGCAAGGGAGACAGACAAAGGTACAAAAGAAATGAAGTTTATTCCATGGTTCCCCAGCTTGTTTATTTGTTTAGTATTTTGATTTATTTGGAAGGAGTTTGTTCCACGGCTGACTAAAGGAATGTATGCAATGTTTAGTACACCCGCCTCAAGTGGATGTGAAAGTTTACTGAGTCTCTACGCTTGAATACTGGAGAGGAAACAGAAAATGTAAGGAAGGGCAGATCTCCTACAGTAACTCAACACCAAGGCTGCCTAAGTCCAGGTAGAGAAACAGAATTGATGGGAATAATTGAATTAGTAATTGGGCACTGCTGCACATCACGGATGTTTTCTGGCACTGCTTTTCCAGTGAACAGACTGATGGATGTGCCTACTTTAACAAGTACATAAAGTGAGGGTAGATAGGTCACTGCAAATATCAAAAAAAGCAGGAAGCTGAGGTGTGGCAAGGGAAGGCAGTTAAAGGTAGTAAGGAATATAAAGGTTGGCCCAGGCTTTCCCAAAGTACTGAGCAGATTGGCTGCACAACACCCATCCTGCAGTGGGGCCTGGAAAAAAGCAAAGGGGAGAGGTGATGGCTCAGCAAATGAGGGAATTCACTGTGTCCCTCTCCTATGGAGACTGACCCAGGTTGGGAACAAATCTGTTCATGGGTACCCTGACTGGTACATTTCTAACCCTGACCAAGGCTGTAAAAAGCCCTTTCTCTTTAGTGCAAATAGACTTTTACCAGATCAGAGCTTTCCTCCGTAGTTGCATGGGATTATCATATTCCTGCTAGGATTTATGGGTTGCAGTAAGAACCGTGGACAAGGCACTGCAGGAATTTGTCAGGAAACTATTGGGTAATAGATTCGGTATAGGGCTTTTCAAAAATGTCTCCACAAGCTGAGTACTGAACATCTCACTTAAAGTTTTGGGATTTTAACCCAAAGACTGTGTCCAACCTGCATGGTTCAAAATCTGAGTGTGACCTCCACAGGTCTTGTGGCCCCTGTGTACCACTCTAAAAAAAATAGCTTTTCTCAGCTCTCTGCCCCTTCTTTCCTTCTGTGAAACAGAGACAGTGGATATTCCTCCATTTGGGGAGGAACGTGGAGGCTGGATACAGGGAGATGATTTTGACAATGACTATGACTTTAAGGTTACAGATGTTCTGAGGACAAACAGCACCTCGAAGCAGCTCAATGTGTGCTGCTGATAATTAGTCCCTGCCGTTGGGAATGTGCTTTCTGGAACGCCGCAGAGCGAGCGCTGGAGCAGACAAGAGCCTGGGAACGGTCAAAGGATGCCGTTCTCCTAAGACCCCTCCCAGTCAGTGGATTTTGTAGCACACAAGCAAAGAAGCTACCAAATAAAAGTTCCATGGTGGCATCTGAATGGAGACCTGTGCCCGTCGGAGCCCCTGTGGAAGCCGGGAACAAGGGATGCGATTGAAAGCAAGTCGCGAATGGCTTTCCTGCCAGCGCCAAGCAGGTGCAGCAGCTGATGGCTTTGCCGAGCGCGTGCCACGGAGCAGGCACAAAGCTTCACTATTGCTCTCTCTACTTCTGTCTAGTCTTAAGAGGATATTTAAAAATTGCAGTGATAATGACCTGGGCAAACATGACTTTACAGCAGAAAGTAAAATTGCAAGCATTCACTATCAAAGGCAAAGAAGTGTTAGAGAACAAGAATGCCCGATGATGCAATGTTTTTCATCCTGCAACTGAGCACAGAAAACCTTTTCATATGCCCTAAATCTGCAGCTACAATAAAGCCTTCATACAAACAATCTGCTTAAACAGAACGTCACGCTTCCCTTTATTTTATTTTAATTGCAAAACATTATCCAGTTTCACTGCTAAAATATGCACTTCTTAAGGCAATATGCGTAACTTTATTTTATCCTCCATTTTGCTTGACGTCATCTCTGCAGTGATGAAATTATAAGCTCTTAAAGTGGAGCATCTATGACGCAGTCATTTCCCTTTCTTGTGGGAGAACACTCTCACCTCATTGTCTTCCTAACAAGACTTATATAATTAAAAAATCCCACTTTGCTCCAAATCTTCTGACCAGAAGAGTTGGCATCCCTGTCTCTTCATTGCTTAAACATGTAAGCCTGTACCACCGAAACAAGTAGGAACTTTGCCACTGTCTTTGAGGCAAGATTGAGCCCTGGGATCTCAGATATTTGAGATTATTATTGGTATTAACCTAATATTTAACCCCAAACAAAAGCAGTGACTAACTCTTAGTGCTTTTATTTGAAGGTCTTGCAGGGACTTACAAGTGAGGGTCAGCATGATCATCCCATTTCCCTGGCAGGAAAACCAAGGCAGTAGGGAAAGTAAAAGGACATTCCTATTGCTGGGAAGAGAACTGAGATCTTCTGAATCAGCTCACTGATTGCCCCAGTCTGTGACTATTCCTGCTGCATGGAATTTATGTGCATCAATGGTGGCACTGCCTCAGAATCTGTCCAGTGATCGCTTGGTTCTTCTCCAGGCTGTACCGAGGTGTTGTGGCATTTTCACCTCTTCATGATAAAAGCCACAGGTCACATACTGGATTTTGAAATCCAAAACTTTGTAGTATCAAGGGGAAAACAGTAAAAAAAAAAAGTTTATCATATTAGCCTCCCTTTTTCCTCTTTCCCCAGTAATTTTATTACAAGTTGTAGGAATTTGTCTTGCAGTTTCAAAGCTGCACAGCCACATGAACTGATGGCTGCAGCCTTATATGCAGACACAACAGAGCTGGGAGCAACTGCTATCGTTCACTAGCAGTGGAGACATACTGGAAATGTCGAAAATCCTGGGTCTGCATTGTATTTCCTGATAAATTCCAATTGCCCTGCCACTATGATGGAAAGCAAGCTGAGATTTGATGAATGAAATTGAGACTCACTGTGAAACAGAGCAACAGCTTTGAAGAGCTGCCAGATTTCAGCAAAGGTGAATAAAAATGAAATAGACATTTCTGAATAAGCTGCCTTTCCTCTCTTCAAAAACAAATCACCTTCTTGTAAATTATCTTCTCAGGTGAGAATCCATCCTTCACAGAACAGGAGACAGGCTGTGCAGCAGAGCCAGTTGATAGATGTTAAAAGACAAACCACCAAAAGGCAAATATGTCTTTGGAAAACAGTCTTAAGTAATATTTTAAAGAATGGCCACACATCATATTCACACAGATGCCAACAGGAAGCACAGCTCAGGAACAGAAAAGCTTTCAGATAATCTCTGCCCATTACGAAGGCAAAACCTCAACATCACTAACACATCTTAACTCATTTTCAGCAGTCGCCCTGCTCACATTTGATGCAGTACCGTGTATATGTTTCATACTTCAGCACAGACTTTTATCAAGAGGTTTATTCACTGAAATGTGCAAAATCTATTAAAAAAGCTCACTGCTATTAATATTTCATGTCTCACATACTTATCATATCCAGGGGACAGTGGTCTAAAGTGGGAATTTTCAAAAATGCTCCACGTTGGTCACACGGGGCTGCTGGAGGCAGCAGTAAAATGTTGAGTATCACTGTGCACAGAGTGATGCCAGTGTTTCTGCAGGCTTGTGTCCCTAACTAGAGCAGAATTTAGGCCATTTTGTTAAAGACTGCAAGCTGTGATCACAGACCCCAGTGGGCCTCTCTCATCTAGGTCCTCCAGCTGAATTATTCTGCCCACCAGCAACACTGGCTGCAGTGTAAGTAGGTTGGGAAAAAAAGACACTACATTGTGGCAGTGCATAAATGTGATTTTGTATAGGATTTGTAAGAAAAAAATATGAAGGAAGAAAATATTTTCTTTGTTTCTGTCTACCCTGGAAAAAAGACTCTCACCTTGTTGTAAAACATGTCCTTATTTGGATACTTTTCCATCCTTTTACTAAGAAAACCCAACAACACCTGAAGTTGATCTCTGTCAGCTGTGTTTGGGTCCTAGTGAGGAACACCTGGATCTGAAACATTAGCAGCAGGTGCTACTAATTGAGTACTTACTGGCTAAACACCTGCCAAAAAAAAAAAAAGAAGACAAGAAAAGGAGAGCATGTGGTATAGAAGAAAGAAGTGAATCAGTGTAGTCAGCTATACAAAGTTCAGGGGGAGAAGTGAAATTTCACAAAGGAGATTAACAAATATTCGCAGTCAGGTTTCCTAAAACTGATCTTTTCGGTGTAAATGGTGGATTCTCTCTCTGGCAGGCCTTGGGCTGAAGAGCAGGATTGATCTTGAAGTAACTCTGTAAAATGCAATGACATTGTGGGAGCTCACCTTGGCAGGGCTGGATATTTAGCTGATGTACCACTTAACTCCTCATTTTCACAAAGCTTGTGAGGAATTTCAGCTGCAGGAAATGCACTGGTTGAGCTTTAGTTTCTTTATCTCAAGTGTGCTGCTGCAAAGCTCTAGGAGTGGGATGGGGACAAGGGCTCATTTGTGGAGCTAGAAGTCTGGGTGGGCACATCCTGGCATGTTTGCCCTCTAATTCATTATACCTAAATACACCTGTCTCTAATTATCTCTGTAATCATAAAGATGCTTCTCAGCTGGTGAGCTCAGGTGTGCTGGCGGTGCCGTGGAGCAGTCCTGAGCACAAGTTTTAAGGCAGAATTTAGTCACTCTTTGTGTTGAGGTGACCTGGAGCACAACCAAACCTTCAAGGCCTTATTCTCCATATTCCAGGGTACTGCCTCAACAGAGCTGGATCAGCCTTGGTGAGAAGTCTTTCTGTGGGGAAGGTGGGGGGCCACGGCTGAGGTTCTGGTGTGGGTGGGTGCCAGTGCACTCAGGGAACATGTTAGAGGTGCTTTGGTGTTGGCTTTTTGGGACCTCAAGGAATGGGGAAGGCAGAGTTGCTGCACCAGCAGCTCCAGATTAAAATAGACTGAGATGTGACAAAGTATAAGGGCAATTTGTGGCCAAGAGAAGACTCTGAGAGCTTATTTATACTTAAAATCAGAGAGGGGCAAACCCACAAGACCCTGTTGATATCGGATCAGAGCATATGCAGGCCTTCAGAACAACCACAACCACGTTTCTCCCTTCTAAGGCTCATTATCCTAATATAGAAAGCTCCTGGAGATAACGCTGTGCTGGGCATACAGTACAGCCTATGCTCCAGGCACAGGGAGTAAGTGTTGAGGCAAGAAATGACTTTTTCCTGGCATGACCCACTAAGATTGAACTGGAATGGCAATTAGAAGTTGAAGTGCTCATTTAATGTCAGTGATGTGTAAACTACGTTGCCATTGTTATTTTAGTGCTGATTTACATAATTGGCATACCCTGAAGTCACACTGCACGAACTTTCAGTTCATGCTAAAGACTTGCAGGAAGTCATAAAATTAAACATTATCTGTGCTGGAATGCAACGGGAAAATAACTCAACTTTTGAGGGATTTCACCTTGCTCGGGTTCCCCTCTCCCACCGTAAGCACGGCGGCGAGTGAAAATCAGGTTAGCGAGTGTTGGAGCTGTTGGCGAGAAGGAGCTTTAGCAGCTCTTTAATTACACTGGTGCAGTTCTGGGGTGTTTGTTTCGCTGGTATGTACCTTCCTGGGTGAGCTCCTCATCCTGCAGGGATGTTTCATGGGAATTGCTGGAGTCGTGGTAGGAAAGCCAGGGGAAGAAGGTCCACAGGAAATATTCCAGCCCAAATACGCTGAATTCCTGTCTCAAATCGGTGGTTTTCCTACACTACAAGTCGTGAGATGGAGGGGAAAGGCCGCTCCCGAAGGAGGAGCTGGTAATGGAGCTGTCTCAGTTGTTATTGCTTTAAGTCCTCCTCCGCAGTAATTCAAGGTGTCACAGGCTGGCTGTGTCTTTTGCAAATGAAGCCCCTGAGAGGTACTGGGAAGAGGAGGTGGAGCACAGAGCACTTGCCTTGCCGGGAAGGCACCAGGACCCCGGCTAATGATGGTGTGCCGATGGCTTTGGCTTTGATGAGGACCCTAAATTGCTGGGTATCGCATACCTATGCAAGGGCCTGGCCCTACCGCAGAGCCCAGGCAGACAAACAAGAGATGGGGCAAAGGACACGGTCCCGCTCGCGAGTTACTCGTTGTGTCGGGAGACTTGCCAGTGTCAGGACAGGGAGCGAGGGATGCAGTTGGGACTGGGAGCCCAATGGCGCTGGGCACGGACCTGCCTTCGTCACCCGTGCCACCGCTGGCCTCCTCCGTGGGCGATGCCACGAGCTGTCGAGGCTGCAGCCCGGGGAGCAGCGCTCTGGGCTGGGTGGGCCCCGGCCCCGCGGGCAGAGCGGCTCAGCCCGGGGGCAGGTGCGGGGCCGCGGGCGGTTCGCGCCGGGGCTGCCGTTCCGGGCCGGGCGATCCGCCGCCGTTCCACCACTGGAGGGCAGCCACATCTTAAAAAATCCGCCCAGCCCAACCCCTCCGCCGCCCGCACGGGGCTGAGCCCGCATCGGATGCGCCGCAGCAGCGCTGCGGGAGGAG